>CM031961.1:17389980-17542480 GCA_018749465.1 Paracanthobrama guichenoti | reverse complement strand
AAGGTAGAGCTACCAAGATCATCAAGGACTCTAATCACCCTGCAAACCCTCATTTCACGCTGCTGCCATCTGGTAAAGCGCTTCCGAAGCCTGATGGCCAAAACTGAGAGACTCAGGAGAAGCTTCTTCCCCAGGCCATCAGACTCCTGAACTTAACGTCACGTGACTTCACTTCAGGATAAACATCGATACACTGTCATTGCACTGCACTTTCTGTTCTCGTTGTTACTGTGTAACAACCTGTTATAAACCTGTTTGCACATTATACTCTTATACATTTGTTAACCACATATTTATAAGTCTACAGTTTACTCACTGCAAAGTCTACTTCAGTTATTTTATTCCACTTTATCCTTATTTGTTACCTTTTTTTCTCTTGACTTATTTATAATTCTACAGATATAGACATATATATATATATAGTACTTTTTTTTTTTTATCCTATTTCTATTATAATTTCTTCCTTGTGTTTTTAACTGTGAATTTGCACTGTCCATGGAGCAGACCTGTTTACATTTCAGTGCCGGTTGTATATTCTGTATATAACTGTGTATGTGACAAATAAAACTCTTGAATCTTGAATCTCTTGAATCAGTATAGTGATGTGGACTGTATACCATAACAAGCACCGTCCTTCGGATGAGACATTAAACAGTGTTCCTGACTCTCTGTGGTCATTAAAAATCCCAGGATGATTCAAGATTCAAGAGTTTTATTTGTCACATACACAGTTATATACAGAATATACAACCGGCAGTGAAATGTAAACAGGTCCGCTCCATGGACAGTGCAAATTCACAGTTAAAAACACAAGGAAGAAATTATAATAGAAATAGGATATAAAAAAAGTACTATATATATATATATATATATATATATATGTCTATATCTGTAGAATTATAAATAATCAAGTCAAGAGAAAAAAAGGTAACAAATAAGGATAAAGTGGAATAAAATAATTGAAGTAGACTTTGCAGTGAGTAAACTGTAGACTTATAAATATGTGGTTAACAAATGTATAAAGAGTATAATGTGCAAACAGGTTTATGACAGGTTGTTACACAGTAACAACGAGAACAGAAAGTGCAGTGCAATGTCAGTGTATCGATGTTTATCCTGGCGTGAAGTCACGTGATGTTAAGTGACTGAGTTCAGGAGTCTGATGGCCTGGGGAAGAAGCTCCTCCTGAGTCTCTCAGTTTTGGCCATCAGGTTTCGGAAGCGCTTTACCAGATGGTAGCAGCGTGAAATGAGGGTTTGCAGGGTGATTAGAGTCCTTGATGATCTTGGTAGCTCTACCTTTGCAGCGCTTGGTGTAGACGCCCTGCAGAGACGGGAGAGCTGACCCTGAGATACGCTCGGATAAGCGCATCGACTCTTTGCAGGGCTTTGCGGTCATGACTGGTGCTGTTCCCATACCACGCTGTGATGCACTGAGTTAAAACACTTTCTATCGCCCTAAATAGAAAGTTTTCAGGATAGCTGGTGAAAGCCTGAATTTCCTCAGCTGGCGCAGGTGGTACAGTCTTTGCCTGGCTTTTTTCACCTGTGTCTGAATGTGAGCAGTCCAGGTCAGGTCCTCGGAGATGTTTACTCCCAGGTACTTGAAGCTGCTCACTCTCTCTACTGGTGACCCGCTGATCATGAGGGGGAGTATGTCCGTTGCTGTCTCTTCCTGAAGTCCACAATCATTTCTTTGGTCTTGCCAACATTCAGAGAGAGACAGTTGTCCTGGCACCATGCTGTTAGATGCTCCACCTCGTCCAAGTATGCCGCCTCATTGTTGTTGGAAATGAGGCCCAGGACAACAGTATCATCAGCAAATTTGATGATAGAGGTGGAGCTGTGTGTGGACAAACAGTCATGCGTGTAGAGAGAGTAGAGCAGGGGCTCAGGACACAGCCCTGTGGAGCTCCCACACTCAGGGTGATGGAGGTGGAGGTGGACTGGCCTATTCTCACCACCTGAGGCCTGCCAGTGAGGAAGTCCTCAATCCAGTGGCAGAGAGAAGGATTCAGGCCGAGATCCAGGAGTTTGGAGGTTAGCTTGGTGGGAACTATGGTGTTAAAGGCTGAGCTATAGTCAATAAATAGCAGTCTTACGTAGTTCCCACTTTTGCTGTCGATGTGAGTGAGGGAGGAGTGGAGGACATGAGAGATGGCATCTTCAGTCGATCTATTGGGATGATAGGCAAACTGAAGAGGGTCCAAAGTGTCAGGAATGAAGGCGCAAATGGTGTTTTTGATGAGTCTCTCAAAGACCTTCATGACTATAGACGTGAGAGCCACTGGACGATAGTCATTTAGGCAAGAGGGTTTACTGTTCTTAGGGACAGGGATGATGGTGGATTTTTTGAAGGAGGTGGGGACCACAGATGTAGCGAGGGACTCATTAAAGATAGATGTAAACAACCCGGTGAGCTGATCAGCACAGGACCGCAGAACACGACCTGAAATACCATCCGCCCAGCAGCTTTCCTGGCGTCCACACGCTTGAGTGCTCTCCGAACTTCATCCTCCGAGACAGAGATCACGTGATTGTTGCTGCTCTGAGTAATTTCCTCTAACGCGCCACTTGGTGGAGTCGCGTTGCCGCGGTTACAGTCAAAGCGAGCATAGAAAGAGTTTAACTCGTTCACGAGCAACGGATCAACGCTTGCCTCTGCAGAGGATTTAGATCCAAAGGAGCAGATGGACCTCAGACCTTGCCACATGCGCCGCGAGTCGTTGAGTTGGAAATGAGACTCCACTCGGTCTTTATAACGGAGTTTTGCGGCTTTAACTGCTCGTCTGAGAGCATAACAGGACGATCTGTATTCATTCATATTGTCATTCGGAATGACATTCGGAAAAAAGAGTACGGGTGTAACCCTGGTATCCTGGCCAAATTTTCTCATTGGCCTCTGTCCATCATTCTCATATACTGATTAGCTTCATCATGTCTCCTCTCCACCAGTAAGCTGGTGGGTGTTCTGGCACAATATGGCTGCCGTCGCATCATCCAGGTGGATGCTGCACATTGGTGGTGGTTGAGGAGATTTCCCCCTTCTATATGTAAAGCGCTTTGAGTACCCAGAGAAGCGCTATATAAATGTAACAAATTATTATTATTACATTTCTTTAACCCATAATTTACACACAGTCACCTCTGATAACAAATCACTCTAAATTGTAATGTAGATGCATGCATTTTCTTTAAAGCTGCTTAGAAATGATATGCATTGTGAAAATGACATTACAAGCATGCAACTCCAGGTGAAAAAAACATACTATTAAACGTATTAAAAATGCATTATAGTATATTTGTATTGTACTAAAAACATACTCAAGTACATTTTTAATGCATTTAATATGTATTTTTCACCTGGGATGTCATACTTATGTTATCAATTAATAAGTCATGAAATTATCAAAAAGATCAAAGTAAATTATGTAATTGGTACATTGCGTATTTGCTGGGCCCCATGCTGATACTGGTGAAATATCAGCACTCATAGAAGGCCTCTCAGCCAATGTCATAACATAACATACCTGCCAAATGTGGGTGGATTTCTGCAGTGGCATGTAACACAATCACTCCTATTAGCTACTTTGGTGGGTTGAATGTTATATATAATATATAGGCTACATTTTTCAACTTTAGACTTTTAAAAAAGGCATCTGATATAATAAACTAAGTGCAATGTAGTGTTGTCATACATATCAATACTGAAAAATCTGAAACGCTTCCAATACTCATTTTTCGCAGAATAGATGAACAATACCAGCTGTGCTTTCTTGCTCTCTCATCTCTCTGACAGGGAGTTGCCACACAACCCCAACCTTCCCTCACTCAGTTTAATTTGCTCTGGATGAGCATTGTTAGTGTTACAGGGCTTGCATTTTCAATGTGGTATTGTGCATATTGTGCATAATTTTACTCATTCCCACAGATTTTGTGTTCACACTAGAGATGGATAAACCGTAGATCGGGCAGATGATGTGATGAAAAATAATATTTTAATTAAATTCGGGCAGGTGGCGGTTGAACCAATCCAATAAAAAAAAAAAAATATATATATATATATATACATTGTTAAATATTGTTACCTACATCCAAAAAAACTCAATAACATGTACAGAAAAAAAAAAAAAGAAGAAGATAAGAAAAAATAGTCTGAAAACTTTGCCCATTAATTAGATGTGCAAGGCAAGCAGGCAAGTTTTGGGGTTGTTATGGACAATTAAAAATGTACAATTAAACAAGCACGGTGTACTTTCAGCGAATTTCAGTGAATGAATAGAGTCAGCGTTTCTTTAATATCGAGGCTCCATGGTTTGTTTCTTGTATGATTGTTAGGCCTGATGGTATAAAATGAATTGTACTGTTTGCCTGAAAAAGACGCACTCTCTTTTTTTAATACAATGATAAAATTGTACAGTAGCCTATTCAGGTAAGGTCAGGTTTACTGACATGAGTTTTATTTAGACTATATTTGTCCCTGTGCGCCGATCGGAGACGGAGTTCACTGCTGATATTCTGGGGATACAATATTCATAGCCAGTAGGCTAGTAGAGACTTTAGCCTTTAAATATCTTTGTTGCATTGGATCAGTATCCTTTCTAGAACAGGCAAGAGCTTTCTAGCCTCGCAGCTTGCATCAGCAGCGCCTTGCATCGCCCATAGACCTTAAAACAATCAGTGGATGTTTCTTGGGTGTGTGCGGCTTTGAAAATTGGTCAGAAAACGTTGGTGCGGATGGATGACGGATGGTTGTGATGCGGTTGTGGATGAAATAATAGCCCTTCCGCGCATCTCTAGTTCACTCACAAAATGCGTGCACATAAAGCTCAGTAATAAAGCTCAGAGTTATTTTTCGCTGCTTATTGTGCTTAAACAGTCAAATACACACAAAATAATGTAAAAATGCCAGTCTCAGCGAGTATTCATGGAAACACAGTCAGTTGAGAAAGAAAATGTCTCTGTTACGTATGGTAACCCTCGTTCCCTGAAGGAGGGAACGGAGACGTATGTCGGACGTCACCAACAAATTGGGATCACTTCAGGGAGCCCCTATCAGCTTCGAGATATAGAGAACAGGCCAATGAGAATTGGTGTGCGAGATTTGCATCTCGCGCTCCACCCTGCTGCGCGGGTATAAGCGGAAGCAAAATGCAGCGCACCTTTGTTTTTCACTGAGGAGCCGAACTATTGACTCGGCCTGCAGTGATGGTACAGCAACTGTGGGGACGTACATCGAGGGTTACCATACGTAACCGAGACGTTCCCTTTTAGTCGGTCACGTTCGACGTACGTACCATCACTGACGTACCATCCTCTGCTTGGAGACAGCCTTTTCCTTCTGCTGGCCTCCGTAACAGACGAAGAGCTGCTCTGAGGTCCTGAAGCTTTGTGTTATGTCCACATAAGTCCGTAAGGCGTGGACAAGGCAAAGAAAAGCTAGGGCTGGGTCTGCCTCCTCCGAGGGCAGTGCTTGCAGGCTAATCACCTGGTCCCGGAAAGGAGTGGTGGGAACCTTGGGCACATATCCAGGCCGGGGTGTCAGGATTACATGAGCGTTACCAGACTCGAATTCCTGGCATGATTCGTCAACCAAAAATGACTGCAGGTCCCCTACCTTCTTGATGGAGGCCAATGCAGTCAGGAGTACTGTCTTCAGAGACAGAATTTTTAACTCAGCTGACTGCAAAGGCTCAAAGGGAGGTCTCTGCAGTGTGGTCAGCACCAGAGACAGGTCCCAAGAGGGTATAGAGGCGGATTTAGTCTCCTCGCCCCCATCAGGAACCTGACGATCAGATTGTGCTTCTCTATGGACTTTCCACCTACCAGATCATGATTAGCGGAGATAGCGGCAACATAAACTTTGAGGGTGAGGGAGACAGTCTTGTAGGAAGACAAGCACAGAACTGATCGAACACCTTCGGGGGGTCTTCTCTGCGAGAAGAGCACCATTCGATGAACAGGTTCCACTTCAACACATAGAGGTGCCTTCTAGCAGAAGTGATGGTGTCTACCACAGCCTATGGCAGGCCACCTAGAACCTCCGCATCCCATCCAGGGACCAGACATGGAGTTTCCAGAGGTCCAGACGCGGGTGCCAGAGGGTGCCCCATCTCTGAGTCAGGAGGTCCTTAAAAAAAAACACAAAACGTGGTCCACAAAACGACCTTAGATGCTTCTGACTTCATAGGAAAAGATGGCGGGTGAGTTGTGACATGCGACAGGAGCGCAGACCACCCTGCTTGTTGATGTACGCAACGGCCACAGTGTTGTCCGTATGGACCAGAACGTGCTTTTTGAAGTGGCTGAGTGCAAGATGAACTGCTAACAACTCCAGGCAATTGATATGTTATTGCAGTTGGGGCCCCATCCACAGACCCGAAACTGCAAGCCCGTTGTATGTGGCACCCCAGCCGGTGGATGAGGCATCCGTGGAGACAACAGCATGCCTGGACACTTGTACTAGAGACACTCCTGCCCGTAGAAATGAAGGGTCCGACCATGGGCTGAAGGTTTGGCGGCACCTTGGAGTCACTTGGACGCGGAGGGTTCCGCTGTGCCACGCCCATCTCAGGACTCGGCCGTGTAGCCAGCATTGAAGCGGTCTCATATGAAGCAATCCCAACGGCGTTACTGCGGCTGCGGATGCCATATGCCCCAGGAGCCTCTGAAAATGTTTCAGTGGTACCACTGTCCTGCGTTTGAATGAATTCACACAGTTCAACACTGACTGGACGCGCTCCTCTGTGAGGCACGCTGTCAGGGCGACTGAATCTATCTCCATCCCGAGAAAAGAGATCCTCTGCGTGGGGCAGAGTTTGATCTTCTCCCAGTTGACCCGAAGCCCCAACTGCCAGAGGTGACTGAGCACCATGTGTTCGCAGAGAAATCGCAGATCCAAGATCGGCCGCAACCCGCCGCCTTGCTTGGGCACAATGAAGTACGGGCTGTAGAAGCCAGGCTCCCAGAGACTGTGCAAGCGGGACCAACGGCACCACGGATGTGCCCGCAGCGGGGCAGCGAAGCGGCATGTAGGGACCCAACACGGACGGCATGGTAGCGGCCCAAAGTGGGGTCTGAGTGTGCTGTGCAACAAATCAAATCAAATCACCTTTATTTATATAGCGCTTTTAACAAGTCCAATTGTTTCAAAGCAGCTTCACATTGTTAAAAGTAAAATAATGCAACAGAATTTGTACAGCCGTTCTGGTGAAACGGTGATGTTATCCAGCTAATTTCAAGTATCATATAGCATCAATGCGGGCAGATCGGTAATATAGAAGAAATTTAGGTGTCCCCAACTGAGCAAGCCAAAAGCCAGAGGCAACGGTGGCAAGGAACCAAAACTCCTTCAGCGTCAGAATGGAGAAAAAAACCTTGGGAGAAACCAGGCTCAGTCGGGGTGCCAGTTCTCCTCTGGCCGACGAACAAACAGTGTATGATTATAATTCTGGCAACATAGCAGGTCTTAATTCATATTAGGCAAATAGATATTTGTTAGATTATTCGAGAGATTGGAGTCGTCACGCCAAGACGGGTTTAATGAGGATGTCGTGTCGATGCAGCATTTACGGGGAGTTTATTTGACATGTTCTCTGCAGACACTTCAGGGATGCGTTGGTCATGTCCAGGCGCTGGTCCACCATCTGATCTGGATACGGCCTGGATCTGGCTGACTGCAGTAAACCTCGGTATAAACAGTGAGACTAACATTAGCGTAGATGCCATTCTTCTTATGATGTAACGAGTACATCAGGTGTTATGGGAAGTGTTCCCGGTTCCGGCTGACCTAGTTAATGCAGCCTGACAATCATTTACTGATTTGAGTAATAGAAATTGATAATGTTTTATGTGTAAGCCATAGTAAAGAGATGCGTTTTTTAGTCTAGATTTAAACTGACAGAGTGTGTCTGGTTCCCGAACAATGCTAGGAAGACTGTTCCAAAGTTTAGGCGCTAAATAGGAAAAGGATCGACCGCCTGCAGTTGATTTTGATATTCTAGGTATTATCAACTGGCCAGAGTTTTGAGACCGCAATAGACGTGATGGAGTATAATGCGTTAAGAGTTCGCTCAAATACTGGGAGCTAAACCATTTAGTGCTTTGTAAGTAATAAGCAAGATTTTAAAATGTATTCGATGTTTAATAGGGAGCCAATGAAGTGTTGACAGAACCGGGCTAATATGGTCATACTTCCTTGTTCTAGTAAGAGCTCGAGCTGCTGCGTTTTGGACCAGCTGGAGTTTGTTTATTAAGTGAGCAGGGCAACCACCCAGTAAAGCATTACAGTAATCTAGCCTTGAGGTCATGAACGCATGAATTAACTGTTCAGCATTTTGCATCGAAAGGATGTGCCGTAATTTAGATATATTTTTAAGATGGTAGAATGCAGTTTTACAGATGTTAGAAACGTGGCTTTCAAATGAAAGATTGGTATCAAAGAGCACACCCAGGTTCCTAACTGACGACGAGGACTTGACAGAGCAGCCATCGAGTGTTAGACAGTATTCTAGGTTACTACTTGCAGAGTTTTTTTGTCCAATAATTAAAAATTCAGTTTTTTCTGAATTAAGTTGCAGGAAATTACTAGACATCCAATGTTTTATATCAGCTATGCATTCCGTTAATCTTGTGAATTGGTAAGTTTCATCAGGGCGTGAAGAAATATAGAGCTGAGTATCGTCAGCATAACAGTGAAAACTAATGCCATGCTTCCTAATGATATCTCCCAGTGGTAGCATGTACAGGGTGAAGAGCAACGGTCCTAGCACCGAGCCCTGCGGTACTCCATACTGAACTTGTGATCGGTGTGACATCTCTTCATTTACTGCTACAAACTGATAACGGTCAGATAAGTATGATTTAAGCCATGCCAATGCAGTTCCACTAATGCCAACATAATTTTCGAGTCTATTCAAAAGAATGTTGTGGTCGATAGTATCGAATGCAGCGCTAAGATCGAGTAACACTAATAGAGAAATACAACCACGATCGGATGATAAGAGTAAATCATTTGTAACTCTGATGAGAGCAGTCTCAGTACTATGATACGGTCTAAATCCTGACTGGAAATCCTCACAGATACCATTTCTTTCTATAAAGGAACATAATTGTGAGGACACTGCCTTTTCCAGTATTTTTGACAGGAAAGGTAGATTTGAGATCGGCCTATAATTGACTAATTTTGTAGGATCAAGTTGAGGTTTTTTAATAAGTGGTTTGATAATAGCCAACTTAAAAGTTTTCGGTACATATCCTAATAACAAAGATGAGTTAATGATATTAAGAAGAGGATCTATGACCTCTGGTAGCATCTCTTTTAATAGCCTAGTCGGTATAGGGTCGAGCATACATGTTGTTGATTTAGATGATTTAACGAGTTTAGCCAATTCTTCCTCTCCTATAGCAGTGAATGAATGTAATTTTTTCTCAGTGACACTATAGTAGACGGCTGCATGGTTATAATTTTCTTCCTAATATTATCGATCTTACACGTAAAGAAGTTCATAAAGTCATTACTGCTGTGCTGTTTACAACCATCAGAAGTATAAGCTTTATTTTTGGTTAACTTAGCCACTGTATCAAATAAATACCTAGGGTTGTGTTTGTTTTCTTCTAAGAGAGTCGAGAAATAAGCAGATCTAGCAGTTTTTACGGCCTTTCTGTATGCGATCATGCTCTCTTTCCATGAATTACTGAAAAATCTCTAATTTTGTTTTCTTCCAGCTGCGCTCCATTTTTCTGGCTACTGTTTTAAGGGCCCGGTGTGCTCATTGTACCACGACGTTGGACTATTTTCTTTAATCTTCTTTAAGCGCCGGGAGCAACTGTGTCTAAAGTGCTGGAAAAAGAGAGTCAATAGTTTCTGTTGCAAAATCGAGTTCCTCTAGGCTATCTGGGATGCTGAGGAGATGAAACTGATGAGGAAGATTATTTAAAAAGCAATTTTTAATGGCGGCAGTGATAGTTCTGCCATATTTGAAGCGAGGGGACGGCTTTGCAGCATTAGCTAAATTAAGTATACATGATACTAGGTAATGATCTGAGATGTCGTCGCTCTGCTGCAGAATTTCAACGGTATCAACATTTATTCCATGTGACAATATTAGGTCTAACGTATGATTAAGGCGATGAGTGGGTCCTGACACATGTTGCCTTACTCCAATAGAGTTTAGAATGTCTCTAAATGCTAATCCCAATGCGTCTTTTTCATTATCTACATGGATATTAAAATCACCAACAATTAGTACTTTATCTGCAGCCAGTACTAACTCGGATAGAAAGTCAGCAAATTCTTTGATAAAGTCTGTATTGTGCCCTGGTGGCCTGTATACAGTAACCAACACAAATGTCAAACGGGATTTATCAATTACACTACATAATGCTACATAAAGCACCAAAACTTCAAAAGAATTATATTTGAAACTAGACTTCTGAGTAATACTGAAGATATTATTATAAATTACAGCAACCCCTCCCCTTTACCTTTCAGGCGCGCGCTCGTGTTTATAACAATAATCTTGGGGGTGGACTCATTTAAAGTAATGTAGTCGTCAGGTTTTAGCCAGGTTTCTGTCAAACACAGCAAATCTAGATTATTATCTGTAATTATATCATTAACAATAAGTGCTTTTGGGGAAAGGGATCGAATATTCAGCAACCCGAGCTTTATCATTTGATCATCTGTATTATATCTGTTGTTTATTCGTTTGACATCAATTAAGTTTTTACTGTTGAATGGTCTTGATGTTTTTTGTATTTACTAATTCGGGGAACAGACACAGTCTCTATGTGATAATATCTAGGTGAAAGAGTCTCTATGTGTTGGGATTTATCTGACTTCTGTAACGGGAGACAGCTAGCAGACGGTCGGGTAAGCCAGTCCGTCTGCTTCCTGACCTGGGCCCCAGTTAGTCAAGGTTTAGCTTTAAGACTATATGCCAAATTACTAGAGAGAAGAGCAGCACCACTCCAAGAAGGATGGATGCCGTCCCTCTTCAACAGGTCAGGTCTGCCCCAAAAGCTTTTCCAATTGTCTATGAACCCTATGTTATTTTGCGGACACCACTTAGACAACCAGCCATTGAGTGATGATAGTCTGCTAAGTATCTCATCACTCCTTTTAACAGGGAGTGGACCAGAACAAAAAACTGCAACACTTACCTGCTTCCTCTGAGGGGGTGCACAAGTGTGGGGAGGCCACTTGTGTGCGTCCCAAACACAGCCGGCACCCCCTGCTGGCGATTGGAGAGGTGCCTGAGGGTGACAAGGCATAGGAGCGTTGAACACCGCCAAGCGCACTCTCTTGGCACCCAGAGATTTTGGAAACTGATCTTTTGCCAAGAATTTGGGCACGCCCGGATGGAAGCTGCTGCTGGGCTGGGGCGGGAGCGGGGGGCGGCGGCGGGCAGACGTCCTCGGAGACTTATTGATCTCCCTCATGTCAGCCAGGTTGAGCCAGAGATGCCGTTCCTGGACCACCAGAGTGGACATTGCCTGGCTAATGGAACGGGCAGTGACTTTCGTCACCCAGAGGGCGAGGTCCGTCACCGTCCGGAGCTCCCGGAGGAGTTCTGGGCCAGGGCTACCCTTGTGCATGTCCATGAGTGCCTGGGCCTGGTGCACTTGGAGCAACGCCATGGCATGCAAGGCGGACGCAGTCTGGCCACAAGACCTGTAAGCCTTCGCAATCAGACTGGAAGAGAACTTACAGGCCTTGGATGGAAGACGCAGGTCACCACGCCAGTTGGAGGCGGTCGCTGGACACAGTTGCATCGCGATGGCCCGCTCGACCGGCTGGATTCCCACGTACCCCCTGGCTTGCCCGCCGTCAAGGGTAGTGAGGAGGGATGAGCCACCGGGTCTGTTTCTGGCACTAAAGGGTGTCGTCCACGACCTGGTGAGCCCCTCATGCACCTCCGGGAAGAAAGGTACCGGGGCGGGATCCTGAGAACCAGCGCGAACCGCCCGAGAAACCAATCATCCAACCTAGAAGGTTCAGGATGTGGTGGAGGGTTCCACTCAAGCCCAACCTTTTCGGCGGCCTGGGAAAGTATAGCCGTCACGGTTTTCATTGGCAATTTTACGTTTCATTGTTGAGAAAGACATATTGATAGTAAACTACCAGCACGCTCTGCTTTGTTTGCGTGTTGCTAGGCTACATGGTCTGTGAATGAATTTATGTAGGAATGTGTGTTTTTGGCAGGACCATAGACATAATAAATATTTTATAAGATTTAATAATTTATATATATTTATTAATAATTATATTATAAATGATATTTATTATAATTTATATATATATATATACAAATCCGATTCCAAAAACTTGGGACACTACAAATTGTGAATAAAAACAGAATGCAATGATGTGGAAGTTTAAAATTTCAATATTTTATTCAGAATACAACATAGATGACATATCAAATGTTTAACCTGAGAAAATGTATAATTTTAAGGGAAAAATAAGTTGAACACATCTCAAAAAAGTTGGGACAAGGCCATGTTTACCACTGTGTGGCATCCCCTGTTCCTTTTATAACAGTCTGCAAACGTCTGGGGACTGAGGAGACAAGTTGCTCAAGTTTAGGAATAGGAATGTTGTCCCATTCTTGTCTAATACAGGCTTCTAGTTGCTCAACTGTCTTAGGTCTTCTTTGTTGCATCTTCCTATTTATGATGCGCCAAATGTTTTCTATGGGTGAAAGATCTGGACTGCAGGCTGGCCATTTCAGTACCCGGATCCTTCTTCTATGCAGCCATGATGTTGTAATTGATGCAGTATGTGGTCTGGCATTGTCATGTTGGAAAATGCAAGGTCTTCCCTGAAAGAGACAACGTCTGGATGGGAACATATGTTGTTCTAGAACTTGGATATACCTTTCAGCATTGATGGTGCCTTTCCAGATGTGTAAGCTGCCCATGCCACACGCACTCATGCAACCCCATACCATCAGAGATGCATGCTTCTGAACTGAGCGCTGATAACAACTTGGGTTGCCCTTGTCCTCTTTAGTCCGGATGACATGGCGTCCCAGTTTTCCAAAAAGAACTTCAAATTTTGATTCGTCTGACCACAGAACAGTTTTCCACTTTGCCACAGTCCATTTTAAATGAGCCTTGGCCCAGAGAAAACACCTGCACTTCTGGATCATGTTTAGATATGGCTTCTTTTTTGACCTATAGAGTTTTAGCCGGCAATGGCGAATAGCACGGTGGATTGTGTTCACTGACAATGTTTTCTGGAAGTATTCCTGAGCCCATGTTGTGATTTCCATTACAGTAGCATTCCTGTATGTGATGCAGTGCTGTCTAAGGGCCCAAAGATCACGGGCATCCAGTCCAGTATGGTTTTCCGGCCTTGACCCTTACGCACAGAGATTGTTCCACATTCTCTGAATCTTTGAATGATATTATGCACTGTAGATGATGATAACTTCAAACTTTTTGCAATTTTTCTCTGAGAAACTCCTTTCTGATATTGCTTCACTATTTTTGGCCGCAGCATTGGGGGAATTGGTGATCCTCTGCCCATCTTGACTTCTGAGAGACACTGCCACTCTGAGAGGCTCTTTTTATACCCAATCATGTTGCCAATTGACCTAATAAGTTGCAAATTGGTCCTCCAGCTGTTCCTTATATGTACATTTAACTTTTCCGGCGTCTTATTGCTACCTGTCCCAACATTTTTGGAATGTGTAGCTCTCATGAAATCCAAAATGAGCCAATATTTGGCATGACATTTCAAAATGTCTCACTTTCAACGTTTGATATGTTATCTATATTCTATTGTGAATAAAATATAAGTTTATGAGATTTGTAAATTATTGCATTCCCTTTTTTATTCACAATTTATACAGTGTCCCAACTTTTCTGGAATCGGGTTTGTATATTATGTCTATGGGTGGGACCACAGGCTGGGCCACTCGAAGGTTGCTTCCGGGCCGCCAATTGAATAGCCCTGCACTACAGTATAGGAAAATTACAATACTTTTGTCCTAATTTCTTCACTTGCAAGAAATAAACCGCTTTTATTTTGGAGAAAACACCAGATCACCATCTGATCCCGTGGGCAAAGTGTGCACTTCTCTTTAAATTATGCAGCACAAACAGACTGGCTATATAAGCTCCTTAATAAAAGTATTTTGCTGTTTTATAATGGCACAAAGCCATATCAAGGTTTCGCTTTTAGTTCGTTGGTAAAATATAACGTTAGAGACCTTTATTTTAGGCTATAAGTTTTATATCTCATATGTGTTGGGAAAAGGGAGAGCAAGTTTGGCAAAGGTGGATTCGAACTTGGGTCAAATGCGTCAAAAGCTACTTTCAAGTACCACACGGCCTATGACCTACGCCACTGTAGATATTCAGTGGTGGTTACAAAGTGCAAATATACACTCTGTTATCGGAAATATAAAAAAAGAAGGATTTTTCTATCTTCTACTCGCTTGGGCCCCATAATACCCATTGGATAATCTGGCCCTGGGTGCCCCCCTATTGACTCGCCCAATCCCACCTATAGATAATCCGGCCCTACTGAGCACATGGACACACAGCCAATGAGAGCTCTCACCGATTGAGTGTCCACAACATGACATGAAACCATGTGGACAATGATAAACACGAGCCGTGCATGTGCTACACAGAACAAAACATGTAAGCAAACAGCCGATGATGAACGTGGTCCATTATTAAAAGATTTTGTAAGCATATTGCGTAATCGTGTTTTATTTGTTATAATGCAGTGAAACATGCCAAATTGTGCTATTTTCATGATTTATCATGTTCAGATACATTAATAGTTTGAGTTTCTATTCAAGGCAACCAGGTTACTTACTTTTTTAAGTTAAACCAACCATATTTTTTTAAAGTGTGCACACTAGACAATAAGAGTGTCAGAGCTCTGTCACCAAACCAATAAAACCTGACCAAAGTGACAGAACCCTGACAACTTATATATACTCAATAAATGTTCATAATGTCTTGAATCATTTTAAATTATGTATATGAATTGCAAAATTATACAAATATATTAAACATGGTTTAAAGTTATGGACATGTTCCTACAGTGTTGCAGTGCACATCAGGACTGGATTGGGGCATATCTTAAATTATATTCTTTTATGTTCCTCAGAAAAATGTTGTACAAGTTTGGAATGATATAGGGTGAGTAAAAGCTTTTTGGGGGTGAACTATCCCTTTAACAAAAATAAAAATTTTAACAATTACAATATTTATCTTTCATCAGGCTCTCATGGGATTTATTTTACTTCAATTACAATTGTTTTTAACTATTACAAAGTTCATAAAACATATTTAAGAGAAAAGCTTCATCCTTAATTCATGGTATCCAGGCTTTAAAGGTGTTTTGTTAAATTATCCTTTGTAATAGCCCTAATGAAATTTACCATAGTTTTACACTGCAAAAAATGCTCTTCTTACTTAGTATTTTTGTCTTGTTTCCAGTCCAAATATCTAAAAATTCTTAAATCAAGATGCATTTACTAGATAGGTAAAATTGCATAAGATATTTTTTCACAGAATCCAGAGTTTAACTGTAGTAGACCTATTAGTATGATTTATGATTAGTAGGGCCGTCGCTTGAGGGGTGAAAGGTAGTGGCTCCAGGCTTTCTGGGGGTCAACGCGATTTCAACTGTTTTCAGCTAGATTCACCATAGAACCATTAATGTTCCCATATTACACTGTATAACTGCATAACACACTGTATAACATAAAATCCTGAGTCAAATCTGAATTGATCAAGCGACTTGCACTTTTTATCATTTGCTATAACAGCAGAAGCACAGTGCACATTCGTCAGTGCTGATCTGTTTTCATGCTGAGGTTGGGGGATGCACGGTTAGGGTACCGATATTTTGTCACACATTTGGAGTATTTGCCTTTTGCAGTTACCCATGCGATCCAATCAAAAACAAAACAAAATCTAAAATCTCTTTACAAAAATTGGTAACAAGTTATGAAGTGTGGATATGCATAAATAGCATATATGCTGTTAAAATAAACTTCTTATACATAAATGAGACATATATTGTTAACATACAGTATATGGTCTTAACATGCAGTATGGAAATGTATCATATAAATATTTTTTATATATGTACATATACTATGTTTACTAAGGTTTACTATATATGAAATATCTAAATATTTCGATATATGAAATATGTAAATATCTAAAATCCTATATAAGCATACTAAATGTTTGCATGTTCTGTAAATAAACTTGCATATATAAATTAGACATAATATGGTCTTAACATAGGCTACATTATGAAAATGTATCATATATATATATATATATATATATATATATATATATATATATATATATATATATATATATATACTTTTTTATTACAGGTATTTAATGGTATAACCGATATAAAACATAAAATCTATATAAGCATAGAATGATTGCATGATTGCATGTTGTTTAAATAGACTTGCATTTATAATTTACACATATAATATTTACATATATGGTCTTAACACAGTACCATATGAAAATTCATCATATACATATTTTAAATATATGTAAATAAATGTTTTTACTATTGGTATTTCATATATGGTATATGAAAATCATGAGCATACTGAATGTTTGCATTCTGTGAATAAACTTGCATATATACATTAGACATATAGTTCACATAGCCTATATGGTCTTAACATACAGTGCCATATAAAGTCATCATATAAATAATTTCAATATATGCATATTTAATATTAATAATAATAATAATTATACTATGGACATTTCATACATTGTACAATGCATGAAATATATTCATATATCCTGAGGATGTATATGTGATAATAATATATTGCTACAATATACATACAGTTTATGACAACATTAGGGACATGCAAATAGCCAATATTACATTTCTGTATGGAATCAGACTTGAAACTTGCTGTTGTAAAAACTGTTCATCCTCATGAAGAAAAGGGAATTATATAGGCTACTGTAAATAAATAAATATTCCTACTAAAAGCTGCCATCAGCTATACGTTGGTAGGGCCTAATGTTATTATTTTGTAAAACAACTGGAACCTGTTTAGTAGGATCCCAGCTAACAGGGAGCATTCTCAGAAGAACAGGCTTCTGGCAAGGTTCTCAAAAGCAAATGTTTTATACCTCGTTTAACTGTGAGCAATTTCACCTTCTGGTTCTCCGCTTATTCAGTCTTGCTGTCAAAAATCTGGGGTTATTATATAAGTAGTCAAGTATGTCGGGAATCCGAATACAGCATAGCAGGTTGACGTATTAAAGCTCTCCCTCCGACTCACTCACTCCCCTCACATAAAAAAGCTCAAGTTTGAGCCGTCTAGCAGATCCCTTCAGAGAGCAGAGCTCATCTTACACCTGTAGACGGAAGCTGAACAGAGGAAAGCTTTCATTCTTACTCTCACTCACCCTTGATGGACGTTAGTTTATATTAAACGCGTGACGAATCTTGCACAAACCGAGCTTTTAGTTCTACATTTTCTCCGCTCTGAGATCGAGAAGTTCAAATCGTCAGGCGCAACTTTCCAGCCCCTCATCGGGTAGAGACACTGAAGCGATGGAGCCGTCCGTCATCCCCGGTGGCGACATGTCCGACCTTTACTCCATCAACCCGTTTAATGTTACTTTTCCCGACGACATTATGGGTTTCGTACCCGACGGGAGGAACTACACCGAGCCTAACCCGGTAAAGAGTCCCGCGGGAATCATCATCGCCATTTCCATCACTGCTCTTTACTCCGTTATCTGCGTGGTAGGACTCCTGGGAAACATCCTAGTGATGTACGGGGTGGTCAGGTAAGCAAGACGAAACATCTATCTATCTATCTATCTATCTATCTATCTATCTATCTATCTATCTATCTATCTATCTATCTATCTATCTATCTATCTATCTATCTATCTATCTATCTATCTATCTATCTATCTATCTATCTATCCTGGTAAATGTATTTTGTTTAGTTTATATGGGCTACTGTATTGTCTTGTCTATGAAATAAACCAACTGAACAATTTGCCTTGGTGAAAAAAAAAAAAAAAAAAAAAAAAAAAAAAAAAAAAAAAATAATAATAATAATAGATAGCTTACTTCATTAAACACACACTAACCTTTTGTGACATTGACCCAGAAGTGACATGTTGCTACACTATTTGGGTAAGTTGTCACAATGGGAACCTGCAATTAAGTTGCCTGTTAAAAACTTTGAATCAAAATGTAAAAATTAAAACAATTACAAAGCACAAAGAAATTCATGAAACAGATACAATATTTAAGACAGCCTAAAAAAAAAAAAAAAAAAAAAAAAAAAAACACACCAATGTTATGGTCTACAGAAATTAATAAAATGCATACAATCACAACATAAAAACCATGCATCAACCTACCTCGACCTGACATTTAGAAAAAAAAATGAGAACAGTTCAACCTTTTTGTGTATTCTTGTCTGGCCACACGGGTTTATTATGTTCACTTGTGTACCTAACAGCTATTATTAAACATATAATTTATGAGATAAAAACATATTTTATGTGTACCATCATGTAAAAAAAAACAAAAAAACACTGCTAGAGAAAACAAGCACTGTAAACATTATAGTTACTAAAGCTATTGTGACAACTTGCTCCTAGTCTCTATTTTACGTTGTGTGTTGGTTTGGGCATATTAAATTAGATGAATCAGATATCCTGCGTAAAGAAGAAAGTGCACATTGTAAAAATTAATAATTAGAGCAAATTCCTCACCATTAAAAAAAAAAAAAAAAAACAAAACAAAATAAAACACGGAGAAACCACAGGATGCAGGTCATACTTTATTTATTTTGTATCATGTCTTAGACCAGATGATTAGCAACCTTAGGTGTTTGCCATAGGCATTTTTGTGAACAAATTGTAATGAGTGCACAGTGTTATGGTCCTGATGAACCCATCAGTAAGGGAGAGCTTGGAAATTACATCATATTGGGATCATCTGATGGAAATAGCATTATGGGGCACAACCGTGGATATCTCAAGAGACGGCTCAGCTCATTTTTTGTGAACCCTGTTCCATTTCATTCCAGAGTGTGGCATTTAGATGTGATGAATATCTCTCCGTGAGGTAATATATGCTCTCTGTGAGTGGAGGCGAAGAGGTGGTGCTCAAATGATATTTCTTACCGCACCCTTTTAAAATAAAGATCTATCAAACATTGCTGTGGGCCATGATTCACAATTTTAATTGGTTCTCATTCTATTACAAAAAGCACAGTTTGTGCAAGGCAGAATATCCTTTTAATTTATCAGCATTCAGTTGACAACCACAGCGAGAGTCTTCAAGTCGGTGGGTTGTCTGGAAAATGACATTGTGTAAAAAGGAACCGCACCAGCTGTGCATTTTCAAAATGACAGTAATTGTTCTGTTCTCCTGGTACTGAGGTGATTCTACACAGACAGTTTTAATCAACATACTAATTGAACGCTAATTATTCTCTGCTTCAGAGTAAAGTAGAGCTTAGCTTTAACACAGGGTGCTTTCACTTTGAATAATTTGAAAATTATAAGTTGCACACTGATAAAGATATATTAGGGGTGCAGTGAAAACATAAGCAACAATTATTAATTTTTGTCGTTTACAAAGATTGATTCTGTAACCTACTTCTCAATTGCTATTAAGATTAAATAGGCTATATCAAGAAAAACTATATAAAACCATGTTTTGTGGTATACAAGTCAAATCATTGTTTGATTTCATCAAGACAAATAAATGTGCAAAATCTTTTAACAAAATGCACAATTGTAATTTGAATGTGAATATAATTAGTGAATTATATATACACTCACCTAAAGGACTATTAGGAACACCTGTTCAATTTCTCATTAATGCAATTATCTAATCAACCAATCACATGGCAGTTGCTTCAATGCATTTAGGGGTGTGGTCCTGGTCAAGACAATCTCCTGAACTCCAAACTGAATGTCAGAATGGGAAAGAAAGGTGATTTAAGCAATTTTGAGCATGGCATGGTTGTTGGTATTTCACAATCTGCTCAGTTACTGGGATTTTCATGCACAACCATTTCTAGGGTTTACAAAGAATGGTGTGAAAAGGGAAAAACATCCAGTTTGCGGCAGTCCTGTGGGCGAAAATGCCTTGTTGATGCTAGAAGTCAGAGGAGAATGGGCCGACTGATTCAAGCTGATAGAAGAGCAACTTTGACTGAAATAACCACTCATTACAACTGAGGTATGCAGCAAAGCATTTGTGAAGCCACAACACGCACAACCTTGAGGCGGATGGGCTACAACAGCAGAAGACCCCACCGGGTACTCATCTTCACTACAAATAGGAAAAAGAGGCTACAATTTGCACAAGCTCACCAAAATTGGACAGTTGAAGACTGGAAAAATGTTGCCTGGTCTGATGAGTCTCGATTTCTGTTGAGACATTCAGATGGTAGAGTCAGAATTTGGCGTAAACAGAATGAGAACATGGATCCATCATGCCTTGTTGCCACTGTGCAGGCTGGTGGTGGTGGTGTAATGGTGTGGGGGATGTTTTCTTGGCACACTTTAGGCCCCTTAGTGCCAATTGGGCATCGTTTAAATGCCACGGCCTACCTGAGCATTGTTTCTGACCATGTCCATCCCTTTATGACCACCATGTGCCCATTCTCTGATGGCTAATTCCAGCAGGATAATGCACCATGTCACAAAGCTCGAATAATTTCAAATTGGTTTCTTGAACATGGCAATGAGTTCACTGTACTAAAATGGCCCCCACAGTCACCAGATCTCAACCCAATAGAGCATCTTTGTGGTGGAACGGGTGCTTCGTGCCCTGGTTGTGCATCCCACAAATCTCCATCAACTGCAAGATGCTATCCTATCAATATGGGCCAACATTTCTAAAGAATGCTTTCAGCACCTTGTTGAATCAATGCCATGTAGAATTAAGGCAGTTCTGAAGGCGAAAGGGGTCAAACACAGTATTAGTATGGTGTTCCTAATAATCCTTTAGGTGAGTGTGTATATATATATATATATATATAAAACACATCATACAAATGTTATATCCATTGTATTATAAATAAAATACATATGAAAATTAATATGATTTAATATGAAACCTATTAAATCATTGCCCACATAATGATAAAGCATTATATACAATATATTAGTTAAATACGTCAAACAATGAGGATGGGTAATTGTATTCTTATGCATATGTTATGAGTACACAGGAGAATAAATCACACATTACATCATACACAAGAACCAACAAGTGAACTGAACATAACAAAGAGTACAGACAGAGCAGGGAAACAGGAACTAAAGGAAACAAAAAAGATTATCAAAATAATAGTCCATAACTGTGACAGTAGTCTCTCCCTCCTGGAATGTCTATCTGAGGAGGGAGGGGATTAGGAGGGGGACAAGGGACTGGTAGAGGGTAGGACACAGGAGGAGAGGACATCAGGAGAGATCAGGGTTGCGACGATGGAAAGAGCCAGGGAAGAGACAAGAACAGAATGAGCCACATTGGAGCCCAGAGCACAGCCAGGAAGAAGGCCCACAGCGGAGTCAAGAGAGGGAGGAGCCATGGTGAAGATTTGGCAGGCAGACCCAGGGAGACGACAAATTGGGACAGCGCTGATGGAGGTGGAGACCCAGGTGGAGCCAAATAACTGATGAGCCCAAGTGACATTGATTGACCTGAAGAACGAAGCTGAGCCACAGCAAAAAGTGTCCAAGGTGAAGCCAGGGTGCCAGAGGACTGAGGCAGAGCAGATGGGTCTAAAGGACCAAGGCAGAGCCAGAAAAGAAGGTGGAGATGAAGGGGTGAAGGGATGAAGCACAGATGAAGACCCGGAAGTCCGTGGCACAGGCTGAGCAACAACTGACCAAGGTGTAGCCGGCGGGATGAGGGAGCCCAGTAAAGCCGTAAGGAAAATGGTCCCAGGTAGAGCCAAGGGAGGGAGGAGCCAAGGTGGAGCCGACTGGTCGACGAGCCAAGGTGGAGTGAACGGCTCGGCAGCTGGATTGCAGATCTGCATTGATCTACTATGACAGCAAAACTCTTTTGGACATTGGTTACCTCTACACTGGACTGCTTCAGGACACTTTCACCGATCCCCTGTGGCCATCTGAAATTCTTCGCAACGGCGAGTTGAACAATGGACAGACGAGTCAACGGCGAAGAATCAAGAAACACCGTGGGAAACTCGCTGGTATCCGTAACAGACTGAGGAAAAGGGCATTCACACCTCCTCTCCCGAGCATTCTTCTAGCAAATGTTCAATCCTTGGATAATAAGATGGACGATCTTAGAGCCAGGATAAGTTTTCAACGGGACATGAGAGACTGTAATATCTATTGTTTGTCTGAAACATGGCTCACGCCCGCGGTCCCGGACACAGCTGTGACGCCGTCGGAGAACTTCTCTGTTTTTCGGATGGACAGAACAGCTGAGGCCGGTAAATCCAAAGGCGGTGGAGTATGCTTCATGATCAACAAGAAATGGTGCGACCCCAGGAACATCACCATTCTCTCACGATCCTGCTCGCCTCATCTGGAACATTTAACAATCATTTGCCGCCCATTCTATCTGCCGAGGGAGTTTTCTGCGGTTGTCGCGACCGCCGTTTACATCCCACCGCAGGCAGACACAGCGCTGGCTTTATCTGGCCCTCATGATGTTGCCAGCGGCATCATAAACAAACATCCCGACGCGGCATTCATTGTCGCGGGCGATTTTAACAAAGCAAACCTAAAGAAAGTCCTGCCAAACTTTCATCAGCACGTCTCCTGCCCCACACGAGGAGCAAACACACTGGATCATTGCTACTCTCCGTTTAAGAACGCCTATAAAGCGCGGTCACTTCCAGCGTTTGGCAAATCGGATCATGCCGCCATTTTCCTCACTCCCGAATACAAACAAAAGCTCCTCCAGGAACCCCCGGTGAGGCGGGAAGTTAAGCGTTGGTCGCCCCACTCAGAGACTGCGCTTCAGGCAGCTCTGGATGACGTTGACTGGGACATGTTCCGAGCGAGTTCAGCTGACGTCAGTGAGTTCACGGATGTGGCGCTTTGCTTCATCAACACGCTTACAGAGCAAGCCACGCAAACAATAACAATAACGTCCTTCTCAAATCAGAAACCGTGGGTGAACAATTCAATCCGCGTGGCAGTGAACGCACGCACTGCTGCTTACAACGCCGGTCTCCATTCAGGGAATATGACTGAATACAGAACGTCCTGTTATGCTCTGCGGCGTGCAGTTAAAGCAGCAAAGCTCCGATATAAAGACCGAGTGGAGTCTCATTTCCAACTCAACGACTCGCGGTGCATGTGGCAAGGTCTGAGGTCCATCTGCTCGTTTGGATCTAAATCCTCTGCAGAGGGGAGCGCCGACCCGTTGCTCGTGAACGAGTTAAACTCTTTCTATGCTCGCTTTGACTGTAACCGCGGCAACGCGACTCCGCCAAGTGGCGCGTTAGAGGAAATTACTCAGCGCAGCAACAACCACGTGATCTCTGTCTCAGAGGATGAAGTTTGGAGAGCACTCAAGCGTGTGGACGTCAGGAAAGCTGCCGGGCCAGATGGTATTTCAGGTCGTGTTCTGCGGTCCTGTGCTGATCAGCTCGCCGGGTTGTTTACATCTATCTTTAATGAGTCCCTTGCTACATCTGTGGTCCCCACCTCCTTCAAAAAATCCACCATCATCCCTGTCCCTAAGAACAGTAAACCCTCTTGCCTAAATGACTATCGTCCAGTGGCTCTCACGTCTATAGTCATGAAGGTCTTTGAGAGACTCATTAAAAACACCATTTGCTCCTTCATTCCTGACACTTTGGACCCTTTTCAGTTTGCCTATCGTCTCAAAAGATCGACTGAAGATGCCATCTCGCATGTCCTCCACTCCTCACTCACTCACATCGACAGCAAAAGTGGGAACTACGTAAGGCTGCTATTTATTGACTATAGCTCAGCCTTTAACACCATAGTTCCCATTAAACTAACCGCCAAACTCCTGGATCTCTGCCTGAATTCTTCTCTCTGCCACTGGATTGAAGACTTCCTCACTGGCAGGCCTCAGGTGGTGAGAATAGGCCAGTTCACCTCCACCTCCATCACCCTGAGTGTGGGAGCTCCACAGGGCTGTGTCCTGAGTCCCCTGCTCTACTCTCTCTACACGCATAACTGTTTGTCCACACACAGCTCCACCTCTATCATCAAATTTGCTGATGATACTGTTGTCCTGGGCCTTATTTCCAACAACAATGAGACGGCATACTTGGACAAGGTGGAGCAACTAACATTATGGTGCCAGGACAACTGTCTCTCTCTGAATGTTGGCAAGACCAAAGAACTGATTGTGGACTTCAGGAAGAGACAGCAACGGACATACTTCCCCCTCATGATCAGCGGGTCACCAGTAGAGAGAGTGAGCAGCTTCAAGTACCTGGGTGTAAACATCTCCGAGGACCTGACTTGGACTGCTCACATTCAGACACAGGTGAAAAAAGCCAGGCAAAGACTGTACCACCTGCGCCAGCTGAGGAAATTCAGGGTTTCACCAGCTATCCTGAAAACTTTCTATTTAGGGGCGATAGAAAGTGTATTAACTCAGTGCATCACAGCGTGGTATGGGAACAGCACCAGTCATGACTGCAAAGCCCTGCAAAGAGTCGTGCGCTTATCCGAGCGTATCTCAGGGTCAGCTCTCCCGTCTCTGCAGGACGTCTACACCAAACGCTGCAAAGGTAGAGCTACCAAGATCATCAAGGACTCTAATCACCCTGCAAACCCTCATTTCACGCTGCTGCCATCTGGTAAGCGCTTCCGAAGCCTGATGGCCAAAACTGAGAGACTCAGGAGAAGCTTCTTCCCCCAGGCCATCAGACTCCTGAACTTAACGTCACGTGACTTCACTTCAGGATAAACATCGATACACTGTCATTGCACTGCACTTTCTATTCTCGTTGTTACTGTGTAACAACCTGTTATAAACCTGTTTGCACATTATACTCTTTATACATTTGTTAACCACATATTTATAAGTCTACAGTTTACTCACTGCACAGTCTACTTCAATTATTTTATTCCACTTTATCCTTATTTTTAACTTTTTTTTCTCTTGACTTGATTATTTATAATTCTACAGATATAGACATATATAGTACTTTTTTTATCCTATTTCTATATAATTTCCTCCTTGTGTTTTTAACTGTGAATTTGCACTGTCCATGGAGCGGACCTGTTTACATTTCACTGCCGGTTGTATATTCTGTATATATCTGTGTATGTGACAAATAAAACTCTTGAATCTTGAATCTTGAATCTGTATGGTTTTGAGATTCAGTTCACACCGAGGACAACTGAGGGACTCAAACACAACTATTAAAAAAGTTCAAACATTCACTGATGCTTCAGAAGGAAGCACGATGCATTAAGAGCCAGGGGTGAAATCTTTTGAACAGGATGAAGATGTCCAAAAAGATATCTTTTGTATAGATATTAATTTTATTAATTTAGTACTGCCCTTCAGAAGCAACAGAAGATACTTACATGTTTCCTGGAAGACAAATTAAGTACAATTTACATTGATCTTCAAATTCAATAAGTTTTCAATAATATGCAAAAGATGCAGGAAAACTGAAGATTGTGCAGGACCTGGGGGATTTTTCTGTATGTAACGCATTTTGAATGATCGCTTTAATTTTGTTAAAATGATTCACATTTTCACAGAATCTGCAAACTGTTCACAAACAAGGGACTCATGACATGAGAAAACAATCACAAAACAAAAAAAAAACATCACAAAACAAAAAAACAGCTATGGATAATCCAGGGAATGACACACCATATTAAGAATCAATGGTTCATAAACTTTTGAATGGGGTAATTTTAATAAATTCTGCTATTTTTTTTTTTTTTTTTTTGTCTTGTGCACTATATGTAAAATTTTCTTATGTAAAATATCTTATTGAGGACAGTACTAAATAAAAAAAAAACATGCATTTTGTATGACATTTCACAGATTCTGCAAGCGGTTCACATACTTTTTCTTGCAACTGTATATGACTGACAAAATAAGGAAAGCTGTGGACAGTGGCAAATTGTGTGGAATGGTTATGTTGGACCTTCAGAAGGCATTTGATACAACTATTAATTGTGGAGTTCCTCAAGGGAGTATTTTAGGTTCCTTATTCTTTATATAAATCCATATAAATTACATAAATCCATGGTTGGAGGAACTTTTTCTTTATGCTGATGATGCAGCAGTTTTAGTATTTCATCAGGATAAAGGGGTCCTAGAGAAAATAATGACTGCAGCTACAAGAGATGTCCAAATGTTTTTTTAGATAATAAACTTTCTTTACATACAAGTAAAACTGAAGCCATTCTCATTGCATCTAGAATGAAATTAAATAAGGATGAGACTTTCTTGGTTAAGATTAATGATATAGCAATATCAATGTAGCAAATTATTCAGGTTTTAGACAGGTGATTTTATGGCTATAAAGGTATTTACATAAAATATGTTGCAAAATTATGTTTTTAGCAAGGCAAGCTGATTTATTGGATGTTTATTCCCTAAAATTGTTGGCAGGTGCCCTGATTCAACCCCATTTTGATTATGCCCCTTCCTTTTGGTATAGTAGTTGTTCCCAGGGTATGAAAAATAAATTGCAAAAGGCTCAAAACAAATTAGTTTGAATCATTTTAAAAGTTCATCCTCGAATGCATTTGCATAGTGAATGTTTTAAGCAGTTGGCTTGTTGAAAAAAAAAAAAAAAAAAAAATATATATATATATATATATATATATATATATATATATATATATATATATGATATCTATATATATCTATATATATATATATATATTTATTTTTTTTTTTTTAAATTGGGTATAACACATAAGATTGTTAATAACATGGTTCCAAGTTATTTAGAAAATTACTTTCATATGATGAGACAACAGCATTTACATGACACTAGGGGTATGAATTTTAATATTTGTCCATGTAATAAATTCAAGAGTTTGGTGGGGAGAAAAATATGTTTTTATACACTAGTGCTATTGCATGGAATAAATGACCAGTGTCAATAAAAGGAGTTGGTGTGCTAGTTAGGTTGTTTTATGGATGTAAATTGTTAATAGTGATTGTATTGTTTAAATGTGAATTGTGTTTAATGTTTTAAAATTAGTATTTGGTTAGGAGATACTGTTTTTCTGTCACTACTATATAAAGCCTCCTTTATTAACATCAAGGGTCATAATGGAAATAAGCCATTGGCTTTATTGTGTTTTTATCCTCAACAGTTTTAAAAATAAATAAATAAGTGTATGGAATACTTGTTATTTTTGGACAGTTTTGTAAACTTGTCAAATAAATTTAAATTAAATTTAATCAATGAACCCAAAACTAAACAGACAGGGGGACACAGGAACTAAAGGAAATAAAACAGAATATCAAAATAATAGTCCATAATGGTCTCTCTCTCTCTCTCTCTCTCTCTCTCTCTCTCTCTCTCTCTCTCTCTCTCTCTCTCTCTCTCTCTAGATTTGGGGATTTTTTTATTTCAATTCTGTAAATTCCTCTTCCTCTAATTCCATTTTAACATCTTCTGCGGTGTAGCAAATTCAGTTTACGAGAGCCTTAAATTGTTCTCAACCCTGCTTCAAAATGTTCTCCTCTCATACAAATAGTGCCTCGTTGTAAAAAAAAACAACAAAAAAAACAAGAAAAGAAAAGAAGACATAAACAAATAAATAATTTAACAGTAGTGACCACTAGCACCTTGGAGTGGACAAAATGTGCTGAAATTGCAACTGTAAAAAATCAATCTTCTAAGCATTCTTTTATGAGCCAGACTGAACACAGGAAATGATAGATTGTGGGAGTAGGGAGAGATAAACATTAAATGTGCTCATTTTGGAATGAAGGGAAAAGAAAAATACGCTGGAGTACAACCAGGTTATACCCTCATACAGTGTGTCATCAGATAATGGTGCTATGAAGCTGATAATGATGTTGGATCACACAATTGAGTTTAAGCTCAAGGCACTTGTCATTGGTCTGTCTGAGGGTCTTTTCATCACCCGTCACTGAGAGCTCTGCAAATGAGGAGCCCTGCGTCTGATTATTGAGCTGGACAAGAAAGCCTTTTTGTAATTTTAAAACAACACCAACATTATTTTGTTCAGCAAGTGAGTCTGTCTGGCAAAATGACAGCATAACTACACAAGTTATAGTTTGGAATATAAGGTGCAATGGGCAGTTTTGTGATGGAAAGAGTCTAGACTGTAATTGGTGTTCATGTAATTGCCTTGTGCTATTGTTCTTCCATATAGTGGTGGCTATTAACTACATCTAAATCCACAAAATATTTATACTCTGGCTTGTTTAAAGCCAAATACCATTTTCTAAGACAGGGAGAAACATTTACGTTATTATTATTTTTTGCTGTTGTTGTTGTTGTTGGAAACCTAATGGTTGATGTTTTTAAAGGAATAGGATATGGAAATTTCTGTTATTATTTAGTTTCCCTGATGTTGTTCCAAACCCACCCCAAGCTCATTGAAAAACATGCCTGTGGTGAGATTTATGCAAAAACTCCACACTGCAAGTGCAATTCTGTAGGTGAGCTTTCAACAAAGTTTACTACATCAGAAAGGTCATATAAAGCTGGTTATGTGATTCACACATTACAAATGTGTTAGTTTACAAGTCATGCACTACAGCAATTGTGTTTTTAGGTCGTAACATAGTATCATGCAAGGAACAGCGTGTAAATAAGTCTTCATTAATTGATCATCTGCTCCTGAAAACTGGTACATTTTTGGAGTTTTGCATGTAGTAGAGGCACATTTTCCCAATATTGTCCAAATCTGCATGTCATTATTTAATTTTTTTGAGTGGAACAAAGTTTTTGAAGAATGTTCACACATTCACTTCAAATATAGACAGATGTGCGGTGCCTGGTTTCAAAAAGGAACAGCAAGTACATTCTTAAGAATTTGTTCCTCAAAAAATTCAATCAATCAATCAATCAATCATTTAAAAAATAAAAAACAACTGAGGGGAGAAAATCACAGATTTTTTGAGTAATATATCTCTGTAAGAGCCAAGATATTGTACCTGATATTGTAAGTGTATAATAGTTGTTGTAGACATAATCCTTTGAATGAGGCAAAGATAAAGACTGTAGATGCATGCATGTTTTACATGCAGTTTGGAGATACATGTCTTAATTTCACATCTTTGAGCATGTGCGTGCTTTGGTCTGACTCACCAAAGCACTCTCACAGCATGTTTTCCTCTTAAGCTCAGTTTGTGTGAGTTCCAGACCAGCCAACCAGGCAGACGGTCTAAACTTAACATCCTGCTCATGACGTCAAAATCATCCACACTAGCAGCGTATTTGGCAGAATAATAGTACCGTATTGTTCTGAAGATAATGTTTTTTGGTTTTTTTTTTCTTAGAAATATATCTGAAAAAACAGGTTTGTCTTATATTCAGGGTCTAGGCTTTTACATGTCAATAATACAGTTGCAACAATAGGTGGTGCCAAATACACGTTAAGTGTGCCAAGAAATGTGGTGTGTCAGAGTGTAATGTTAGAAGATCACAAGCGCAAAAAGAGTCTTAAAATGCTAACAGTCCGGGGTTTTCAAACCTGTCCTGGAGGACCCACAGCACTGCACATTTTGTATGTCTCCCTCATCTAACATTCAACAGAGCTCATTATTAGAGACTGCAAGACCTGAAGTGGGTGTGTCAAATATGGGAGACATACAAAATGTGCAGGGCTGAGGGTCCTCCAGGACAGGTTTGAAAACCCCTGCTCTAAGAGACACTTGGCTGTCATGTTTGCATGTCTCGCTGACGGGACCAAACTTCCCCCGTATGTGATTTTAAAACGTAAGACGTTACCCAGATTTCACTACAATAAGTTGCACCAGTCATTCATAAGTTCTTTCTTAAATTGGAACGTAAAGTCCATACTAGATGCTTAGTAACTATTAGCTAGTTTGTAACTAAATCTGTACTTTTGTTCTTAAGGCAGAACGTAGCTAGTAGGTCGTAAGCTCTCCGTAAAGTAATAAGTTGTTGCATAGAATGACTTATATTTTTTCTTAACCCAATCACAAGCCTTCTAATAGGTAAACAGGAAATAGTCTGAACAGCGTGTAATTTCAAACTTGACTGGCCTAAACTGAAAGTAAAAAAGACGTTAAAGCAAAGACGTTATCAAACTCAAAACATTAAACTTTTCATTGAAAATATCCTATGGAGGAGAAAAGAAACAGGAAGAAAAATTTCAATTGTGAAGAAATTCTCGTTTTAATTGATGGATACAAAGAAAACAAAACAGTCCTTGAAAGCAAATTAAACTCGTCTGTCACAAACCGAAAAAACTGTGAGATTTGGCAGGACATAACAAACTAAATAAATGCAAAAGGCTGTGAGCAGAGGGAGATAAAGGATGTTAGGAAGAAGTGGAGCGACCTTAAGACACAAGCGATTCAGGATTTTCCTCGCACAAAACATGTCCCTACTGGAGGTGGTCCGAGACCTGAGCCTAGCCCGTATTCAACCGTTATCCTGGAAATAATTGGCGACAACTCACCCACCATCTGCGGAATCACTGGAGTTGAAAGTGGAAGTGAAGCCACAGATAATGCCACAATACTCCCCAGAATCAAAATTTTCAAAGATGTTTGATCTTCTTAGGATGAAGCTGTCGTGCTTTGAACCTGGCCATCTAGCAACACAGTTTAAAAAACATAAACTTGGGTCACAGATGACTTGGGTGGTTAGTGAAAGCCCTTCCTATTCACAAAAGCATTCTCATCCCCTGTGGGTGCTTTTATCTTGATTTGTGTCCCACCAATGCAGCCAAGTACATCAGGGAAACCGGCAATGGCATGGAATTTTTGCCTGTGTGTTTTTTGCATTTATGCTTGCCATGCTCACATAATTGTTCATGTGGTGACACAAGCCAAGTGACACTCTGCGGATCACTCTACACACTGTAGATTTATGAATTTGTATGCTATCGCCTACTAAGTGCACAGCGTCCTGTCAGTAATACAGTTGTTTTTCGTGACTTATCACGCTTTTATTTATGTTTGTCAACTGAAATCTGTGAAATCTATCTTATCATAAATATGACACATTTATTTATCACAAGGGTCTCTGCAGCAAAAGTGAAAGTACCAGCAGGTGAAATGTTTTGAAATGTCTCTTTGGACAGTAAAGCACCAGTTTCAATAAAAGGATAGGTCAATATTTAAGTTTATATAGCCTACTTTTACATTTTCGCTGCTGTTCTAAAAATGGTTTTTGGGTTACCTTAAACAAGCTACAGCTGCTTGAATTCCAGTGCAGGAGCTGTTACCACAGAAACGTAAGTGGTTAGTTGATTGCTGTCGCAACTCGTGACACTCGCGAACAGCACTGAACACTCGCGGCCGGTACAACTTGAATATTATTATCATAAACTTTTCATTAACTTCGGTAGGGTAATTGGCTGCTTTTTTCTGCAGAGAGCGGATCTCTATTGATGTGTCTAATTTTTGTTATCGATCATTTGTTGGTAAAGGGTGAGAGACCGGAGAACCACATGATTTTTGTCAAAGAGCCAGGTGTGGCTCGCAAGCCATAGGTTCCCAACCACTGGTTTAAACTGTTTAATGGTGCAAAATGCAAATAATGCAAAAATATTTAGTAGTGCATAAGTTGTAACTTAGTGCCTATTTATGTCAAAACTAGGCTAAGTAACTAATGCACAGCTGGTGCAACCAGCATCTGAAGATTTCACTTCTACTGTTAATGAAATTTTGGTTGATGGTTTTCGCTATGAGCTGGATAGTTTAATTGTTATATAATTCAGATGGCCTACAGGTTATTTTTATGATATGACAAAAAGTGTTTATTTTAAAATGTGAACATTTGTACATTTTTCCAGTATTTACCATACTTTCAATACAAAAATAAAATATGAAAAATAAGCAATATGGAAATAATTTTCAAGTAAAAGCATTTTCTTTATAAAAATTCTTTATAAAATACAAGATTTGGTCAAAAAGCCTTTTACCAAAACATGATGGCCGTCTTATAATCAGTGTCATGTTATATTCGGAAACAATACGGTACAAGTTTTATTTATAGGGCGTTGTGGCCTAAAGATTAGAGAGTCAGACTGGTAACCCGAAGGTTGCAGTTTCGATCCTCAATACCGACAGGAAATGACTGAGGTGCCTTTGAGCCAGGCACCTAACCCCAAATCACTCCCCGGACACCACAGTAAAAATGGATGCTGACTGCTCAGGGTGTGTGTGTCCACTGTTTGCAGTGTGTGTGTATTCACTACTCACTACTCTTAATGTGTGTGCACTAATTTGGATGGGTTAAATGCAGAGGAAAAATTCTGAGTATTGGCTACCTGTCACCATTCTGTTTAGTTTTGTTCATGGACTTTCAGTTTGTTTTCATATGTCACGTTTCTTTGTTCAGTTTCCTGCCACTCGTCTGTCTCCCTGGTTACCGTCATTATGAGTTCATTTAGTTCAGCTGTGTCTGTTTAATCATCTCGTTTGTGTTCACCATTTAAGTTGTTGCCTCTCCTGTACTCCTTGTCTGGTCACTGTTTTGTTAAGTTGTTGCATGTCTGTCTGCCCTGAGATTATTTGTAATTAAACTACACTTTGAACTTGAGTCATCTGTATTCGTCTTCCTGCCTGCACACACCCATGACAGATGACTGGACCTCCAAAATGGCTTATGCAGCAAGACTTACTGTTGTGGCTCAGGAGAGCCATGATTTGTTGAGTTGTTCACAATTTTTCCATCTTGCCATTACTAGCCCCTATGACAATGAGACCCTGAAGTCACTGTTCTAGACACTGCCAGACCCAGAGCCTGTTTCACCACCAGCGACCGCAGAGAAATGTGCGACCCCACAGACCGAGTGGCACCACCAGCTGTGACAAGAGCCATGGACCAGAGGACAGAGCTTACCATTGCCCCGGAAGTGGAGCCCCAGTGTGGCTCTGACCAGGGGTGTGAGCCCGTGACACCAGTGGCCGAAGGAAGGGAAGCGGAGGACTGGCTGATAGATTTCGATGGGGACTTGTCAACTCCTACCCGGTATCTGAATCATCTTTATTGTCCAAAGAAAACTGCAACTCATCAATCTATTCAGTATTACCACTGTGCTGCACCACCACCACAGAGCTCAGCCAGTCCTCCAGCGTTACTGGAAGATTGTAGCCCTGTGCCATCTCTGGGGATGATTCATCTTCCTGCCTGCACACACCTGTGACACTACCACACTTGGTCTTCACGTGTCACTTTCCCTTTTTTCATTCAATAGAAAAAAAAAAAAAACTAACATGAATGTAAGTGATCTATAATGCAGCACACTCATGCTTCACTGGAGTATCTGAACCAATTTAAAGAGATCAGCATATGGTGATATGTCTAACCACAATGTTTTTGTGTGAGTCATAATGAGTGTAACGTGTAATGAAAGGGGTGTCTGAGTTATGCATTAGACTTCAAAAAACAAAAGCACTGAACATATACATGTCTCTTTGACAAAAACCAGCAGATGCTGTCAGTGTAGTGTCTCTTATAGTGATACACCATTTTATCTGAAAAAAAAAACAAAAAAAACTCCCAATTACATGTCAGGTTGCCAGTAATATAAGAGGGAAAGGAAAAAAGAAAACTTAAAAAACTAAAGAAAAAACTTTATTGGTAATTTAATTGAGCAATTGAATGATCCTGTTAATTGTTTAGCTGGTTGAATAATTTCCAGGAATTCAAACAGCGTGACTTATCAAGGCTTAAAATGATTTAATACATAGGGTGGTTCTCCTAGAGAAATATAATGTATTGTATTGCACTGATGCTTATAACTGATTTATATGCCTTTCAATTGCACAGTATTCAGACTCAAGCACAGTAGATGGCCATGAGCCAGTGCCCCTGTATTTGAGAGCCAATAGACGTTTTACTGTAAGCATACCAGATTTAATTGGATTTATTTTGAAAGCAGAAAATAAATTGGCTAGAACAGATGAATTCAAAATGAACAAATATAAAAATAAAAAAATACTGTATAAATATAGTATACTGAATAAACTTGATATGCAACTAACTGTAATGTTACTCTTTATGTATAAACAATATACTCAAAAATATACAGTAAGTTGAGGGCGGTTGTGGCCTAAAGGTTAGAGAGCTGGACTTGTAAACCAAAGGTTGTGTGTGTGTGTGTGTGTGTGTGTGTGTGTGTGTGTGTGTGTGTGTGTGTGTGTGTGTGTGTGTGTGTCCTGGGACGATTACTGGTTTCACAGTAAACCATGATAAAATGTACTGACGGTTAGTATTATTGTTTAAAATGTAATTATCATTAAAACTGTGTTTGATTATCGCGATTTTGAAACCTTGCAGTAAGCATCAGTAAACCCTGTCCAGCCAGCATCAGTCTGGTGCAGGCGCAGCGTGCAATGTTGTTTTTTTTGAACGAGAAGAAATGGCAGTGACAGTGCTCGGGAGATTTTTCAGCCTTCTGAAAGGACCAAATCTGAGGTGTGGTCATATTTTGGCTTTTACAAAAGTCCTGAGGGAAACTTAATCGAGGATGATCAGCCTGTCTGCGGAACATGCAAAAAGAAAGTTGCGGCAATAGGGGGAAACACTTCTGTCGAGTTACACTTCTGTTACACACAATCTGTCGAGTCGTCTTCATGACCGTCACACACTATTGTACAGCGAGTGGACTTCATCAAAAGTAGTGCTACAGAGAAGATAGCCTTTTGCTCTGATTGGTGCGTGTACCACATTGGTTTCATCATCACTGTGAGTTTAGTTTGAGTGAATGCCTAGCTGAGTAGCGCTAGTCTACAGCACACTATCCTTTTCACCATCAAAAGCTCACGTCTGTGCCAACTGATCCAAGCAACAGAAAACGATCATAGCCTTTTTAGTACCATTTATCATAGCCTAACATATTGTAAGTCAAACAGCAACAGTCACTAAAATAACTACTCAATGGTAGTTCAAATGGTAAAAATTATGATAGTAGACTAGATTCAAGAATCAAGATTCAAGAGTTTTATTTGTCACATACACAGTTATATACAGAATATACAACCGGCAGTGAAATGTAAACTGGTCCGCTCCATGGACAGTGCAAATTCACAGTTAAAAACACAAGGAGGAAATTATAATAGAAATAGAATAAAATATATATATATATATATATATATATATATATATATATATATATATATATATGTAACTGTAGAATTATAAATAAATCAAGTCAAGTAGAAAAAATAAAAATAAAAATAAATAAAGAAGTGGAATAAAATAAGTGAAATAAACTGTGCAGTGAGTAAACTATAGACTTATAAATATGTAGTTAACAGAAATGTACAAAGTATAATGTGCAAACAGGTTTATAACAGGTTGTTACACAGTAACAACAAGAACAGAAAGTGCAGTGCAATGTCAGTATATCGATGGTCACGTGATGTTAAGTGACTGAGTCAGGAGTCTGATGGCCTGGGGTAAGAAACTCCTCCTGAGTCTCTCAGTTTTGGCCATCAGGCTTCGGAAGCGCTTACAAGATGGCAGCAGCGTGAAATGAGGGTTTGCAGGGTGATTAGAGTCCTTGATAATTTTAGTAGCTCTACCTTTGCAGCATTTGGTGTAGACGTCCTGCAGAGACGGGAGAGCTGACCCTGAGATACGCTCGGATAAGCGCACGACTCTTTGCAGGGCTTTGCAGTCATGACTGGTGCTGTTCCCATACCACGCTGTGATGCACTGAGTTAATACACTTTCTATCGCCCCTAAAAAGTTTTCAGGATAGCTGGTGAAACCCTGAATTTCCTCAGCTGGCGCAGGTGGTACAGTCTTTGCCTAGCTTTTTTCACCTGTGTATGAATGTGTGCAGTCCAGGTCAGGTCCTCGGAGATGTTTACACCCAGGTACTTGAAGCTGCTCACTCTCTCCACTGGTGACCCGCTGATCATGAGAGGGGAGTATGTCCATTGCTGTCTCTTCCTGAAGTCCACAATCAGTTCTTTGGTCTTGCCAACATTCAGAGAGAGACAGTTGTCCTGGCACCATAATGTTAGTTGCTCCACCTTGTCCAAGTATGCCGTCTCATTGTTGTTGGAAATAAGGCCCAGGACAACAGTATCATCAGCAAATTTGATGATAGAGGTGGAGCTGTGTGTGGACAAACAGTTATGCGTGTAGAGAGAGTAGAGCAGGGGACTCAGGACACAGCCCTGTGGAGCTCCCACACTCAGGGTGATGGAGGTGGAGGTGAACTGGCCTATTCTCACCACCTGAGGCCTGCCAGTGAGGAAGTCTTCAATCCAGTGGCAGAGAGAAGAATTCAGGCAGAGATCCAGGAGTTTGGCGGTTAGCTTAATGGGAACTATGGTGTTAAAGGCTGAGCTATAGTCAATAAATAGCAGCCTTACGTAGTTCCCACTTTTGCTGTCGATGTGAGTGAGTGAGGAGTGGAGGACATGCGAGATGGCATCTTCAGTCGATCTTTTGGGACGATAGGCAAACTGAAGAGGGTCCAAAGTGTCAGGAATGAAGGAGCAAATGGTGTTTTTAATGAGTCTCTCAAAGACCTTCATGACTATAGACATGAGAGCCACTGGACGATAGTCATTTAGGCAAGAGGGTTTACTGTTCTTAGGGACAGGGATGATGGTGGATTTTTTGAAGGAGGTGGGGACCACAGATGTAGCGAGGGACTCATTAAAGATAGATGTAAACAACCTGGCGAGCTGATCAGCACAGGACCGCAGAACACGACCTGAAATACCATCCAGCCCAGCAGCTTTCCTGACGTCCACACGCTTGAGTGCCCTCCGAACTTCATCCTCCGAGACAGAGATCACGTGGTTGTTGCTGCTCTGAGTAATTCCCTCTGACGCGTCACTTGGCGGAGTCGCGCTGCCGCGATTACAATCAAAGCGAGCGTAGAAAGAGTTTAACTCGTTCACAAGCAACGGATCAGCTCTGACCTCTGCAGAGGATTTAGATCCAAAAGAACAGATGGACCTCAGACCCTGCCACATGCGCCGCGAGTCATTGAGTTGGAAATGAAACTCCACTCGATCCTTATAATGGAGCTTTGCGGCTTTAACTGCGCGTTGGAGAGCATAGCAGGATGATTTGTATTCATTCATATTCCCCGATAGGAGACCGCCGTTGTATGCGGCAGTGTGTGTGTTCACTACAGCGCGGATTGAATTGTCCACCCACGGTTTCTGATTTGAGAAGGACGTTATTGTTATTGTTTGTGTGGCTTGCTCTGTAAGCATGTTGATGAAGCAAAGCGCCACATCCGTGAACTCGCTGACATCAGATGAACTCGCCCGGAACATGTCCCAGACGTCATCAAGAGCTGCCTGTAGCGCGGTCTCTGAATGGGGTGACCAGCGTTTAACTTCCCGCCTCACCAGGGGTTCCTGAACGAGCCTTTGTTTGTATTCAGGTGTGAGGAAAATGGCGGCATGATCAGATTTGCCGAAAGCTGGAATTGACCAAGCTTTATAGGTGTTCTTAAACGGAGAGTAGCAATGATCCAGTGTGTTTGCTCCTCGTGTAGGACAGGAGACGTGCTGGTGAAAGTTTGGCAAGACTTTCTTTAGGTTTGCCTTGTTAAAATCGCCTGCGACGATGAAAGCAGCATCAGGGTGATAAAAGATAAAGCCAGCCCTGTGTCTGCCTGTGGTGGAATGTAAACGGCAGAGGCGATGACCGAAGAAAACTCCCTCGGCAGATAGAATGGGCGGCAGATGATTGTTAAATGTTCCAGATGAGGCGAGCAGGATCGCGAGAGAATGGTGATGTTCCTGGGGTTGCACCATTGCTTGTTAATCATGAAACACACTCCACCGCCTTTAGATTTACCAGCCTCGGCTGTTCTGTCCATCCAAAAAAACAGAGAAGTTCTCCAACGGCGTCACAGCTGTGTCCGGGACCTCGGGCATGAGCCATGTTTCGGACAAACAATAGATGTTACAGTCTCCCATGTCCCGTTAAAAACTAGCGCTGCATCTACTATACCTAGGTTAGGCATTTCATGTATTGCTATCTCCTGAATTATTTAATCAGTCCCTCAATGATCATGTTAACTATGTCTGAATTTCCACCACGTCTGTTTTTGAATCAATTTACCTGTTGAAATGTAGATTAGGCTACTGCCGGGTGCTGACGGTGGGTCTCCCTCCCAAGCAATTTACTAGCGTTGCCATAGGAACGCTTCGGCTTTTGCCACCCGGAAGAACGTCTATTATTGTTGTGACATCATGGTGAATTGTCATATACCAAAACTACATCTGGGAAATAATTCACTCACTTGAAATGAACGTGAAGCTTCCGTGAAGAAAAGTTTGCAGCAAGTGGTTTTGAGCCAAAGACGAACAAACAAGTTCAGATTATTTTTTACCACATAGATAATTACAGGGACATATTGGATTGAGATGAATGTTTTAAATCTTATCTTTTATAAAGTTTATAGATCCAATCATCCAGACAAGATGATCACAACAATAATTATAGTAGTATTAATAGTAAATTCCTATCAAAATCAAAAACGGAGCAAGACAAGAGCGTTTATGCTGGGATGTGTAGGTTGTTGATAGGCAACACGTAACTATTTCATGACATTGTATTTAAGTGTGTTTTGAGATGCACAGACTGAGCCTGAGGTAATTCACATGCGCACTCTCTCTCTTTCTCTTTCTCCCTAATAACTCATTGCATTAATAACTGCAGTCTGCTATCAATGGCTCAAGCTTCCGTTACTAGTTCAAAAGTCTCGTTTTGGAATTAACAACGGAGGCTTGGGTTTAGATGCATAATAAATTAGTCCTGTTTTAAAGACAAAACCTGACTAATGTCTTGAAATATATCATCTGAACAATGTTTTGAGGTGTGGTAACCATAGTATAAGCAGAATAATTGACTCCAGGCCGTTGAATTATTTGAAAAATAATGCACACCCGAGGTGTACAGGTCATTATGGCATTACCACCTGGATGGTATGGTATGGTCATAACTGCATTATTTTTCACATAATCCAATGGCCCGTCGTCAGTTATTCCTTACATAAAGATTGAATTGCAGTATTTTCCTGACACAGAGCTCTCATATTGTTTCTGAACACCTGCATGTGAAGACTTCAGAGGCAAAAGCCTCTCCGTCCATCTGATGTTTTTCTTTCAAATTTGCATTTTTGTCAGACTCCTGTGTATAGGTTTCTACCTAATACCGGTACTTCTGAATGGGCTGAGGCTGGGATTTAGTGGGTTTGAAGTGAAAGTATTTGATGAACGTATAGTACTATGTGCAGAGAGCATTCACTCAGTATTGTTATCTCATTTTTGACCGAGCTGGCTTTTAGAGGCTTTTGCATTGGAAGTATTCATATGGTGCACACATAAACTTTGGTACTTTTGTCCTGGTTTCCCCCTATTTTTTCAGTTTTTTTTTTTTTTTTTTTTTTCTAATATTCAGGAAACTCCTTTGTTGTCCCTTGGCAAACAAATTAAACATTAAATAATTACTGTAAGTGATGATTAATTGATGACAGCATTTCCATTCTTTTTAACATTTTGCGCTTTAGCCTTCATCCAATTGATGAATTTATCCAAAAACAGAGTGACATTTGTTAAGAAAGTGTTTTTTTTTTGTTTTGTTTTTTTGGTGCAGGACAAAAGGACAAGAGTGACATTTCCTTGTGTTTCTCCATTTACATCTTGTTGTTTTTCCCCTCTGATGATACACCTGGAGGAAAATCTATTGGCATCTCTGATTCATCCCTGTCAGCCATGTTTACTTGATATTTATAAAGATGGCCTCGTTTGAGTAGATGAAAGTCAAATAGATCCATTTATTTTTCTTTTTACTTCTTTTATATTCTTTAATATGGAACTTGTTTTCTTTTCCTTTTCTTTTTCTTTTTACAAATAACGTACATTGCTGGATCATTTAGATTAATGTGATGTTATAGTTTTAAACATAATGTAAACATATATAAAGGCCATGTATAGAAGAGTTTTGCAAAGCATTTACATGACTTTTATGATTACTTTGAAAGATGTGCTCATTGAATGCATTATAAGTGGCAAAATGATCCACAGTTTAGTCCTTGAGACTGTCTGAAAAGAAAAATTGTATGATCCATCTAAAAGGCATCATTCTTCAGTCGGGACTTGAACTGGGGACCTACTTGCTGTTATGTAGTTCTACCTCAAAATCCCTTGAAAAATTGTGTAAAGCAATGCACATATATGGATTAATAATACATATTTTCTCACTCCATCCACTAAGCACACATCTGCTTCATATGCTCTCAGGCTTTGTTCTGGTTCTGTGATAAGACAGGAGTCTATGTTTGTGCAGTAATTATATGCTGATGGATATGTTCACAGGAGAGTCAAGCTGAACAAATCTCACGTTGAGCTAATTCTGAACAAAACAAAACCACTTTATATCATTCATTTTCACAAACTCAGCATGAACACAGACATCAGGAGGCATTTTCAAGTGTTTGCCAAAAGTTGCTAATCCAAATATGTGGAAGTCCATAATTATTAAACCATATTGATTCATAAACAAAGCACTGATGTAGAATTGTAAGCCAATGTATTTCAGCTCTTGAGTCATAATATTCAACCGATACTAAAAATTAAGCAAAAAGACAGTGAATTCACAGAGAATGAATTAGGCAAATTAATTCCCAATAGATAAGTGCTTAATACAATTTGCATTTGCAGTTCTCCATCTTGTACAGTAGCAGACTACATGACATACTTTACTGTACAGTGTTGTTGTACTATACAACAAAAGCACTTGTAATGGACTCTGCCACACCCCGCGCACCAGATTCCTTCACTCCGCCTACTGGTTCCTCGTCACCTGAATTCTGAACACCTGTAACCAATCTCACCCTCACTACTTAAACACCACTCACCCCGCTCACTTTGTCTGGTCTCGTTTTTGCTACCCGGACTCTACCTGCGCTACCAAGCGACTCTAAGAACTATCACGCGGTACATTTCCTGGACTTCTCCTTCGAGCATTCCCAGTGTTCTCCAAACCCTCTCCGAGTCTCCGACAGCCAGTTTTCACCACACCGCTCCCAGTTAAGGTTACCATCGCCCTTACCTTCACTGTCTTGCATCCGCAACTGTCTTTGTGTCCTGCCGAAATAAATCCCATTCCATCTACGTCTGTGTTCGAGTCTTCCATGATGACAGCACTACAAAATATATACACTCTAAAAAAAATGCTGGGTTAAAAACAACTCAAGTTGGGTTGAAAATGGACTAACACAGCGATTGGGTTGTTTTAACCCAGCATTTTTTAGAGTGTAGTATTTTACTGTAAACACTTCATAAACTATCCAAAACAGGACAATGAAATCTTTCCTGTTAACAATGTGAAGATGCTTTGAAACAATTGGACTTGTTAAAAGCGCTAAATAAATAAAGGTGATTTGATTTGTCTAAATATTCATATTACTTTAAAACTTAATATATAAATATCATATTTATGTGTGGTAATGGGCTCACACAGGAAGGACTATACAGCTCTTTCTTTTCATGCAGCTTACATAAACAGAGAATATTTTATTTCATTTTGAATTAGATAATTTAAAAGTAGGCACTATGACGAGTATTTGCTGAGTTTTGTTTCATTTTTGTGACTAGACCGAGACAGGAGAAAGCACACCCTGTTTGTTTTCTATATTTTACAAATTTGACCCTTCAAATTTCTAATGATGTGTTGCTTTCATCTGTACGAACATAAATAAAACACACAAAAATGTATTAACTATAGCATGAAATATCTGATATTTCGATTGTCAAATATGGGCAAGTGGATGTGTTTTGTTGTTTAAACACCTTTATAGTGATTGCTTTAGTTGAGCTATATGCGCGCGATGGGCGCCACCATTTTAGTGTGTGCCGGAGAAACAGGTCTATTGGATTTACAACACGTGAATTCACCCACTCCTCACGAAATACATGAAAGTAAATGGCCGGTGAACTGGGAGAAGAATAGAGTAAACTCTAAAGATGTGTATCTGATATGAATAAAAAAAATTGTCTAATTATAATGGAAATGATTGTCTATAATGGCAAAGAGTGTCTATTTACACCAAATAGATAGTGTGCCTTGTTGGCAAGTGCTATTTGCACTAGCTCCACCTAACAATGCCTGGTTGGGCCAAACAAGATTAAAAAAAGACATGCATGTTTCAAAGTCTTCAGTGGTGTAGACAGTGAAGTGTAAGACTCTAGGATCTAGGTTTTGATGCGATCGACCCGGGTTTGAATACGCCTTTTGCAGAGCTCGCTCTTATCCCTTTTCCCCATCACATATCATATTGGAAAGGCATTTACTTTCAATAAAAATTAAGAAAGTTTTCTAAAAATGGAAATAAAGTGTCCAATGAAATGTTTAATAATAAATGTAGTTATTGGGTAGGGTTAGGGGTAAGTGTATGGAGAGCTTTTATTGTCCTAATAAGGTGACATCCATTTAATCATTTTAATAAATATAATCATTTACACTCTGTTATTATTGCATCCTGTTAATGTACAACAATACTGAGGTGCAAATATTATGTATCTGTCAGAATAAAGTATAAATAGCATCTAATAAAACTTACTTTTTGAAAAGAACTGCTACTTTTACATGGTGTAAATAGAATATATCAGTATTTTTCTTAGTATTCTATTTCACTTAGTAAAATAAACATTATGCGGTTGAAAACACTGAATAGTTGTTGTATATGACAAGCGCTCTGGCTCAGCGCCAGCCAAATACGTGAAAGCACATTTGAATTTAGCTGTTGATCACGTGATGCACTGAACGTTCTAATCACACCAGTGTGAAAAAAAAAGGGTTCAATGTTTTTAGCAGGGTAAAGGCAGGCATACACTGTGCGATTTCTGTGTGATTTCAGCAAGGTTACCTACTCACACTGTACGAGTAGATCGCATATGATGTAAAGCCAAAGCTCACGGTTTATGTGCTCACACTGTACGTGTGAAATATGCACAATAAACCCCCGTGCCAGGTTGCACTGATAAACCATGGTGTAGGCTACTATTGAGATATAGCCAATGGTCAAATGCATGAGCTATCGAGATCAAGAGGATTTAGCATTTCCAATTTATGTATTAAATAATAATAATAATAATAATAATAATAATTATTATTATTATTATTATTATTATTATTATTATTATTATTATTATAGTCTGTGTGGGGAATGTTTTCACCCTCACACAAAATTCCAAATTGCATGGATTCCTATTGAAATAATAATGGTAAATGTGACCATGCCTTGCTTAAACATAGTTGTTGTTGGTTTTTGTGCTGACACAGCACACAATAAAGTTCTGCTGCTTTTCAGAGAATCCACCTCAGACTGTGTCCTCAGAACACAGGTCATCCAAATCTCTTCATCCCACGGGGGTTTAGAGGAACTGCTCAACTGAATCTCAGCTGAATGTCTGAGATGTCAAAAGATGGATGCTTTTTTTTGTTTTTTGTTTTTTGACTGTGGCTTAACACGCTTGACTGCTGAGGACAATTTCAGCTGTTGTTAGGGATTCAAAGTGATGGTTAACAAGAGACAACAGAATAGAGCACATGCAGTTCAGCTTTATTGACTTTTGTAAAGATAAAGGTGTACGTTTTAGAAAATATTGCTGCATACCTTTGCAATAAATAAAAATAAAAAAAACATTATTAACGCAAGGTAAAATCTGATATGATGTCTCCTTTCAGGTATAATAGAATAGGTAATAGGTAAAGGTAATGCGAAATGAGCTCAGGAAACCCCCGAAAAGCAGGATATAAATGCAAGGGTACATTTAATAACAAAACTAATAAAACGTCTTGGTTACGTATGTAACCCTCGTTCCCTGAAGGAGGAACGGAGACGTACGTCGGAACTGACCGACGAATTGGGATCTGTTTTCAGAGACCGATCTACTTCGAGTGATTAAAAACGAGCCAATGGACATTGGCATGCGGTTTATGCATTCCACGCACCGCCCCGCAGCGCGGGTATAAACACGGAAGTGGAAGTACCGCATATCGCTTTTCAACTGAGGAGCCGAGACAAGTGACTTGGCCTTCAGCTGAAGCACAGCACCTGGCGACGGGACGTACGTCTCCGTTCCCTCCTTCAGGGAACGAGGGTTACATCGTAACCGAGGCGTTCCCTTTCAGTCGGTCACGTTCGGCGTGCGTCGGAACTGACCGGCGAATTGAATCCCTACCAAAACGCCAGGATGCTGGCCCTTCCAGCACCCTGCTTGAGCTCACTGGACCGCTCCTTCATTGGAGAGGAAGTCAGGGCTCCAGGCAGGGAAGGACAGTCACTGCTGTTCCTGCAAGACCCACTCAGAGTGACTATTGGATAACGCTGGGAAAGCGTGCCCGTTTGGGAACGGAATGCTGCGGGGGCCACGTGCCTCAACGGAGGGAGAGGTGGCAAATTACGCATAAGGACTAGCCTATGAGGGTAGTACAACATATGGCAGTCTCTGGGGTGGATCCAGCCTGATCCCGGGGGGAAGAACACCGCCAGAGACGACTCTGTCAAGGGAAAGACACGGGGCTAGCCGAGTAGGGTAGCTGGTACCGTGGAGAATACACATATGGGGTTGCCGTTAGGGAACCGCTACATATGGAACCCAGCCTACACACACGTTCCACAAGCATACGGGTGCAGGCCTGGCGCCAGACGGCCGCAACGTCTGACACCGAAGGGGTGACGGAGGAGCTCGACAGGGTTCGCCATTTTCTGGGGAACACGACTGGAGATAAATAACGCACGCATCCGGCCCAGGGGGCAGGAATGGCGTCGCAAGCCGACACTAGAACGGGCACTTCGCGCTACTGGCCACTGGGGGCGAGTACACAGGAAGATACCGGCTCTACACGGAGGCTATAGAATCTAGCGAACGTGTTAGGTGTCGCCCAGCCCGCAGCCCTACATATATCTGTTAGCGAGGCGCCCTGAGCCAGCGCCCAGGAGGAGGCTACACTCCTAGTTGAGTGCACTCGCAACCCGAACGGGCAGGGCACGTCTTAGGACTGGTACGCCAAGACAATAGCATCCACTATCCAGTGGGCTAACCTCTGCTTGGAGACAGCCTTTCCCTTCTGCTGGCCTCCGTAACAGATGAAGAGCTGTTCTGAGGTCCTAAGGCTTCGAGTTCGGTCCACGTAGGCGCGGAGAGCGCGGACGGGACAGAGCAAAGCCAGGGCTGGGTCTGCCTCCTACGAAGGCAGCGCTTGCAGGTTCACCACCTGGTCCCGGAAAGGAGTGGTGGGAACCTTGGGCACGTATCCGGGCCGGGGTCTCAGGACAACGTGAGAGTTACCTGGCCCGAATTCTAGGCACGATTCGTTGACCGAAAGTGCGTGCAGGTCCCCTACCCTCTTGATGGAGGCCAATGCAACCAAGAGTACTGTCTTCATGGACAGGATATTCCTCAATGGACTGCATAGGCTCGAAGGGAGGGCTCTGGAGTGCTCTCAGCACCAGAGCTAAGTCCCAAGAGGGTACCGGGTTTGGACGAGGAGGATTCAGCCTCCTCGCACCCCTGAGGAACCTGACGATTAGGTTGTGCTTCCCTAAGGACTTACCATCAACTGCATCGTGATATGCTGCTATTGCCGCGACATACACTTTAAGGGTGGAGGGAGACAGCCTTCGCTCCAACCCATCTTGCAGGAAGGAAAGCACGGTGCTAACCGAAAACCTTCGGGGGTCTTCGCGGCGAGAAGAACACCACTCAACGAACAGGTTCCACTTCAATGCATAGAGGCGCCTCGTGAGAGGGCTCTAGCGAAGTGATGGTGTCCACCACTGCCTGTGGTAGACCACCTAGAACCTCCGCGTCCCGTCCAGGGACCAGACATGGAGTTTCCAGAGGTCTGGGCGCGGGTGCCATAGTGCGCCCGTCCCTGAGAAAGTGAGTCCTTCCTCAGAGGAATGGGCCAGGAGGTGCTGTCGCGAGGAGAGTTAGTTCGGAGAACCAGGTCCGGTTGGGCCAGTAGGGTGCAACTAGCAAGACCTGCTCCTCGTCCTCCTGACTTTGCACAGTGTCTGTGCGAGAAGGCTCACTGGGGGAACGATACTTGCGTAAGCCCGGGGCCAGCTGTGTGCCAGTGCATCCGTGCCGAGGGTGCCCCCGGTCAGGGAGTAATACAGCTGGCAATGGGTCGACTCTGGAGAGGCAAACAGGTCTACCTGTGCGGCTCGAAGAGGCCCCATATCAGCTGGACTACCTGGGGATGGAGTCGCCACTCCCCGGAGTGTCGGCTGCCGTGAGAGCTCGTCGGCTGTCGGTTGAGCGCACCTGGGATGTGAATGGCGCGGCGACCCCAGATGCTTCTGACTCCAAAGGAGGAGATGGCGGGCGAGCCGGAGCATGCAACGGGAGCATAGACCACCCTGACGGTTGATGTACGCAACGGCCGCAGTGCTGTCCGTGCGGACCAGTACGTGCTTGCCCTGTAGTGGCTTTTTTAGGCGGCCCAGAGCAAGACATACTGCCAGTAGCTCTAGGCAATTGATATGCCAATGCAGTTGGGGCCCCGTCCACAGACCCGAAACTGCATGCCCGTTGTACGTGGCCCCCCAGCCGGTGGATGAGGCATCCGTGAAGACCACAGCATGCCTGGACACCTGTTCTAGGGGCACTCCCGCCCGTAGAAATGAAGGGTCCGCCCACGGGCTGAAGGTTTGGTGGCAGTAAGGGGTAACTGAGACCCGGTATTTGCCGCTCTGCCACGCCCATCTCGGGACTCAGCCGTGAAGCCAGTGCTGAAGCGGTCTCATATGTAGCAATCCGAGCGGCGTTAACGCGGCTGCAGATGCCATATGCCCCAGGAGCCTCTGAAAGAACTTCAGTGGGACCGCTGTCCTGCCTTTGGGGAGGCAAGGAGTGGCAAGGCTTGGAGGCGTCGCACACTGCCCACCTGACCCTCCTGGAGCCCAGGGAGGGAGGACACTGCTCTTTTGAGAAAGTGGGTACCACTGGACTCCGGAGAGCCAGTGGCAGGACCGAAACCTAGTCTCCCCTCAGTCCTCCTCTGGGCAGAGCAGATCCCCTTCTCACTGGGCCACCCATTTCAGGGCCGCTTGCAGGTTTCGCGGGACCCTGGACGGGTTGGGTGCCTCCCTTGCGCCCGGCCACCTGCTGCCTGGGTGGAGACTGCTGCTTGGCTTTAGCAGGGGCAGACGCAGGGGGGGACGCCCTCGGCGACAAGCAGGCAGAGACACTGTGACCGATGACTGGGTGGAGGCAGCAGCTGGTCATCGGAACAGGTTTTTTTTTTTGCCTCCGTCTGCTACTGGGCCACCAAGAACTGCTGGGCGAAGTTCTCAATGGCGTCGTCGAAGAGGCCAGCCTGACAGACAGGGGCATTGAGGAACCGAACTTTGTCGGGCTCAAGCATCTCTGCCAGGTTTAGCCCCACGTGACATTCCTGGACCACTAGTGTGGACATCGCCTGACCCAGGGCGTCACGGTGACTTTCGTCGCCCGAAGCGCGAGGTCCATCACCGCACGCAGTTCCTGCATAACCCCTGGGTCGGGACTACCCTCGTGCATGCAGGACAGAGGGTAGTGAGAGAGGGAAAAAGACAGATTATTATGATTACAGATTATGGCCCTTTTGGTGTTCCATATTTCCCTCTCTCCGATGCAGCAATTGACATCTGTCCTCTGCCAGAGCCCCAAATGTAACGCTAGGTCCTCTTTTTTTTTTTTTTTTAGACCCAGCAATCCCATCTGTAAGCTACCAGCAGGCATGTGAGACTGTGAGCGTGGCCATCAGAATGGCACACAGCACGCCGAACGCTCCAGCCTTTGAGAAAGGGAAGACGAACAACGCGCTGACGTGGTCACGTTCTCATGAGAGACCGTGAACCAACCACAAACACAGTCTCAGCATGCTTGTGATGCTAGAGGAGTGGGGGCCCGTGGGGATGTACCCGGCGGGGAAGCCCCACTGTAACCCTCAGGTCACCAAGGCTTATTAGCCGAGTAGCCCTTTTCTGGTGCACCAGAAAAGAACTAGATCGGGGAATAGGCAAAGGGACTCAACCACGTTTGAGGTTTCATAGTCTCGACACGCGCATCTAGGCGCCGAGTGGCGCCGCTGGGTTGCCGTGGCAACCCGCGCTGTCAGCGGCCGCCGGCGGGCGGCACACGCGCGCTGAGCGCCCAAGCCCTTATGAGAAAGGCAAGGCGAACTGCGCGCCCGGCGTGATCACACTCTCCTGAGAGAGTATGAATCACCCACGGCGCAATCTCGCATGTTTATGTGCGAGAGAGATCGTAACCGTCAAATGAGGACAGGAAACAACCGCATCCAGAAACACACGGTTTGAATGACATCTTGAAAGAGACGCCGAGTCAAACCGTGTTGCTCTTTTAGAAGGAAATGCTCTTTTAGAAGTGCTGAAGCACTCAGGGAGATGGCCGCGGCTCACAGCAGTCCGATAGCAAGCCTGCGTGTGAGCACTCAAAGAACGAAACGCCCAGCCAACCAACACAGAGACAGTGTATGTTGCAGCGGCCACTTTCGCTGACTCGCGCCCGTCACACCAGCACCCAGGTAAGAGAGCGATCCTCCTCGAGACTCGTCTAAACACTCTTCGTAGAAACAGCTTGATACAGCAAACCGTTCGGCTCCGAAGTTAAAAGCGGTATGCGGTACTTCCACTTCCGTGTTTATACCGCGTTGCGGGCGGTGCGTGGAATCGTGTAAACCGCATGCCAATGTCCATTGGCTCGTTTTTAATCACTCAAGTAGATCGGTCTCTGAAAACAGATCCCAATTCGTCGGTCAGTTCCGACGTACGTCGAAACGTGACCGACTGAAAGGGAACAACAAATAATACAAACACAAGATATTAAGGAAACCAAGGAACACAGGGGAAAAACAGTATACTACTACAAACCCGATTCCAAAAAACTTGGGACACTGTACAAATAGTGAATAATAAGGAATGCAATAATTTACAAATCTCATAAACTTATATTTTATTCACAATAGAATATAGATAACATATCAAATGCTGAAAGTGAGACATTTTGAAATGCCATGCCAAATATTGTCTCATTTTGGATTTCATGAGAGCTACACATTCCAAAAAAGTTGGGACAGGTAGCAATAAGAGGCCGGGAAAGTTAAATGTACATATAAGGAACAGCTGGAGGACCAATTTGCAACTTATTAGGTCAATTTGCAACATGATTGGGTATAAAAAGAGCCTCTCAGAGTGGCAGTGTCTCTCAGAAGTCAAGATGGGCAAAGGATCATCAATTCCCCCAATGCTGCGGCGGAAAATAGTGGAGCAATATCAGAAAGGAGTTTCTCAGAGAAAAATTGCAAAGAGTTTGAAGTTATCATCATCTACAGTGCATAATATCATCCAAAGATTCAGAGAATCTGGAACAATCTCTGTGCGTAAGGGTCAAGGCCGGAAAACCATACTGGATGCCGTGATCTTCGGGCCCTTAGACAGCACTGCATCACATACAGGAATGCTACTGTAATGGAAATCACAACATGGGCTCAGGAATACTTCCAGAAAACATTGTCGGTGAACACAATCCACCGTGCCATTCGCCGTTGCCGGCTAAAACTCTATAGGTCAAAAAAGCCATATCTAAACATGATCCAGAAGCGCAGGCGTTTTCTCTGGGCCAAGGCTCATTTAAAATGGACTGTGGCAAAGTGGAAAACTGTTCTGTGGTCAGACGAATCAAAATTTGAAGTTCTTTTTGGAAAACTAAAGAGGACTAAAGAGGACAGGGACAACCCAAGTTGTTATCAGCGCTCAGTTCAGAAGCCTGCATCTCTGATGGTATGGGGTTGCATGAGTGCGTGTGACATGGGCAGCTTACAGGAAAAGGTACCATACCAAAGGTACCAAGGTAAAAATCTGGAAAGGTACCATCAATGCTGAAAGGTATATCCAAGTTCTAGAACAACATATGCTCCCATCCAGACGTCGTCTCTTTCAGGGAAGACCTTGCATTTTCCAACATGACAATGTCAGACCACATACTGCATCAATTACAACATCATGGCTGCGTAGAAGAAGGATCCGGGTACTGAAATGGCCAGCCTGCAGTCTAGATCTTTCACCCATAGAAACATCTGGCGCATCATAAAGAGGAAGATGCGACAAAGAAGACCTAAGGCAGTTGAGCAACTAGAAGCCTGTATTAGACAAGAATGGGACAACATTCCTATTCCTAAACTTGAGCAACTTGTCTCCTCAGTCCCCAGACGTTTGCAGACTGTTATAAAAAGAAGAGGGGATGCCACACAGTGGGAAACATGGCCTTTTTTGAGATGTGTTGATGCCATGAAATTTAAAATCAACTTATTTTTCCCTTAAAATTATAAATTTTCTCAGTTTAAACATTTGACATGTCATCTATGTTGTATTGTGAATAAAATATTGAAATTTGAAACTTCCACATCATTGCATTCTGCTTTTATTCACAATTTGTACAGTGTCCCAACATTTTTGGACTTGGGTTTGTACTTAAAATGAGAATTGTTAGCTTTACTTAATAAGTGTTTGTTCAGTCAACTTAACATTGCTGAGTGAAACGCACAAATTAATGTTTACATAACTAACTGGGCAGTGGATCAGTAGTTCCCAGCATGCTTTGCAATGACTACATTAGGAGAGTAAATTTAGTGATTGACACCGTGTCCTAACTATACGTGCCGCAACACACAATAAAATGTATCTTTTCCATGTTAATTAGAGTAGAGATTTTTATCCTAACCAGCCGTGACGTTTCTATTTCTGCAACATCACAGCTGAAACAACAACACAAAACATGGCAATGATAATCTCAGGCAATGTTTATGTGCTTTATTTAATGTTAAAAGTGTGCAATGTGACTTTGAATCTCATTTAGTGCTCCCAGCTTTGTAACGTAGTCGTACTAAAAGCAACAATGAATAATTCACCTCCGATCTTGAAATTAAACAAATGGAAACGTTCAAACTGTGAACAAACAAATATTTTCTATGACAAAGATTGTTTTAGTAACTCAGTATGTATTTTTTGTAATGTTTAAATGGTGTGAATTTGTGAATTTGATTATGGACTTATCCATTTCCTTTCGAGTGCTGTCAAGATTAATCTCTGGTGCCAAAGCCTACACTTCCCGCGAGAGCCCGCCCACACGGTGTTCTGATTGGCTGTGGTTTTTGATTAATTTTGTCGCCTCTCATGGTCGCGTCGCCTCTGGTGTGGACAGATAAATTGCTTGACCCTGGAATCTTATTGCATCGCGTCTAGTTAGGACACTGTGTAAGCATTATTTTATGTGTTTTTCAGTATAGGGAAAGATGTTGTTAGTTTGTTAATGTTTAATGTTTAGTCACGTACACCGACAACCATTTTGGGTGGGAATTAATGTAAACACAGATATTGTATACCAGACTTTTCTTTTATGTAAAATGATGTATGCCTTATATTACTTTTTTATGTAAAAAAGTATAGTAATCTCAACTTACAGTTGTAAGGTACATTTATTGCATACTATATGTACTGCAAGTTTTGTAATGAATATTGCATAGTAGACCTATTGAATGTCTTTATATTCAGCACTTACATAGTGAAAATAGAGTAACCCAACTGCAAAAGCCAAACAGGTTAAAAAACTCTAAATGAAAAGCATGTTACAGTACACTCAAAAGAGTTGTGGAATTCTTGTCCACAAGTCAATGAGAGATTCATTCTGCCTCAGCAACACGTCTTCATGTTGGGTCTGGCCTGAGGACTTCGTCCATCACAGGCAATGATGTATCTTGCCAGGCAATGGGAAAAAACCCTCTGGTATGCCGGATCCAGCCTTGACAACACTGTCTACACCATGCTCTTTCTCATCCTCAGCCTCTTCCTCCTCCTCCACCACCTCTTACACATACTCTTCCTCCTCTCCTTATATTGTTTCCATCCATTGTTGGTATCATCAATCAGTGGAACATTTTGAGTAAATTTTGGCACTCTAAACGGACTTCTATTTTGTAGAGTTGGTTTGGTCACATCATTAGAAATAAGTGTGAACCATTTTGAATTGTTGTGTGTAAATGAAGACAACTGTGTTGTAGTTGTGTTTAACTTTTGCCTGCCTGTGTTTAGCGTGCATCACAGAGCAAAATGTCACAAAATGTCACATCACATGCACAAAAGAGTCCATGAGATTTGCAAACAGTGGGCCCTATTTTAACAATCTAAGCGCATGGTCTAAATCGCATGGCACAAGTGCACTAATCCACTTTTGCTAGTTTAACGGAGCATTGTCTAAAAGGGTTGTCCCTATTCTCTTAATGAGTTTAGTGGGTGTTTTTTGGGCATAACTTTCAATAAACCAATCAGAGTCTCATCCCCATTCCCTTTAAAAGCTTTAGTTTTAGCAAAGTTTTAGCAATACAGAAAAACTGTAATATAAACATAAATAGAATATACTTAGACACATTAATACATGCATGCTTAAATTTTAGCAGTCAAATTATTAATTCAACATTTGGAAACCTACTATTTAGAAACTGGTATTACATAATGCTTTTCTAGAGCTTTTGAGCTGAACTTTAATATTCACTAAAGACAAATGTTGTCCTTTAGCAATGGATTTCCACACACATTAGGTATTAAAATAATTATAATAATTAAGCTGCATGTCGCCAACACAAATGAAGTAAATGAAGGTATGCTTGTTTGCTTTCTTTCTTTCTTTCTTTCTTTCTTTCTTTCTTTTCTTTCTTTCTTTCTTTCTTTTTCTTTCTTTCTTTCTTTCTTTCTTTCTTTCTTTCTTTCAAGCAAAGCCATCTCATGTATTTTTGTATATACTTTTCTCCTTTCAGACACCCTCAATACTGCAAATGCTTTAGATCTCACTGAACAGCGTGCAGGCTTATGTTGATAGCTACAGATGAATATAGAAAAAAAGTGAAGAATAAAAGAGCCTATGTTGCTCTGCCAGTTGCTCTGGGAACAGGCATGAGATGTTTTTTTTTTTTTCTCTACAGCTCTCCTCGGACTAAATGTGATTCATAGACATGTGCATAGCTGCCAATTACCTGGGAAAATGAAGATCAAATTGTCTTCCTTGGGGATGACATAAATGTATTTTAAATGACCCCTTCCCCCGCCAACCCCACCTAATCGTTTCTTTCTGAAGAATATTCCAAAGTAATGCTTTGTACTTGGGCAAAAAGGAGAATTTAATTAAAGCTTGATACTGAACTTGTGTTGCCTTGTCAATTAACACTAAAAAAGCTCTCCAATTACATCCTCAAATATTATGTATGATTAAAAGACTTTCCTGGGGGTCTTAATCTCCAGTGGTTTTGAGGAAGAGATTCATGTCAACCAGACGTACGACTGGGAGAAATAAATGGAGCTGTATAAGCCATGAAAATGCTCCTCTCCTTTGGGAAATCACATCGCTCATTACATAAAAACACCCCCACCCACAACCTATGGTCTGTACCACAATTTATTATATGATCAGGAAAATATGAGATCTGCACTTGCATAAATTTTTTTTTTTTTTTTTTAATTGTTCTGTGCTAGATTAACTGAGACTTGTTACAGCACTACAGCATATTGTTGCCCTTGACTGTTTTTAGTTGCTTCTATTGCTCTCATGACTAAATGTAAATGTAAATAACTATTATATGACACCAGATGTGTTCGTATTAATTACTATAGCTGTTATGTTCTGCCTCATTGACCTGTACCAAGCAAGATTAAGTTTCAACACAAGATGAAACATCTCTGTAGGCTATATTTTGAGTCACATGTATATTGCAGGGTTTTATTTTTATTTTATTATATACTGTATCTACACAGGTAGTGTTTTGTTGTCCATTGTATAGCTTTGTTTATTTTGTTCCATCACCTGATATATGCAACATGCACAGCATGCAAACAGTGATAGCGTGCTGTGAGAGGTTTGACAGTGGTCCAAAAAGAATGAACAATTTATATTTACAGTTATGCTTTTAGCAGAGTATTCTAATTAATTGAATTAATCAAGCCCAAATTATTCTTGAATGCATGTTTGGAAGAAGAAGAAAAAAAAAAAAAACTCACAGGATAACATTATCTGTATAAAATAAAAAAATAATAAAAAAAGGTTAATAATGAGGAAATGGTGGGATGTATTAACATGTTTTCATAACCATGTTTGAGTGGTGAAATCTATTAACATGTCTCCGTAACCATGCTTGAGCAATTGTTAATAAGATGCATTTTAGGATACATTTACATAAATTTGCTCATTTAGCAGATGCTTTTACTTATTTAAAAGTTAATGTTGAGATAACAGTAATACAACAAAAGAATTCATCACAAGGCCATACGAAGTGCTATGATGGATGGATAGATGGAAACATCCAACAGTTTCACTGTGATTTTTACAGCACTGTCACTGGGGCGGTATCCTAAGGTACAAAGCGGAAAGATACTAATATGTACTTTTACATTTACATTTATGCATTTGGCAGACGCTTTTATCCAAAGCGACTTGCATTGCATTCAAGGTACACATTTTTAATTTTTTTTAAGGTACTATGTACCATTTAGGGGTGCCAACCAAAGATGTACCTTTTCACGTTTACCTTAACTCTTGTGCTGTAGCAGGCCTTTCTGATCAATTTGATCAGGGGTTCAGTAGATGACAGTTAATTAATTAATTAATTCATTCATTCATTCATTCATTCATACATTTATATAGCGCTTTTCTGGGTACTCAGATTGCTTTACATTTAGAAGGGGGGGATCTCCTCAACCACCACCAATGTGCAGCATCCACCTGGATGATGTGACGGCAGCCATATTGCACCAGAATGCCCACCACACACCAGCTGATTGGTGGAGAGGAGACAGAGTTATGAAGCCAATCAGTATATGGGGGTGATTCGGAGGCCATGATGGACAGAGGCCAATGGGCAAATTTGGCCAGGATGACAGCATAATAAATGCTCCCTTGTAGTTATTTACTGGTAATAATCTGAGCTGAGCTGTTATCTAGTAAATCTGGTGTTTAGATGTACTCTCAGGTAGTTGTATGTCTCTCCAAAATGATTAGACTCCCTTTCCAACAAAAAATCTCCCACCAGCTCCTTTGTACCCATAAAGTCATTGACTAGTTTTTTTCACTAGATGTATATTTTTCTTCTCTTGACTCATATCCATTTCCAAAGAAACCTACAATGGAACACATGAGTGATTTGTAGTCTTCTGCAGGTGTCGGTGTTACAGTTTAACTGATGACTGTGTTGTTACTTTACACCAGATGTGAACGGTCGGCTGCAGATTTGTCATTTCTGAAAAACCTGTGCAATGTGTTCATTACAATTAAACTTCTTACTATATGATTTTGCTATCATTTATCAAATAAAACAAAAGTGATATAACGAAAAAAAAAAAAAAAAAAAATCCTTCAAACTGTATTCCATCAAAATACAATCAACACAACATGAGCATCCTATCGAGTTGAGCTATTTAGCAAACGGATCTTGATTTTCAAATAAGCTTTTCTGTAGCCTAATGTTTCATAACGCCATAATTTTCATAATTTCCATAATGCCATATGTGCCCATGACACTAAACCCCATTCTCTGAACCAAATTCTGAAACCCATTTGTTGAATAAATCGCTCTTTATGCAAAACAAGTTCAGCCAGTTAGACACCATATGCAAATATTATGCACTCTTTTTGAAAAACTCGAAACACATTCTTACTCAATAAAACACATTTTGTATTTAAAGGTAAAATGATGAGTCCCATATCAAATCAAGAGGATTTTGCAGTGTGGAAAATACTAATAGCAAATAAAAATAAATTAAATTCACAATAAGTAGTAGAGAAGCTCATTTGTGCGTAATTGCATTATAGTGTATTTATGTTTCCATAGCAACAGAGTCTCAAGATCACTTTGGTTGCTGTCCGCAATAGTGTGAAGGATCAGCCAAATTTCCATGTTTCCAGTTTTTTTCAGTTGCTTTAAAGCATATTAATGGCTAAAGTCTGATTACACTGTATTCAGCACAAACAGAGCTACAGTAATATGTGAGCAACCTGTACATACAAGTTTGTAGTTTTGAGAAAATAATGTTCATGCATAGTTTTTGAAAAACGCTAAATGTTATATCACTGAAATAAGGCCATATAACACACTTTAAACATTTGTTCACAAGGCTTTTCAGAACGGGATGTTGTTGCTTAGAGTTTTTTCTTCAAAACAATGTGAGAACCATTTTGATCACTCATTCATACAAAACAATATAGTCATTTAACTTTTGTAAGACACGTATTGTCAGAATGGCTGTATGTGGGGAGGGTGTGGATCATCATGAATAATGCTGAGATTCACACCTATATATATATGGATTATTAGGAACACCATACTAATACTGTGTTTGACCCCCTTTCGCCTTCAGAACTGCCTTAATTCTACGTGGCATTGATTCAACAAGGTGCTGGAAGCATTCTTTAGAAATGTTGGCCCATATTGATAGGATAGCATCTTGCAGTTGATGGAGATTTGTGGGATGCACATCCAGGGCACGAAGCTCCCATTCCACCACATCCCAAAGATGCTCTATTGGGTTGAGATCTGGTGACTGTGGGGGCCATTTTAGTACAGTGAACTTATTGTCATGTTCAAGAAACCAATTTGAAATGATTCAAGCTGTGTGACATGGTGCATTATCCTGATCAACCATCAGAGAATGGGTACATGGTGGTCATAAAGGGATGGACATGGTCAGAAACAATGCTCAGGTAGGCCGTGGCATTTAATTGATGCCCAATTGGCACTAAGGGGCCTAAAGTGTGCCAAGAAAACATCCCCCATACCATTACACCACCACCACCAGCCTGCACAGTGGTAACAAGGCATGATGGATCCATGTTCTCATTCTGTTTACACCAAATTCTGACTCTACCATCTGAATGTCTCAACAGAAATCGAGACTCATCAGACCAGGCAACATTTTTCCAGTCTTCAACTGTCCAATTTTGGTGATCTCGTGCAAATTGTAGCCTCTTTTTCCTATTTGTAGTGGAGATGAGTGGTACCCGGTGGGGTCTTCTGCTGTTGTAGCCCATCCGCCTCAAGGTTGTGCGTGTTGTGGCTTCACAAATGCTTTGCTGCATACCTCGGTTGTAACGAGTGGTTATTTCAGTCAAAGTTGCTCTTCTATCAGCTTGAATCAGTCGGCCCATTCTCCTCTGACCTCTAGCATCAACAAGGCATTTTCGCCCACAGGACTGCCGCATACTGGATGTTTTTCCCTTTTCACACCATTCTTTGTAAACCCTAGAAATGGTTGTGCGTGAAAATCCCAGTAACTGAGCAGATTGTGAAATACTCAGACCAGCCCGTCTGGCACCAACAACCATGCCACGCTCAAAATTGCTTAAATCACCTTTCTTTCCCATTCTGACATTCAGTTTGGAGTTCAGGAGATTGTCTTGACCAGGACCACACCCTTAAATGCATTGAAGCAACTGCCATGTGATTGGATGATTAGATATTTGCATTAATGAGAAATTGAACAGGTGTTCCTAATAATCCTCTAGGTGAGTGTATATATATATATATATATATATATATATATATATATATATATATATATATATATATATATATATATATATATATATATATATACAGTCTCTTCTCTATATTTTAAAAATATATCCAAATAGAAAACAATTATTTTAAATTTTAAAAATACTTTGCAATATTACTGTTTGTACTGTATTTTGGATCAAATAAATGCAGCCTTGTTAAGTAGAATTTTTTTTTTTTTTTGAAAGCATTAGAAAATCTAAAACTTTTGAACAGTAGTGTATACTTGGATTTACATATAAGAAAACAACACATAGAGCAGTGGTAAAAATACAGTGCAGAATCAGAATCAGAATCAGAAAGAGCTTTATTGCCAAGTGTGCTTGCACACACAAGGAATTTGTCTTGGTGCTGAAGCTTCCAGTGCACATATACAATACAACACAACATGAACACAAATATTATAAAAATAGTATAAAATAAAATAAAGGTATGTATATATATATATATATATATATATATATATATATATATATATATATATATATATAAGGTCACAGTTACATTTAAGAATATATTGCACTAGTTTAGAATATATTGCACTAAAAGCGGCTGGGGGCTGGGGGGGGTTGGGTATTCAACTGTTCAAGAGGGAAATGGCCTGTGGGAAGAAACTGTTCCTGTGCCTAGATGTTCTAGTGGCCAGTGATCGGAGTCACCGTCCTGACGGTAACAGTTCAAACAGGAAGTGTCCAGGGTGAGCGGAGTCTGTGATGATTTTACCTGCCCTCTTCCTCACTCTGGAAGAGTACAGGTCCTGGAGGGCTGGCAGGGGGCACAATAATCCTCTCTGCAGTCCGGATTGTACGATGTAGTCTCCTGATGTCAGATTTGGTAGCTGAACCAAACCAGACAGTGATGGATGTGCACAAAACAGACTCAATGACAGCCGAGTAGAACTGGATCAGCAGCTCCTGTGGGAGGTTGAACTTCCTCAGCTGACGAAGGAAGTACAGTCTCTGCTGGGCCTTTTTTACAATGGAGTCAATCTGATTGTCCCACTTCAGGTCCTGAGAGATGGTGGTGCCCAGGAACCTGAATGACTCCACTGCTGCCACTGTGCTGTTCATGATGGTGAGTGGGGGCAGAGCAGGGCTGTTCCTCCTGAAGTCCACTATCATCTCCACCGTTTTGAGCGTGTTGAGCTCAAGGTTGTTATAACTGCACCAGACAGCCAGCCGTTCAACCTTCAGTCTGTAAGCAGACTCATCACCGTTTTGGATGAGGCCGATGACGGTGGTGTTGTCTGCAAATTTCAGGAGCTTCACAGAAGGGTCTTTAGAAGTGCAGTCATTGGTGTACAGGGAGAAGAGCAGTGGGGAGAGAACACACCCCTGGGGGGCGCCAGTGCTGGTAGTGAGAGTCTTGGATGTGAGTTTCCCCAGTCTCACTCGCTGCTGCCGGTCTGTCAGGAAGCTGGTGGTCCACTGACAGATTGAGGATGGCATGGAGAGCTGGGTCAGTTTAGCTGTAAGAAGATCAGGCATGATGGTATTGAAGGCCGAACTGAAGTCCACAAATAAGATCCTTGCATAAGTCCCAGGTCTGTCGAGATGTTGCAGGATATAATGCAGTCCCATGTTAACTGCATCATCCACAGACCTGTTTGCTCTGTAGGCAAATTGAAGAGGATCTAGCAAGGGTCCAGTGATGTCCTTCAGGTGGGCCAGAACCAGTCTTTCAAATGACTTCATGACCACAGATGTGAGAGCGACAGGTCTATAGTCATTAAGTCCAGTGATTTTGGGTTTTTTGGGGACAGGAATGATGGTGGAGCGTTTGAAGCAACGGGGAACTTCACACTGCTCCAATGATCTATTGAAGATCTGCGTGAAGACTGGGGCCAGTTGGTCAGCGCAGGCTTTCAAACAAGCAGATGAGATGCCGTCTGGGCCTGAAGCTTTCCTTATCTTCTGTCTTTTGAAGATTTTGGTTACCTGCTCCACACAAACCTTAAGCTCAGGTTGGATGGCGGGGGAGGAGAGGGGTGCAGGAGGTGTTGGGGGCGTGTGAAGTGCAGATCAGAGCGGGTGTGAGGTGTGAGATTAGGTTTCTCAAACCTGCAGTAAAATGCATTCAGCTCATCAGCCAGATGTTGATTCTCAGCAGGTCGGGGGGATGGTGGCTTGTAATTGGTGATATTCTTCAGGCCTGACCAGACAGCAGCAGGGTTGTTAGAAGAAAACTGGTTTCTCAGCTTTTCAGAGTAGCTTCTTTTAGCAGCTCTGATCTCCTTTGTCAGTCTGTTCCTGGCCTGGTTATACAAGACCCTATCCCCACTTCTGTAAGCATCCTCTTTGGCATGACGAAGCTGTTTGAGTTTCCCAGTAAACCATGGTTTATCATTAGTGAATGATAAGAATGTCTTGGTAGGAATGCATGTATCCTCGCAGAAACTGATGTATGATGTTACAGTATCTGTGAGCTCATCCAGATCAGTGGTAGCAGCTTCAAAGACATTCCAATCAGTGCAATCGAAGCAGGCTTGTAGGTCCCGCTCTGCTTCATTAGTCCATCTTTTTACAGTCTTTATTACAGGTTTAGCTGATTTCAGTTTTAAACGGTATAAGATTTCACGGTATAAGATGAACCACACAGTGATCAGAAAACCCAAAGCTGCCTGTGGGACGGAGTGATATGCATTCTTTATTGTGGTGTAGCAGTGGTCAAGAATATTACTGTCTCTGGTGGGACATGTAATGTGCTGTCTGTATTTTGGCAGTTCACAGGAGAGATTTGCTTTGTTAAAATCCCCAAGAATGATTAAAAGAGAGTCTGGATACTTTTGTTCAGTCTCAGCTATTTGTTCAGCCAGCTGTTGTAATGCCATGCTGACACACGCGTCTGGAGGAATGTAAACATTCACAAGAATAAACAAGGAAAACTCCCGCGGTGAATAGAAAGGTTTACAGTTTATGAAGTGGGCCTCTAGGTTAGGAGAGCACATCTTCTTCAGCGTTGTTACATCTGAACACCAACGTTCATTGATGTAGAAACACAAACCTCCACCTCTCGTTTTCCTGGTTAGTTCCGTGATGCGATCTGCTCGGAACAGCTGGAAGCCCGGCAGATGTAGTGCGTTGTCCGGTATGGCTTCACTCAGCCAGGTTTCAGTGAAGCACAGTGCAGCAGAGTTGGAAAAATCCTTGTTAATCCGGGTGAGGAGAAGCAGTTCGTCCGTTTTATTAGGAAGAGCGGGAGATTAGCAAGATGAATACTGGGAAGAGGAGTGCGGAGGCCGCGCGCGCGGAGTTTAACCAGCGCTCCGGCTCGCTTCCCCCGCTTGCGTCTGGCCGCGCGATTTAAAGAAACAGTCGCGACTCCAACGAGGATATCAAACAAAACGTCTGAATAATCAAAAACTGCAGACATATTGTCTGGTGTGTGTTTCCTAATGTCCAGTAATTTGTCTTTGGTGAAACTGATCGGAAAAGAATGACTAAAAGCAGAACAAACAGAACAAACAGACAAAAACAAAAACAAAAACAAAAACAAAACAATAGCTGAAGAGCTCAACACCGAAGCAGCCATCCGCGGCGCCATCTTGTGTCACATGAGACATTCAGGGCAAAAGTGCAAACAGGGCCAGTGCAAGATGAACTAGTCTCTCGTTTTGAGCGCACTTGTCACGCGTCTACATTTAAAATATCGAACTAAAGCGCGCAAAAGACACAACGTATGTGACCGGCCCCTTAGTCAGTGGTTATATCAGCGTAGCAGTCAATAAACGGGACAGTCATGTACGGGACATTTAGGCCCAATAAACGGGACGTCTGAGCTAAACAGACAAAAACAAAAACAAAAACAAAACAATAGCTGAAGAGCTCAACACCGAAGCAGCCATCCGCGGCGCCATCTTGTGTCACATGAGACATTCAGGGCAAAAGTGCAAACAGGGCCAGTGCAAGATGAACTAGTCTCTCGTTTTGAGCACACTTGTCACGCGTCTACATTTAAAATATCGAACTAAAGCGCGCAAAAGACGCAACATATGTGACCGGCCCCTTAGTCAGTGGTTATATCAGCGTAGCAGTCAATAAACGGGACAGTCATGTACGGGACATTTAGGCCCAATAAACGGGACGTCTGAGCTAATACGGGACAGTTGGCAACCCTACTTTTATATCATGCTGTGTTTAATATTATAGAGCATAAAAATATCCCCATGCCGTACGTGTATCTTTATTTAGCATTGAAAGGTTGCCTACCTATTTCATATTTCAACATTTTTCTGTTGATTTCACACATTTTAGTCTGGCAATAGTTCAACTATTAGCCTATAATGTGAAGTTTATGCATCAATAACACTAATATAAGTGAGAAGAAATGTTTTACCTTCAGTCGCGTTCTTCTTATTCTGAGGTAAATCCAAGGTAAACTCACCGTCTTCCAAACTTGATGAAAATCAGAAGAATGAAGAAGCTGATTCTTTGTTTGGAGGTGATGGAGGTGTTTATAGGTTCGCGTTTCTTCCTCGTGGACAATTTGCATGTGAATCGCTTTGTGCGTGCGTGGGTGTGGTCACATTATCAATAATGAGCATCCGCTTGAGAAACTGTACCTCTTGCTGTTTTCATACGGATTACATGAACAGAGAATATTTGTTTTTTTATATAAATGACTTCATTTAAAAGTAGACAGGCTTTATAAATACATATCTGTCTTGTCTGTGTGGCAAGTATTCTCTGAGTTCTGAGTTCATTTTTACACGCATTTCAGAATGGACATCACAGGGAGACAGACGCACAAAGTTTTTTTTAGTTTTTATTTTGAGTGTACATGAATAAAAGTAGACACTTTAAACTTTGTAAAAACATATCGTTCATGTCTGTGAGGCCAAAAATCACAGTATTTTAAGTTTTACACTGTCATTAGGAAAAATCCAACAAAACGTGCGGGCACGTTCTTCGGGGTTCAGGGAGTTAAAAGAGAATAAAGCCAAATGCACCTTTTACCCTGGTGCACCTTTAGCCCTGTTGTACTCTACTGTTGGTGTTCCTTCAGGGACAGTGTTGAAAAACTCTGCCCTAGACTGTGCGGAACTTCCTCAGCTCGCTTTTCTTCTAGCTGGCAATTATAGACATGTTGAATAGTGGAATGGGAGTGGATTTTGCATGGTTGATGGGTCCAGGTATCTAGTCACAGAAAGAAGAAGAGGTAGTGCAGGGAAAACTGATCAGGATCCAGTCTGCTGAATGAAGAAATAAATATATCAGCCCATTAGCACCCTCTCCAAATCTACCAGTACTCAAAGTCAGGCCAGTGATGGTTCCCTTTACTTTCCACACCTCCTTCATATTATTTGTTGAAGCTTTTCCCTGTAGTGCGCACTCACCTCAGTCCTGTAGGTACACCTGATGGATCTTTTCCTTTGGTTCATCTTATTATAGTTAAGATGGTCATCAAAGACAGGAGACTCATTTGTTTCAAAACAGCAGGTCTTGCAAAATAAGAATGAATGTTTTGGAGACAGGACACTTACCAACTTTTTAACCATGACTGCCACCTTAAGCTACTTTCTACACCGATCAGGCATAACATTATGACCACTGGTGAAGTGAATAACACAGATTATCTCTTCATCCCGGCACTTTTTAGTGGGTTGAATATATTAGGCAGAAAGTGAACATTTTGTCCTCAAAGTTGATGTGTTAGAAGTAGGAAATATGGGCAAGCGTAAGGATTTGAGTGAGTTTGACAAGGTCCAAATTCTAATGGCAAGACGACTGGGTCAGAGCAGTCTGCAGTGGTCGGTATCTATCAAAAGTTGTCCAAAGAAGGAACAGGGTCATGGGCGGCCAAGGCTCATTGATCCACATGGGGAGTGAAGGCTGGCCCATGTGGTCCAATCAAACAGACAAGCTACTGTAGCTCAAATTGCTCAAGAAGTTAATGCTAGTTCACTAAGGTGTCAGAATACAAAGTGCATCACAGTTTGTTGCATATGAGGCTGCATAGCCGCAGACTCATGCTGACCCCTGTCCATCACCGAAAGTGCCAACAGTGGGCACGTGAGCATCAGAACTGGACCACAGAGCAATGGAAGAAGGTGGCCTGGTCTGATGAATCATGTTTTCTTATTCATCACGTGGATGGCATGTGCATGTGTGTTGCATACCTGGGAAACACATGGCACCAGGATGCACTATGGAAAGAAGGCAAGCCAATGGTAGTGCGATGCTTTGGGCAATGTTCTGCTGGGAAACCTTGAGTCCTGCCATCCATGTGGATGTTACTTTGACACATACCACCTACCTAGGCATTGTTGCAGACCATGTACACCCTTTCATGGAAACGGTATTCCCTGGTGGCCGTGGCCTCTTTCAGCAAGATAATGCGCCCTGCCACAAAGCAAAAATGGTTCAGGAATGGTTTGAGGAGCACAACAATGAGTTTGAGGTGTTGACTTGGCCTCCAAATTCCCCAGATCTCAATCCAATCGAGCATCTGTGGGATGTGCTGAACAAACAAGTCTGATCCATGGAGGCCCCACCTCGCAACTTACAGGATCTGCTGCTAACATCTTGGTGCTAGATACCACAGCACACCTTCAGGGGTCTAGTGGAGTCTGCTTCGACAGGTCAGGGCTGTTTTGGCAGCAAAAGGGGGACCAACACAATATTAGGTCATAATGTTATGCCTAATTGGTGTATAAACCACAGAAAGTATAGGACCACATTAGTCAACCCATACATATGTTCTAACAAACTGCTCTGTTGTTTCTGTCTCTGCAGATACACCAAGCTAAAAACTGCCACCAACATCTACATCTTCAATTTGGCCCTGGCAGATGCACTGGCCACTAGTACACTTCCATTCCAGAGTGCCAAGTATCTAATGAACACCTGGCCCTTTGGTGAGCTTCTATGTAAAGTGGTCATAGCCATTGACTACTACAATATGTTTACCAGTATCTTCACCCTCACTATGATGAGTGTGGACCGTTACATTGCCGTGTGCCACCCTGTGAGAGCACTGGAGTTCCGTACCCCAGTCAAGGCCAAAATCATCAATGTGTGCATCTGGATTCTCTCCTCTGCTGTAGGGGTGCCAATCATGATCATGGCAGTTACCAAAGTGACAAACCAAGGTGCGTATGTATTTATAAAAAATGTATCGTTTGGATGATGTGTCTTGATATAACCAAGAAAATCAAAGTTCACCTTGTTCTAGATCTAATTAAAAGTCTTTAAATTAATTCCATAACAGGTGCAACTGTCTGCATGCTGAAGTTCCCTGATCCAGACTGGTACTGGGACACAGTGACAAAGATTTGTGTGTTTATCTTCGCATTTGTGGTACCAGTGCTAGTCATCACAATCTGCTATGGTCTGATGATCCTACGTTTGAGAAGTGTCCGGATTCTCTCTGGCTCAAAGGAGAAGGACAGGAATATGCGTCGAATCACTCGAATGGTTTTGGTAGTGGTGGCCGCCTTCATTATCTGCTGGACACCCATCCACATCTTCATCATTGTCAAAACACTTGTAGACATCAACCAAAAGAACCCCTTTGTGATTGCCAGCTGGCACCTGTGTATCGCACTTGGTTATACCAACAGCAGCCTCAATCCTGTCCTCTATGCTTTCTTGGATGAGAATTTCAAGAGATGCTTCCGAGACTTCTGTCCACCCTTCCAAAGCAGAGCTGCCCGGAATAGTCTTAACCGAGCAAGAAATGCCACAAGGGAGCCAGTGTCAGTTTGTGCACCTTCGGAGGCAGGAAAGAAGCCAGTATGACTAGGCCTGGAGAGGATCCCACGGGGGTCCCAGTCCAGAAGAGTTCAGCAAGACCTTCAATCTGAGGTCACCCAAATCTCCACTACTGAATTCTAGGAACAGAATGGAAGGGCCATTTCCTACACCCTGGAAAGCATACAGCTCCACAGTACTCAACATTTTCTCAAGTTTTGTATATTCAGAACGTAACCAGAGAGACTGATCTGTTCTCCTGCATCATTTTATTACTTTGTTTTGTGGATTGGCTCCAGTATTCTTTGAAATAAACAAATGCATACACAATGCTGAGCCTCTTATGAGCCCAATGCTATTAGACAAGCCATGTCCAAAACAGGGTAAATTATATCTGTATTAACAGACTTTCAGGGTCTGGTGTACCTTAAAGGTCTGAAATCTTACTGGTACTGAGAACATAACCCAACTGGGAATGAATGGCCATGCATTGAAATGGAGTCTGTAAACAATGGATAAAAAATTATCTGTGACTGAAAATAACTGCTGGTTTATCAAGAAACACAATCTGAAATATACAAAAGCAAACAGTGGAAATGGGGTCCAATTGGAGGACACTGGCTGAAAAGGAAAAGTATTTTCAGCAGTTGATTATATATTTTGTGCAATATCTACCTTTCAGAGATATTGGACTGAGCCTTGGGGAAATAGAACAAAATAAAACAAACACTGGACATAGATGTAAAAACTCTCCTCAAATGTCTGTTAACCCCAATGATTGAAACTCTATGGGAATGATGAAAAAAAAAAAGTCTTGTCCCAGAATAGACTGCTGTCAGATTGGAGCAGAATGGAGAAAGGTTGAGTAAAATGACATGCAGATCAGAGAGTATATGGTCTGAACCTGATCGTAGCGATATGGACAAATAAATTATGGACATAATATTGATGGATTATTAGCCATTATTGCTGAAGACCATCTTGTGATACCAAACTCTGCATCAACTCCCCAACTTACTCCATCACTGTAGTACATGAACACTTCAGACAAACTTTTTTTCAAAACATGTCATTCCACTTTTATGTACAGTGATATGTACATGACAAATTTCTTCGGTTTCCGGGACATTTCCAACAAAGTTTACTTAAAGGACCATTTAGAGTGTTGAAATATATAATCCATTAAATGTCATGCCAAAAACTGCTTGGCTTTACTTTGGAATATTTATTGTGTCCACAAAGTAAGGTCAGAATTTACGAGTACTGTTTTTCACTCGAGTTCCCGATATACATTAAGTATATTACTGACTTCTTTTTTTTTTTTTTTTTATTGTCATTAATTCTTTTTTTTTTTTTTTTTTTTTTTGTATTTGTGGGACTTAATTTATCCCTTGGACCCTACAGTCCTTTTTGAATGTCTTGATTTTGACCTGTAATGAATGCAATGAGCAATTTGATCAGTGTTATAGCTTATATTACCTTATCACTGTGCTTTTACAGTCAAGTCAAAAGTGTCGTAAGAGAATGTGCATAGATAAGTATGTGCATATATAAGTACATTCTATTATTTGGGATCTTTTATTGTGATTGGCAGTTCAATTGTGTTAAGTTAACATACCTCATAACTGCTTGGTGAATTTGAATTGCAACCCATAATAGTAATTTAGTCGACTAAATTGATTGATTTTGATCTTAACCAAAAATAACATAGGCCTAGATGACTCACAACTCAAGAGTATGTGTTTTTGATGCCTTGCCTCTGGATATTTTCTAGTTGTACTAGCTCATTGAGTCACTTGTTTTACTGATATGATACTGATAATTGTACTGAGCTGTAATTTTGTTGATGATAAGTGATTTTAGTGAAATTGTTGCATTTTTTAGTCTTTGTGTTGCATTTTTAAGAATAAGGAGGGTTTTTTAGAAGATTGTAAAGGTCTGTCAATTTAATTTGGTCTTAAACTGCCAATAGAGCTGTTCAAGCATCAATGTGTAGGATTGTAGTTAATATTACTAAAAGATGTGCATGTTTTGTTCTATAACATACTTTTTTTTTTTTTTACAGTCATATCTCTTAAAGCATTGTGTGCATTAAACAAATGCAAATTGGTATGTATCAAAATTCAATGCTAAAAGAAACTGAACTACAGACTACAAACTGAACAGCTCTATATGACAGCATAATCTGTATTGGAAGAGTAATGAAATGGTGATGTATTTGAAATCATGATACTTTACTCCATAGGGCCTTTCACACTTGAAATATGTAACCCTGGGTCATTCTAAACCCCAAGTAAACTGAATCCTGGTTAATCTTGTTTCATGTTTCACATTGTTCATAATTGAACTGGGGTTAACAATTATCCTGGGCATTTATAAACTGACGTTTCACACTGTACATTCCTAAACCCTGATTTAATGTCCTTATTTGCATATTTGCAGTGTCAGTGATTGGACAAACGCAGTGCACAACCTGTTTATATAAAAACATTGTGCATTCTTATATTATATATTGCATACTGTATTGTCAAACGTTTTATTTCACTTATTTTTTGGACTATACAGATAAAAACAAAATAGTCTCTTCTTTACTCCATTTGACACATTTTCCGTCACCACTTGACATTTCTCCCATATTATATGCAATTTATGACTGTCCAAAGCACATGAATATGAAGCACACGATTGGTAGTTGTTTGCTAAAAGCACATTCTTACAGCGTTTCACACAGTACACGTTGTCAATGCTGACAGCATGTCAGTGCTGGTTAGCAGTGCTAATCCTGCTCAGAAGCAGGTTTCACAACCCAGGGTGCTAACCTTGATTCTAAATTACAAGTGTGAAACTACTTTACCCAGGGTTAAAATCAGGGTGTGAAAAGCCCCCATTTGTTTTTACACAATGCCATTTAATAGAATATTCAGCTTTTTTTTTCTGCATTTGTCCAATTTTTGATAAGATTCTTTTTGAAGATTTTTGTAGAATGATCTGCACAGATCTTTTCTTCTTCATTAGTATTTATTATTGATCAAAAGATAGCCAAGAGTCTGCTTCCTGTTATCTTAGCCTGTTGTTTAAATGTGGCAGAACAGAAGGTATATTTATGTTGTTTGCATATCTCTAGACTGGTCGTGCTGCAGTGCTCAGTGTATAATTGCTTCAGTCAGCAGGGCATAATTGTAGAATTTCTCATTAGCTTGAACAACTGCTCATACTGTAAAACTTTGAAAAGATAATATTCAATCAAATAAAAGCATATGCTCACTAATAATTGATAATTGGCAACTCTTTCAACAGGGCGTTCTGTGTGAATGATTGACTACAGAAATATATGAGGTTGATTAACCCTAACATTGCTTACTTTCTCCTGCTTCAAGTGTAAGTTGTTATGACTAATTATAGCCCAGCTAACAAAAATGTGTACTAAGAATGTTTTGCTAATGTTTCCATTAAGTTGTGAATGTTCATATTTCTGAATGTTTGTTTAAAAAAACAACAAATGTAAAAAAATTTTTTTTTTTTTTAATCTTGGTAATGCGGACATAAGGAACATTACATTTGATAATTTTGCAAAACATTATGGGAACATTAATTTTGTATGTTCTTTGAACAAATATTAACATAAAAAAAAAAAAAAAAGTTAGATGATTGTGTGGTGGCACATTACAGGGCCCAGTTTATGGCTGGGTCCCTCTCTGTCAGTAACAGTGGACAAAGGTTTGCTGCATTTTGATTGGCTCTTGGTCGACTAAAGGTAGGGACACACCATACCGACGCCAAAGAACTAGCGCTGATGAAAGCCGACTGTGTTGTCACCTGGTGTCGCCTGCGTCTGGGAAACAAACAGCACCTGAACACACCAAAAGGTCTACGACTGTCATCTAGCACGCACTGTAGCAACTCATAATGTATTAACTGCACATAATGTAAAAACTGCACATAATGTAATAAGTATTATATTATTATTGTAATGTTCTACAAAATGTTCATAATGTAATCATTTTCTCAAAACGTAATAACATCTTGAGCTCATAATGGAATCATTTTTACATTATGAGAAATGTATTACATTTTAAACTGACCAAAAACCGAGCAAGCACATAAATTCCTGTCTCTCTTCTTCTGTGTGACAAGCGACTGTCAGAAGCGTTAAGTGGCATAGCACCACCTTATGTAACCAGAGCGCCATCTACTGAATTTGCTTGGGACTATCACTCTGCGCAACGCCAGTGAAAATTGCTTGGAAGAATTGCAAGAACTGACAAAATGTAAAAATGTGTACCTTGAATGCAATGTAAGTTGTTTTGGATAAAAGCATCTACCAAATGCATAAATGTAAATGTAAGACTAATTAATAAGTAAACAACTCATATCACCACTTTATGTCATTAACTCTAAATGGTTGAACAGCCTCCTTTTGGGAGTGTTCTCATACAGCAAAGGTAAAAGACCTTGACTGGTGCCAGGTGATCATCTTATGTACTCATAACCACACCTTAAGGGCCCTATTTTATCTGAGCGCATGGTCTGAAGTGCATGGCGCAGGTGCAGACAGGCACGAGTGCACTCAGGGCGTCCAAATCCACTTTTGCTAGTTTACACTCTAAAAAATGCTGGGTTAAAAACAACCCAAGTTGGGTTGAAAATGGACTAACCCAGCGATTGGGTTGTTTCAACCCAACTTGGGTTGTTTTTAACCCAGCATTTTTTAGAGTGTAACAACATAAAAAACGGCTTGGTTGTATCTAGTCTCTTAATGAGTCATGGGTATAATGTGCAATAAACCAATCAGAGTCTCCCATCAAACCGAGTCTCATCTCCCATTCCCTTTAAAAGCCAGTTGTGGTTGCTGATGGCGGAATTTGTGCACAAAAGAGTGAACGCCTCTCCAGAGAGGAATTCCTTTTTTTTTTTTATGTTTGTGTGCTGCTGCTCATCCCTGTGTGTGTAATAAGCAAAGTGTACATGCATTGTGCACCTGCCTTTAAATAACACAAAAAATACTGCGAAGTCTATTGACTTTAGACCAGGTTTTTGTTGGTCAATGGCGCAGTCAGTTTTCAGTTGCCTCAAAATAGCAATGCGCCAACAATGCACCTGAACACACCTCGTTTTCAGACCAGCACGCCCATGTGCCGAACAGACAGGCACGAGTGCATTTGTTGTTTAAACAATGTAGCATAGGACATGAAAACGATAACTGCATCGGGCTGAAACTAGCTAAAAACACTTGCGTCGCGCCTGGTGCCGCTTTGTGCCAGGTGTATGATAGAGCCCTCAGTGGCGTGTGACCCAAGAATCACAACGTCAGCGGTGACGCGAGTACCAATCACTACATTAATTAGCATCATTGGATGGGCGAAAGTAAAATCACTACAAAAAATAAACAGTAAACAATGTGTAAATTACAAACCCGATTGCAAAAAAGTTGGGACACTGTACAAATTGTGAATAAAAAAGAAATGCAATAATTTACAAATCTCATAAACTTATATTTTGTTCACAATAGAATATAGATATATTTGATATATAACATATCAAATGTTGAAAGTGAGACATTTTGAAATGTCATGCCAGTTTTCATAAGAGCTACACATTCCAAAAAAGTTTGGACAGAAAAGTTAAATGTACATACAAGGAACAGCTGGAGGACCAATTTGCAACTTATTAGGTCAATTGGCAACATGATTGGGTATAAAAAGAGCCTCTCAGAGTGGCAGTGTCTCTCAGAAGTCAAGATGGGCAGAGGATCATCAATTCCCCCAATGCTGCGGCCAAAAATAGTGGAGCAATATCAGAAAGGAGTTTCTCAGAGAAAAATTGCAAAGAGTTTGAAGTTATCATCATCTACAGTGCATAATATCATCCAAAGATTCAGAGAATCTGGAACAATCTCTATGCGTAAGGGTCAAGGCCGGAAAACCATACTGGACGCCCGTGATCTTCGGGCCCTTAGACGGCACTGCATCACATACAGGAATGCTACTGTAATGGAAATCACAACATGGGCTCAGGAATACTTCCAGAAAACATTGTCAGTGAACACAATCCACTGTGCCATTCGCCGTTGCCGGCTAAAACTCTATAGGTCAAAAAAGAAGCCATATCTAAACATGATCCAGAAGCACAGGTGTTTTCTCCGGGCCAAGGCTTATTTAAAATGGACTGTGGCAAAGTGGAAAACTGTTCTGTGGTCAGACGAAACAAAATTTGAAGTTCGTTTTGGAAAACTGGGATGCCATGTCATCCGGACTAAAGAGGACAAGGACAACCCAAGTTGTTATCAGCGCTCAGTTCAGAAGCCTGCAAAACAAAAAACTACAACAAAAAAGTACTGAGGTCACTTCCAGGGCATGCTAACAAAGAATATTCTCAGAACATGCTACCAAACACAGATGGTATGGGGTTGCATGAGTGCGTGTGGCATGGGCAGCTTACACATCTGGAAAGGCACCATCAATGCTGAAAGGTATATTGTATATCCAGTTCTAGAACAACATATGCTCCCATCCAGACATCGTCTCTTTCAGGGAAGACCTTGCATTTTCCAACATGACAATGCCAGACCACATACTGCATCAATTACAACATCATGGCTGCGTAGAAGAAGGATCCGGGTACTGAAATGGCCAGCCTGCAGTCCAGATCTTTCACCCATAGAAAACATTTGGCACATCATAAAGAGGAAGATGCGACAAAGAAGACCTAAGACAGTTGAGCAACTAGAAGCCTGTATTAGACAAGAATGGGACAACATTCCTATTCTTAAACTTGAGCAACTTGTCTCCTCAGTCCCCAGACGTTTGCAGACTGTTATAAAAAGAAGAGGGGATGCCACACAGTGGTAAACATGGCCTTGTCCCAACTTTTTTGAGATGTGTTGATGCCATGAAATTTAAAATCAACTTATTTTTCCCTTAAAATTATACATTTTCTCAGTTTAAACATTTTATATGGCATCTATGTTGTATTCTGAATAAAATATTGAAATTTGAAACTTCCACATCATTGCATTCTGTTTTTATTCACAATTTGTATATCTGGTCCCAACTTTTTTGGAATCGTATATGTTCATATCGTAACTTGTATGTTTTTGTGAAAACATTTTGAGAATATTTTTAAAGACTAGATAAATTAATGTTTGTTCATAACTTTGAGGGAACATTACTAGCATGTTCTGAGAATATTCTTTGTTAGCATGCCCTGGAAGTGACCTCAGTACTTTTTTGTTGTAGGTTTTTGTTTATATGCTATGAGCAAATCAAAACTCACAGAATAGGAGGCTCTTTCCATAATGATACTATGATGAAAGAAAGGATTGTTTCAATACTCTAGTTGAAGTGTTTCTTTTTTTTTTTTTTATTGAGAGGGACACTTTTTGTATCACTTTAAAGTTGCTGCAAGCTTATTAATTAGGCCTTTCCTCTATTTGGTGGATGACACTCTAATGGAAATTAGGATCCTTTACACAAAGGATTTAGCTGAATGAATTCAAGTAACAGAGAACATTCTCTTTAAACAACAAATCTCTTGACAAAACAATACCATCAGCATCATTCAAATGAGCAGAGCACATATTGGAAATAGTAAGCAATGTGCACTCCACAGCAAAGTAAGAGGTCATTCATTCTGGAAATCATATATTACCTCATTCTATTGAATGACAAGGCAGGTCTTACAGCAGAAATCACATTGAAGATAAAAGAGCTCATGCCACCTAATGAATAGCATCATTAGCAATATGCAGCTATGTTCATAATCCAGAAACACTTCACAAAACATGTCCCATTGACCCAAGAATGGACACATCATTAACACAATGTAAATGAGACATCCTTATGATGAAATATAGATAATACAATTCTCCTATTCTTTAAAGTCCATGAACAAAAGAAAGAACAGCTCAAGACACAGCAGGATGGAAAGTGCAATGTAATTCATCACATCAGAAAATATATCCGTTATAGTGCTACTGTAACATGCATGCTGTTTTTTGTTCTGTTTTCCCTGTGCCTGTCATTTGACCCAGCTTCCCAGTGTGTCTGATTATGTATTCTGTTCATCTGTTGTTAATTAAATAACTTGTTAGTCCCTGTGTATTTTAAGTTCCCCTATTATGCTATTTTTGTTTTGGAGGTCTCCTACAACAGGTTTACATGCATCAAAGGTAAACATAAAAAAAATAAAAATAAAAAAAAACACTTTAATTTTCAGATGATTGGGTCCCCCTGATTGTACGACCCCAAGACAGCATTGTGTGCCACAACACCAGTGGATTTCAGCACTTGTTGTCCAGGGACATTGACTGTGGCACAATGTTTATATTGGGCTGAACTCTGTCCAGCTTCTCTCAAGGAAAGACCTTAATTTATGACATGGTCAATTAGGGTGGCTCTGATTTCATTTAAAACCTGTCTGTACCCACTCCTTCTACCTCTCTTCCCTCCTGTTACATTTTGCTCTCCCCTTCCCCTTTGTCCATGTCTTCTTATATTTTCTTATCTTGCTTTTTCCACTAATGTCATATGCCATTGCCTTCCACTCTACCATCTCTTCCTACAGCCTCAGCTCTTCTTGCTTCTCCTGCGTCCTCAGTTCTTCTTGCTTTTCCTACATCCTCAGCTCTTCTTGCTTCTCCTACATCTTTAGCTCTTCCTACATCCTCAGCTTTTCCTACATCCTCAGCTCTTCTTGCTTCTCCTACATCATTAGCTCTTCTTGCTTCTCCTACATCCTCAGCTCTTCTTGTGTCCCTTACATTCTCAGCTCTTCTTGCCTCCCCTATACATCCTCAGCTCTTCTTGCTTTTCCTACATCCTCAGCTCTTTTTGCTTCTTCTACATCTATAGCTCTTCCTACATCCTCAGCTTTTTTTGCTTCTCCTACATCCTCAGCTCCTCTTGCTTCTCCTACATCCTCAGCTCTTCTTGCTTCTCCTACATCCTTAGCTCTTCCTACATCCTCAGCTCTTCCTACATCCTCAGCTCTTCTTGCTTCTCCTACATCCTTAGCTCTTCTTGCTTCTCCTACATTCTCAGCTCTTCTTGCCTCCCCTATACATCCTCAGCTCTTCTTGCTCCATCTCCTCTTCCTATACCATCTATTAATTTCCCCTCATCTCTTTCTACCTCTTCCACTGTTCCTCTCCCTCTCAATATTACCCTTCCTCTATCCTCTCCAAAACCTCTAACTCTTACACTGCTTCCTTTTCCCATTCTTGTTTTTTTTTCTTTTTCTTTTCCAATTTGATACTTTTTGTAAATGAGATAGCTGTGCAATTAGGAAATTATCTGATCTGTGTTTGCCTGAACTCTGTTATCTCGACTGTGTGCTGCCTGTCCTGTCCCTTGCCTGTTATGACCACGTTTCATGTCTTGCCTCTGATACTGCTGTTATTCCTGGATTACTGACTCTCGCCTGTTTACACTGTGAGTTTGTTTAACTTTAATAAACTGCGAATGGATCCCAATCCACCTGAGTCTGTGTTACAGAAGACTTTGCCAAACACAGATCCAGCAGTTTTCTCTCAGTTCACGCACAAGCTCTCTGCACAAGCCAACCAACTGAGGATGCATCAACAACAACTTACTTGATTGACTAGCATGATGGAGGAACTGGTTAAAGTCTTTCAGAGCCTTTGTCCGCCATCACCACGTCAAGCCTTGCACACCACACCTGTAGCGAGCAGCCCATGTCTGGCATTTCCTGAAAAATTTGATGGCACCCTGGCCAAATGCAAGGGTTTCCTCATGCAGTGTTCCATATTCCTAGCTCAGCTGCCAACCCTGTATACCACGGACTCTGGTAAAATGGGCTGCAGCAGTTTGGGACGAGCGAGCTTGCGAGGGAATCACGTACGCCAACTTCATTCTGCGACTACGCACCGTGTTTGACCACGCTGTGGTAGGACGAAGTGCAGGTGAACAAATGCTCGCCATTCGGCAAGGGAGACACACGGCAGCGGAATTCGCTCTCACGTTCCGTACATTAGCAGCACAAACAGGTGGAGGACACATTAAAGACTTTGTTCCATCAAGCCCTCAACGAGAAACTTCAGTCTGAGCTTGCTTGCCGCGATGAGGATAAGGATTTAGACCAATTCATTGAACTGGCCATTCGCCTTGACAACCTCATTCAATCCCGTCGAGGACAACAGAGTGGTGGTAACCCCACTCTCTCTCATCCCTTCATCAGCGGTGACGAACCCATGCAAGTCGGCCGCACACACCTTTCCACAGAGGAACGGAAACGTCGCATACAACTCCACTTTTGCCTCTATTGTGGTCTCTCTGGACATCTTAGAGTCGAGTGTCCAACCCGACCTCCACAATCACAACCACACAAGGTGACTCTACTCATTTCCACTATTTCTCACAGTAACTGCCTTGATCTTCCCATCACATTAACTCATCAAACTAAAGTTATTACAATCCAGGCATTGATAGATTCAGGAGCTGCAGGCAACTTCATTGATGAAGGTCTGGTCTGCCAGTATGAAATACCTTTAACCCCATGCAACGTTCCTCTGGCAGTGGCAGCACTAGATGGGCGGCCCCTGGGTACCGGACAAGTGCAACTCACTATCATTGAACTTCACCTACAAGTGAGCATCCTTCACACAGAATTCATCTGGCTGACCGTCATCCACTCATCACATAACCCGATCATCCTAGGTTTCCCCTGGCTGCAAGACCACAACCCGCAAATTTCCTGGCAAGACAAGCAGATCATTCAATGGGGCTCTTCATGTCACTCCCGCTGCATCTGCTCGGTCAAGCTACTACCCATCGGGTCCACCGTCATGCACGGCACCCCTGATCATGCACCAGAGATCCCTCCAGAGTATGCAGACCTCATGGAAGCGTTCAGCAAAGCCAAGGCATCACAGCTACCACCCCATCGCAGCAGCGACTGTGCCATTGAACTTCTACCCGGTACCGTGCCACCTAGGGGTCGCATCTTTCCGCTGTCAGAGCCCTAGGAACAGGCCATGAGGACGTACATCCGAGAGGAACTGGCCAAGGGACCTTCTACATCACCTGCTGCTGCTGGTTTCTTCTTCGTGGGAAAGAAGGAAGGAGGCCTGCGTCCTTGTATTGATTATCGAGGTCTAAATGACATCACCGTCAAATTCAGATATCCTCTACCGCTGGTGCCAGCAGCCCTAGAACAGCTTCGAACGGCTAGGATATTTACCAAGCTCGATCTTCGTTCTGCCTATAACCTCATCTGCATCCGGGAGGGTGATGAATGGAAGATGGCAATCTTTACCAACAACGGGCACTACGAATATCTCGTCATGCCCTTCGGCCTGTCCAACAGTCCATCAGTGTTCCAGTCGTTCATCAATGACATCTTCCGAGACCTGCTGAACCAATATCTGGTAGTATACATCGACGACATACTAGTTTATTCAGACACCATAGAGGAACACATCCAACACGTACGCACGGTCCTGCAACGCCTCATGAACCATCAGTTATACACCAAGGCAGAGAAATGTGAGTTCCACCAATCTTCAGTTGCATTTCTCTGATATGTCATCAGTCCAGAGGGAGTGGCAATGGACGAGAAGAAGGTCCGGGCAGTCGTGGAGTGGCCTCCACCTACCACGTTGAAAGAACTACAGAGATTTCTGGGGTTTGCTAACTTCTACCAATGGTTTACCAGGAACTTCAGCTTGGTCGCAGCGCCACTTACCACCATGACCAGAGGAGGGAGCAACAAGCTAAAATGGTCCGCCATTGATTTTTCTGTCACCTACATTCCAGGCTCCAAGAACACTAAGGCAGATACATTATCACGCCAATTCGATAACACACCAATGAATACCCAGCAAGACCCCATTATCTCTCCCACTCTCATCATGGCTCCAATTCAATGGGACATTATGGCAGAAATCAGCCTTCGAAACCGTCGAACACCTGTTCCAATACGTATTCAGATATTATGGACTTCCGGAGGATATTGTCTTATAAACTTATAAACTATTGTTTACGTCAAGGGTATGGTCAGCTTTCTTCAAATTTCTTAATATCAATATAAGCTGCCCGGACCTTCTTCTCGTCCATTGCCACTCCCTCTGGACTGATGACATATCAGAGAAATGCAACTGAAGATTGGTGGAACTCACATTTGTCTGCCTTGGCGTATAACTGATGGTTCATGAGGCGTTGCATATATCTGGTTATCACCCACAGTCTAACGGACAAATTGAGCACTTGAACCAAGAGATATCCAAGTTCCTCAGAATGTACTGCCAACAGAACCAAACAGACTAGAGTTGCTTTCTTCCCTGGGCAGAATATGCACAAAACTCCATCCTTAAACCATCTACCAAACTGACACCCTTTCAGTGCACCCTGGGCTACCAGCCACCATTATTTCCATGGTCCGGGGAGCCCTCTGAAGTTCCTGCAGTCAATGACTGGATGCAACACAGCGAGACCGTCTGGAACCAAACCCATGTGCATCTCCAACGAGCCATAAACACGGTCATGACCGCTGGTGAAGATCCCACCATCGGCCATCAGAGGTCACTCTCTCCAGAGTACTAACTCTCTCCTGGACACCATCATCCCACATGCCTGGCCTGATTACCGCACACCTGATCCTTGTCACCCACACACACACACACACACTTACACACTTACACACACACACACAGCGAAGTCTTGTTTTCCCCCGGCTACATTTCTGAGGGAATCGAACCCATGACCTTGGCGTTGCTAGCGCCACGCTCTTATTGTTTGAGCTACAGGAAAGTTTCCCTTGCCTGTTATGAGCACGTTTCATGTCTTGCCTCTGATACTGCTGTTATTCCTGGATTACTGACTCCCGCCTGTTTACACTGTGAGTTTGTTTAACTTTAATAAACTGCGAATGGATCCCAATCCACCTGAGTCTGTGTTACAGAAATGCAACTGCATCTATGAATACACAAGAGAAATGGTTGTAAACAGTCACAAGAACAGTCATCAGAGAACAACCTCCACAGGTGGCATGAGCTAGAGTTGTGCTGGTGTTATAAGCCCTGGTGCCTTTCACACTTCTACCTATTAGAAATCCTATCTATGATTCAGAATACTGAAGACGATGGCACTTGGACTTAATTTAACCAACTACTGTTTCATTGATGCAATTTGACAAATATGTTGTCAATATCATTAAAGATAACAAAAATTAATGGTCAATAAGTATTTTTGAGATTACAGTTTTTACAAACTTATTATACTGGGCTTTATTAAACTTTATTAAACTATAATGCATTTATCATATTTTGGAATTTTTTGGTTGAAAATGGACTAACCCAGCAATTGGATCACTGGGTTAAAACAACCCAATTGCTGGGTCCATTTTCAACCCAACTTGGGTTGTTTTTAACCCAGCATTTTTTAGTGTACAATTTTTTCATGATTATTTTATCACTGACAATATACCCACATCAAACTCAAATTCACTGATTTGTGGTACCTTATTTCATGCTTTAACGGTTCCATTTTCAACTTCTGTTGACATACACACACACACACACACACACACACACACACAAAAAGGGTTCTTCAGAGGTTCTTTGGGGTGGTCGAGGTGCTATATAGCACCGCTGCCATACAAAGAATCTGTTAAGCCCCTGTATTGTTCTTTAAAGGTTCTCTAACTCTCTCTTAGTCTCTTAGTTTAGTTGGGGAAAGGATTAAAAAACAACATTAAAATACAGTGTTGAGAACCATGTTATCTTCAGGAAATACATTTTCCCAAGGCACCCCTATAAGGAGATATTCCAGGGCCCCCACACAAGACTTTTTGAGCTCAGAAAAGCATAAAAGTGATTAAAAACAGCTTTTGCCATTGTAGTAAATTCCCATTCATAGCAAACATATGAGAGTGGGGTAACATATGGGGTAAAAAACATAGCACCATTTGACAAAGATAGGTGCTATATAGCACTAAAAGTGGTTCATTGACTTGGGAACCACTTTTAGTGCTATTTAGCACCATTTTCAATCTGTCAGTCAAGCCTAAAGCAATATGCAAACTCGTAGCAACATGTTATGGCAACAACATCTCAGACTGTCTGATCAGTACAAGGAATTGTATATGACTTTTAAACGAAAAGTTACTATTTTGTGCATGTTGTCATATTAATTATAATTAAAATACATTTTGTTTTATTGACCACAATATTATAATTGTTGAGGGGCACTTTTGATTCTTTTTTAAATCCACAGAGGCATACAGAACTGAACAGCAAGACCTTGACCCCAGCCCTCTTAGTGATGCAGCTTGCTCCATTAAGTGCTTTTGCTCCCAAGGTCCACAGAGTCCCTGCCGGTCTATTATGTGACAACATTAGAGCTGCTATATTCAGAGCTTCAGTACATACACACTGAAAAGCTGATTTGACTGAAACTCGTTTTTGCTCTAGGAGCATTTGTATATTTTACAAGGGACTAAAGTCTCTAACAAAAGAGTTTTTTTGTTTGTTTGTTTTTAGTTTAGTTTTTTGTTTTTTACCCATATGCTGTCCTTTCACATATTCTACAGTTATTTAAAAGAACATCCACATAGCCTAGCTGAATCCAATTTTTTTTTTTTTTTTTTTTTTAAAAAGGAAATTCAATTATTGAGTGAGGAAGTACTGTATGTAACCATATGTTGTTGTATTTTTCCTTTTAAAAAGGATACATTTTGGAGCTGAAAAAAAAAAAAAATTCAAGACCTTATTGTGAAGTTATCAGAAACTGATTTTAAGTGTTTTTTGGGGTGGAGGAGATCATACAAAAAAATCATTCTTGTTAATGACTGGTAATTACTAATTAAGATAACTGTGAATTTTCCAACATCATTGCCTTAGATCTGCCAGTCAAGGTCATCATCGATGGAGAAAATGGATGCGGTCATTGCTAGGGAAAAAGGCCAGCTGAGCATTCCAAATTTGTAAATGTAGCTTGAGGTAAGTAGTTTTAGGCCCAGTCCACACGTGTTTAACTGTATACGTAAAAATGCTGTATACAGGTAAACCAACTCATCACAAAACAGGTGTGCTCTAATCAGTAACCATAACAACTAATGATGGCGGGAACATAGAAACTAAGAAAAGCAAACTAAATGTAATTTGACAACAAACACATCACTAAATACAGCTATACAGTATAGTTCAAAACATAATAATAATGAATAATTTCTGAACATTGACTCTCAGCCTTTATTCACCTTTTTCTCATGGTTTCTCAAAAGAATTCATAAAAGTATAGAACATAATATCATATTTCTAATAGGGGCTCATTGTAACGCAGTGTTATAACACACCCCACCTGCACAACTGGGATTTAACCCCGGCTCGTGTCTTCTGCTGTTAGTCAGCATTAAAGAACCATCTCAACTGTTAAAGAACAGATATAAGATTACAATAATATCAGATTTGTCTTATTTCAAATAGACACAAAAAACAGAGATGAAAAATAAACTTAAGAAATTTTCTTTTGCTATGGTTAAATGAATGTTCAGTGATATCTTCCAAAGATTTCTTAATTTTGGCGCAATTTTTTCTCTAAATAATCTTGATATGGCAACTATAAATACACAAAGTTTCGTCATCCTGGCATGAGTGGAAAGTTTTAAACCATGCGTGTTACAACTAACCCTGTGTTAGGTTGTTCCCCGCGCTCCCCTAATCCCCCCTCCGGAAGGCGAACCTGACACCAAAACAAGTCCCGCATAAGCGGAGGATGAAAAACAGTTTCAAAACTAGTTTCAAAGTTGAACATATGAATCAGCTTTTTGAACCGGAACTGTCCGAAAAGATTCCATTCGTGGAAATTAATCGGACTTTGCATCACTACTGCACACAGGAAGCACATGAAGACGTTGAAGATTGACATGAAGATTCAAACAAAATAGTCTTTAATCCAAATATTTCACAGGGGCGCAGACATAACACACCTAAATATTGATGACACCCAATGAACTGAAGACAGGACTTAAAAACACAGAAGAACAAAAGAGCTAATTAATGGGCGACAGGTGAAAGGGATATAGCTTACAAGCAAGGGAACAAAATGGCAGGCTTGAAGTACTGATCCGGAGTGGAGGGGGGCCTTGGAGTAAAAAGGTTGAGAATCACTGCTTTACAGCCTAATACTAATACACACTACTTCTGCTTCTTTTCACTCTGTCTCCATTTTCTTAAAACTGCCAATTTAAAGATATATTCAAAGTGCTGCTTCTTTTTTCTTAAGAGTAATGTAATGTTGTAGGTTTTCCCTCAATATTACTTTCCACCCTGTTAACACCCCTAACAAAAGCCAAGTGATGTGACTATGAAGTGATTTTTTATAGGACAACAACAAACATTAGTAAGTATGAGCAATGTATTGGATGAAATCTTTTTTCATTGATATATATCTAAAAATCCTTTATACCCTTTTATGGAAATATTATAATCACAAACATATTATTTTGTATGAAATAACTGATACTGTATTGCATAACAACCCTAATATGATAACATATATCAAACATTAACTTCCCATATACACTGCCATAAAATTTTTATAGGCCTATGATTATAAGCCTAATTCATAACCATGTACATTAATATTTCATCCCCAAAGCTAACAAGGAAAAGTCCAAAAGATCTAAATGGAAACAAGAAACATGAAAGCTGCTCCTCCTGACTACCATAGAGGTGTTTTTACTTTGACATTTTTTTTCACTTCTGGATCCACAACAGGTCCCTATTCAGAAAAAAAAAAAAAAAGCTGTATGCATCATTCATGAGGGTTACGCAGCCAAGACACTAGGGAGAAAGGGAGAATGAAAGGAAAGAAATGTTGAGCTGCAGTCTAACAGGGATAAGGAGAAGCTGTGAGTGAGACCAAATAAAAACATGCCACACTCCACATCTGGCACATACACATGCATATCGAAAAAAAAAAAACCTGAAAGCGAGCAAGAGTGGGGAACGCATCCTCAAAGAAAGCCAGCGGGTTGTTTGGCTCAAAGAGAACTTATCTCTCAGGAGGAAGACAGGCTCATATCCATGAAAAATTTGTGTTCTCATCAGTGAGCACATGCTATGATCGATGGATAGTCATGTTTTTGAGCTTGTGCTGCCAAATTCTCTGAAGAACACCCTCCTATTTACACTAATTTGTAGAATACACATAATTAATTCATAAAAATAAAAACACTATTATTCATGCCCCCTGACCAATAAGTAAATTCCAGGAATTTCCCTATATGTGAACATTTCAAGCTAATACCACCTTCATGTTTTGGCAAGCTCTGAGGCAACACAGCGCCATACCTCACTAAACCACTCTCACTGAGAGCAGCAGCAGAGAACGGATGAGTAATCAGATCTTCACAAAGGAAACGTTTTGAAAGCAGCTGGATACCGCGCAACTGTCAAACAGAGCACAAGAATCTCTTTTTTTAGGGAACAAATTGGATAAGAGAGATTCTATACTATTGACATGCCACCATATTTGGTTTGACCATGAGTAAACATAAATTGATTAACTGATTTGAGCTGAAAGTGAATAACCACTTAAATTTGGCCCTGTATATCATGCAAAGTAATTGTATTGCTTTAGAGGGCTTGGAAGCGGCAGACTACTGTGTTACTAATGCGACTAATGGGAAATGACAATAGTTCTTTACAGTAGTGGCGATGAGACCACAGTAAACAAAAAGAAAAAGAAAATCTGCTATCTTATTGTATAAATAAATGTCAGAATAAAACCCAAAGCAATTGGCTCATTAATACAATCCTCTATGGTTTGACAAGTAATAGACTGGGATGAACTTTACTCTTGGGATGTGAACAGCCTGACAGAATCTTAATGAAACAGTCCTATGATCTGTGAGGATGAAGCTGAGTAACCTTTACATCTCTGAAAACCTCTGTAGGTCTCTGGACCCCTTGACAATGTTGTTTTTTTATATAATTATTTACCATCAGTAATTCTTAAAGGGGGCACATGTTTTTTTTTTGTTTGTTTGTATTTATTTATTTTTTTATATATATATAATTTTAAAATATTCCTTGGGTTTCACTTATACTGTTAATAAAGTTGGACTGGAGGGCCAAGGAGGAACCACATACTTGTGGGACCAAGGTGACGACGTGGACTAGGCAGACCAAGGTGGAGCCAGTGGGAGTGAGGACAATGATGATGCCTGAGGGAAGGAGGAGCCCGGAGGGGCAAGGTGCAGCCAGAGGCCCGAAAGTCCACTGTGCAAGCAGGGTGATGCTTGACCAAGGCAAAGCCGGAGGGATGAGGAAGCCGGTGGAGCCCGAGGGACTGAGAAAAATTAGGTATTTATATAGGGCTTTACTATGTACTAATGTACACCCAAAGCAATCATATCAGGGGATCTCTCCTCAACCACCATCAGTATGCAGCATCCACTTGGATGATGCAACGGCAGCCACAGAAAAACGAGTACGCCACCACAGTACGCCACCACACACCAGCAATAGGTGGAGAGGAGAGAGAGTGATCGAGCCAATTCAGAGGATGGGGATTATTAGGAGGCCATCACTGATAAAGGCTAATGGAGGGAATTTGGCCAGGATAAATTCTCTTTAGAGAAGTATCATGGGATTTTTAATGACCACAGAGTGTCAGGACCTCGGTTTAACATCTCATTCAAAGGATGATGGCATCAAATATTGCCATCAGACCAGGATCCAGCAGAATAAATAACAGGAACTTTGTTTGATTGCATACCACACATGAACAAATGAGAACTGAACAGGAGTAACTGAAACACAGGACTTTAAATCCACAGGGAAAACGAAACTAGACAAGATACAGGTGAAACTAATCAGTAACCATGGCAACTGAATAAACTAAAATACATGAAACAGAAAACAAGAACAAAATGACAACTAAACTGTCACATGTATGTCAAAAGTAAGTAAAATTATGTTTTTCATAACCCTTTTAATAGATGTTGATTTACCTGCTAACCATCACTGGGGTGTGAGCAGATCATACGAAAACGTAAGAATGAGATCATTTGAAATCATATAAATAGCCAACAATTCACCAAAATGTTAAATATTTATGAATTGCCATGAGATTGTGTTGGTCCTGCTGCTGTATTGCAGTGAAAAGTCAGCAGAGATGGACAGAGTACCGGGACTTTGACAAAGTCAGATTGTCTATGAGGCAAGCCAATAAGCGACAGGATAATATGATTTAATATTTCCAAGTGATTTCTCCAAATCCTTCATTCATTGCCTACACTTTTCTATTTTCTTTCCATCCTATTCCAAAAGGTGAAATTAAAGTTTCTAGAGGTGATGATACTATTAAACTACTATATAATATAATATACTAAATGTAATTTATTTTAGTACTTATAATGCTTGATGTCACCAGTATAGATTATATATTTAAATAAGTATTGTTTTACTGGATGCACCGTTTTAGTATTTCAAGTGAACGCAATCATTGATAATCCCATTTTAAATTGTAAAAAATGCAAAAGCAATTACAAAAATACTATGATACTATTGTTCAGTTGTAAAATCCTCAAATGTAGTCTAGAATCAGTGTCACTGATTGCATACTGTACTGATCCAGTGACAGTGTGCAGGGTTGTAAGGAAAGATCATGAAAAGAAAAAAAAAAGACTAATTTGCATTTTTCAGACGTACCATCACCATCACCCAGCTCTTTATTATCTTACACATTCATTTTGGATCTATCCTAACACAATTTATACATTATTTTCTCTGTTTTCTTCGTCTTCTATTCCACAACTAACAAGATCCATCCTTTCAGTATCTGTTCACTGGTAATTGGTCCTGTGGCCATCATCCACATTTAGCCATGAATGAGGAGACCTGATGAAGGCATCTCAGAGAGGTCACTTGTTATGCAGGGGCTTCATAGTGCAACATTTCATCTCTTCTTTATGTGAACACTGTCTGACACCATCTCATTAATCTCCACAGGCTTCTTGTGTGGGAGGTTTTTGATTGACAGCTGCCATCAGTTCAAAAAAAACAAAAAAAACAAGGCTTAATGGAAAATGATACAAAGAGTGTGAGGACATTTTTTTTCTTAATGACCTTTTATAGAAATGACCCAATATTACCCAAGACATATTCACAGTCTTTTGATCACATGAATTAAAAATTGCATGACGACAACATGACGATTAGACATAAATCCTATGTGATGATAAAAATATATGAATGTCATGGACAATGAAAGGGGCATCTAAGTAAAATAAATGAAAATTTGTATGAAAATACAGCATCTAAATGGTCCTCAAATATTTCACCAGTATCAGCACTGGGACTGGGACTACGGGGGAGCTAGAGGGGAGCTTGGCTCCCCTTAATAAGACATGGGCTTCCCTGAAAACGTGATTTGTGAAATTTTGGGGGATCTCAAAAAATATTGACAATGTATTACTTTGATGTGATATTTCAGTTTTGTGTAATGTGATCATTGTGGATTATTTTGTGTAAAATTGCAAAAATATCATTCCTTCATGCATCACAACAATTTAAATCTAGTTCACTTCAGTAAAGATAATACATGCCATTCTTGTCAGGAACATCAAGGTGTGGTGGCGCTGCGGTGCAAATTCCACTCATGTATAGTACATGTTAACGCAAAGATTCGTAGAAAAAATATAAACGAATATCCACTTCTTGGATTTTTGGATGAACAGTTAAGGAAGGTAAGGCATGTTATTCCCAATTATGTATTGAGAGGAATTATGGCATTCTACTGCATTTCTGCAGAGCTTTTTTTCCTCTCTATGAGCTGCACTCGGCACGTCTTTTTCAAGACGTTTCGCCCGTGCATTGTTTCTAGGTGCGGTCGGCTGATTAGTCCGTCTGACAGGCATGAGTGCTGTTTGGCGTGCTTGGGCCTCATGCACGCTGAGCGCACATTCATGGATGAGTCATGTTACCACTGCGGGAACTTGGCCATCACGGTGTTGCGATCGAGACTCCATGAACTCCATTTAGGAGAGAGAGTCCCCTCTACCACACCCCAATCTGCCTTCTCCACGAGAGACAGTACTTTGGCTGGTGGTCAGGGTGATCTGAGGGCTTTAGTGTGGGCCAACCCGACGAATATTCCTCGGGCCACACCCCCCTCTAGCGCACTGCAACCCGTGGTGTTGCCGGGTGAAGGCGCTGGTGTTTCCTGTCCTGGGCCCAACGTCTCATTCGGGCCTTTACTGCTCTCGATAGTGGCGCAGTGCAAGGGTACACTGGGGTTCCCCCTGTTGGGCGTTCTGTGATGCAACTGTGTCCGCAGAGCGCTTCAACAGCATGCGGGGACCCAAAGCACCCATCCGAGGCTTGTGGGTTTACATCTACCTTGGTGGCGGAGACCTACAGAGCCGCAGGCCAGGCCGTGTCTGCCTTGCATGCTATGGCCATCCTTCTAGTCTATCAGGCGAAGGTGCTCAGGAGCATGCACGAGTGCAGTATTGTGTGCGGCTACCGACCTCGTCCTACGGGCGACGAAGGTTACTGCACGCTCTCAGTCAGGTGATGTCCACTGCTGTGGTCCTGGAATGCCATCTATGGCTCAGTCTGGCAGATTTGCAGTCCCCCCATCACCCAGACTGGGCTATTCGGCGGGGCCATCGAGAACTTTGCCCAACTGTTCTCGGCTGCACAAAAGCAGGCTGAGGTGGTTAAACACATTCTGCCCCGGCGACCTGCTGCTGCCTCCACCCAGCCACCGGCACAGACGCCTTAGCCTGCTCCCCGCCAGGGCTACCCTCCTGTGGCTTCTGCCCTTCCCGCCTAGCCCCAGCAGCAGCCTACACCTGGGCTAGGGCTTGGAGGAGGCCGCACGACAGCAGCCCAGCCCGACTCAGCCCCCATCCCTGCTAAACGGCAGGCCGTGTGGCGCTCCTGACATGGGCCGCTCTGAGGTGAATTCAGTTCTTTCTCAGGCCAAGGGAGAATCTTTCCTTCATTGAAAGAACTGACTCATTCACCTCCAAGCTCCAAGAGGGCACGGCTGGCAGTGTGCAACGCACAGCCTCGCCACTCTCAGCCCCCTCTGTTGCCAGCTCCCTGTCAGACGAGACCCCCATGGAACACTGGTCCTTCCCTAGTCTCCTCTGACAGGGCGTGGAATTCGACCCCGCCCACACCTCGGGACGCTCCGACGCCTCCCCATGTCTGGGCCAGTCATTCCACTTCGCTGCCCCATCATGGGTACACCTGTGGCTCGCACGACCACTGCTTCAGTTCTGAGAGCCTAAATAGAGCTTCCAAATGGTTCAGCTGGTTCGCCCACAGGTTCGGCTATGCGATTTAATTCGCACAATCTCCTCCTGGGTTTAAACGGAGAGTCCGCTATACCGTGGCAGGTGGCAACGCCCCTGTCATGTGTGCGGAGGTCGACAACCTACTGGTGAGGGGTGCGGTCGAGATCATCCCTCCAGCCGAGGTGGAGTCCAGCTTCCACAGTCCTGACTTCATGGTACCTAGTAGAAGCGATGGATCACGACCATTCCTGGACTTGTGTATCTTGAGCTGAACCCTTCCTAGGCTTCCATTTCAAGATGTTCACAGTGTAATGCTTTTTTTGAATGGATCCGTCCACTGGATTGGTCTGAAGGATGCGTACTCTCATTTCTCCATTCTTCCTCGACCCAGACTGTCTCTCAGGTCTGCCTCCGGGGGGCAAGAATACCAGTACACAGTTCTCCCATTTGGGTAGCCCTGTCACCTCGTGGCTTCGAAGCAGCCCTTGTGCCACTCAGGCACACGGGGTTCGCATCCTGAGCTTTCTCGATGACTGGCTAACTAGCTCACTCTCGAGACCGGGTTTTGTGAACACAGGGACCTCGTCCTCCAGTACCTCACCCGCCTTCAGGTCACTTGAAGAAAGAGCAAACTCTTCCCTGAAGAGGATCTTTTTTTCTCAACTCGGTCACCATGCACGCGCTGTGCGAGCACGTGCAGTCAATGCTGATTTGCCTTTGTCAATTCGAGGGCAAGAGTGTGGTTCCACTGAAGTTATTTCAGAGGCTCCTGGGGCATATGGCATCCGCAGCTGCAGCTGCAGTAACGCCGCTCGGGTTGCTTCATATGAGACTGCTTCAGCACTGGCTTCGCGATCGAGTCCCGAGATGGGCATGGCAACAGGGCATGCTCCAAGTCCCAGTGGCTCGGGCCTGCCATCATACCTTGACCCAGTGTGAACCTAATTTTTCTACGGGCTAAAGTTCCCTTAGAACGAGTTTCTGGCATACTAATGCTGTCACGAGCTGGGGTGCCATGCGCAATTGACAAGCTGCCGTGGGCTTCTGCAAAGGACCCCAGCGTCTACAGTGTTAATTGCCTCGAGTTGCTGGCCGTACGTTTTGCCCTGCACCGCTTCCGAGCCCTGATTTGGACATTAGACACGTACTGGTCCACTCCCACATCATGGTGACAGTGGTGTACACCAACTGATAAGGTGGTCTATGCTCCCACTGGATGCTGCAACTCGGCTGCCATCTTCTCCTTGGAGTCTGAAGCATCTGAGGTCGCTTCATAACGTTCATCCCAGCAAACTGACTTGTGCAGCCTACGAGCTTTCACGGGTTCAGCCACTTAACCTGGGGAATGGAGACTCCATCCCCAGATGGCTAGCTGATTTGGGAACAGCTCAGGTAATCCTGTCACCTCCCTCTAGCTCTTCCCATTGCCTACTAGGCTCAGCAGGCCGCGGGGCCACGCAAGCATGCGTTTTCCCCAGTGAGCCGTCTTGAACAGGTTTTGTGTTGATCACGGAGGGCAAGGAGCAGATCCTTTGGTCGCCCCGTATTGGCCCAGCCGGACCTGGTTCTATGAACTCTTACTCCTTGTGACAGCTCCTCCCTGGTCGATCCCTCTGAGGTAGGACCTCCTTACTCAGAGACGGGGCACCCTTGGCACCCACATCCCTGTCTGTGGTATCCTACTTATGCCTAAATGCCTAAATTTCATCTATATTACCGATCTGCCCGCATTGACACTATATGATACTTGAAATTAGCTGGATAACATTACCGTTTCACCAGAACGGCTGTAGAAATTCTGTTGCATTATTTTCCTGTTAACAATGTGAAGCTGCTTTGAAACAATTAGACTTGTTAGCGTTATATAAATAAAGGTGACTTGACTTGACTTATGTGGGCCCTGATGAGATGTGGCAGGTTTTGTACCCTACCACTACGTGGTGGCTACCTTCACTTCTGCCAGGGCCTTGTCTATGACAGGCCTATGTGCTGAAGTGGAACCTCTTTGTCACCTGGTGCTCTTCTATGGAAAACCTCAGGAAATGCCTGTTCGGGTCTGTGCTCTTCTTCCTCCAAGTAGGGTGGAGCGATGGCTGTCTCCTCTACCCTGAAGGTTTAGGTGGCTGCTATATTGGCTCACCACAACCTGGTGGACTCTAAAATGGTAGGACAGCACAACCTGATCCACAGGTCTTATGCCCTCTTGTGACCTCACAGTGGTGTTATGGTGGTGTTATGGTGTTGGACCTCACAGTGGTGTTACCCTGCTGAGTGCTCCCTTTGAGCCTCGCAGTCCTTTTGAGTTGTAAGTTCCTTTTCAATGCAAAGTGATGCTCTTGATTGCCTAGCTCCTATCAAGAGATCATGAGACCTGCAGGCTTTTTTGGTGATGAAGCGTGCCTGGAATTCAAGCTGGCTTACTCTCACGTGATAACATGAGACCCCGGCCTGAGGTGTTCTTCAGGTGCTGAAACTGCAAGCGCTGCCTTGGAGGAGGCAGACCCAGCCTTGGCGCTGCGCTGTCCAGTACACGCCCTTGCGCTTGTATGGAGCTTATGGTTCAGGGCATGCCATGCCCCCTAGGGGTCTCGGCACACTCCACTGAGTGTTGTCTCCTCTTGGGCTTAGTGCATGGTGCCTCGCTAACAGACTTAGAGCTGCAGGCTGGGCGACACCCTACACATTCGCTAATCTCAGAGTGTAGCCAGTTCCTCTCTTGTACTCGCCCCAAGGGGCCAGTAACTGGACAGGCTCAGGTGTCATCGCTTGCTGCGCCATTCCACTCCACGGACTGGATGCGTGCGCATATTTACTCAGGTGAGTTTCTCAGTAAGCCCTGAGTTCCTCCAGCACTGTTGATGCCGACACCTGAGTGCATGCCCGCTTGGTCAGCCCTCGTGCTAGGCTAGGTGCTTACATGTGCGTGGTTCCCCCTCTGGGCAACCACAACCCACATTACGTATTCCACGGTAAGTCTCTTCGAGTACGTGTCTTCCCTTGGCAAGGTACCTTGCCACCCCTGGTGTTGAAATAGTCCACCTGCAGCTTGATACCCCAGAGTGTTCCATATGTTAGCTCCCATGAGGGCCATATGTGTGTTCTTAAGTCCTCCCTGCGGGTAGGCATTGTTTTTCATTTCTCCATGTGGGATATGCTTCCCAGTGTATCTTGGTAAGCTGAGCCCAGCCCCTCGTTTGTGACAGGTTTCACGGCAGGGAGCTCAGGTCAGCACAGGATGCTGGAAGATAGCCGTTGTGACGAGATTGAATTGGGACCCCCATTTCGTCAGTACTGACGTAACATCTCCGTTCCCTTCCTTCAGGGAACGAGGGTTACATGCGTAACTGAGACGTTCACTGTCATGGTTCCTGTTCTCATGGGATTCCCTTATCTTATTATGTGCTCCCTTGTCATGTGTTCTGTTGTCATGTTCTGATTGATTTATTGTCTTGATTCTGCACATTATGCCCTTATCTTATCATTAGTAGTCTGTGTATAAATAGCCCTCATGTTTCTATTGTCTCTTGTCATGTCAGGATTTATACACACCACGCTGGAGTCTGTTCACGTCATGCCTACCAAGCCAGAGACTGTTCATGTCGCACCGACCCAGAAGCCTGAGCCCTCAGCCAAGATGGCCACCACGCCTGAGTCCTGGGGGCTCCAGCTCTTGTCCGGCATCCAGAGAGGGTTCCAGCCCCTGACCGGCATCCAGAGATGGCTCCAGCCCCTGACCAGACGCCAGAGATGGCTCCATCCCAGAACACCACAGCTCTGCCCAAGAAAGAACCTGACTTCCTGAAGTGTCAACACCACCCTGGCTTTCTGAACTGTTGGCATCACCCTGGCTCCTTGAACTTCCTGCACCACCATGCTCCCTTGAACTACCTGCATCGCCATGATCCCTTGAACTGCCTGCACCTCCATGGCTCCCTGAACTGCTGGCACCGCATTGGTCCCTTGAACTGCTGGTGCTGCCCTGGAAGCTTCCTAGTGGGCCAGGTCCACCCATGCTCCACAGCCCAGGTCCTCCACAGCTCCATGGCCCAGGCCCACAGCCCCTCCCTCAAAACCGCCTCTGCTCCATCACCCTCCTGGACTGTTTAGTTTTGTGCTTTGTGTTGGGTGTCTGGAGCCGCTCATAGAGGGAGGATCTGTCATGTATAGTTTTGTTTCATGTTTCATGTAATTTTGTTATCAAGTTTTGTCTGTCGCTTTAAATGCTCAAGCTCTTTAAAACAGGATGGATTCTGATTGGCTGTCAATTTTTTTTATCGTATCAGCTGGAAGAAAAGAAAAAAAATATTCTGAATGTGATTCCAGCAATATCGTGGACTCTGCTATTCTTTTATATTTAGAATGATTTTTAGAACTATTTATCATTATCGTTATTGTACTTTTACAAGTACAATGTGCCTTTAACAAGAAAACGAAAAAGGTATTGAGGATTGCAATTTGCAGAATAATACCTTATCAATATTACTGAGTCCCCCCTTACTATGTCGCAAGTAGGGATGGAACGATTACCGGTTTCACGATAAACCACAATAAAATGTACTGACGGTTAGTAATATCGTTTAAAATTTAATTATCATTAAAACCATGTTTGATTATCACGATTTTGAAAACTCGTGGTAAATCCTGTCCAGCCAGTCAGTCTTGATGCTGCGCACAACGTTTTTTGAATGAGAAGCAATGGCAAAAGACAGTGATAGCGGCGGGAGATTTTTCAGCCTTCTAAAAGGACCAAATCTGAGGTGTGGTCATATTTTGGCTTTTACAAAAGTCCTGAGGGAAACTTAATCAAAGATGGTCACCCTGTCTGCAGAACATGCAAGAAGAAAGTTGCGTTAAATAGGAGGAAACACTTCAAATCTGAAAAGTTTGCGAACGCAAGGCAAGTGGACTTTGACCTCAACACTAAAACTACATCTGGGGAATAACGTGACGCTTGAGCCAAAGACAGACAAACAAGTTCAGACAAGACTAGAGTGACATTTAAGGGATAATAATGTATATTCATTGTACTCTTATTACACAGATTTTCTTTACCTCATAAATAATTACAGGGACATATTGAATTGAGATTAATGTTTTAAATCTTACCCGTTTTATAAAAATGTATAAATCCATTGCATACAGTGTACAAAACAATCGTCCAGACCACATGATCACAAGAAGTTATAGCAATAATTATAGTAGTATTAATAGTAAAGTCTGATTTCATTTTCAATACAATCAAAAACAGAGACGCAAGTTGCATTTAAATGAAACGAGAGAGCACGTCTGTTGTGATCCGTGGATGTGCTGTTATAATGAGTTGCTATTGACGATGGTCATCATTATAAGAAAGGAAATCCCACAGAATAGAATCTTGCTTTAAAAAGTCCATAGATCTGCTAGTTTTATTTGTTGTTTGTTGATTTTCAAATATAAAACTTGTTGAAATGTTTTCAGTGTGTGCATCTGTTCTTTTTGAACACTTTCATATCATTAGAACAAAACCGTGATAATATTGATAATCGTGATAAATTGGGTCACGATAATCGTGATATGAAATTTTCATACCGTTTCATCCCTAGTCAGCCTGATATGAGGCCATTGAGGGGATTCTCGACCCCAAATACAAACCCTGATAATTAACATATTCAGAAATATAGCTGCAAGTGGTAAGTTTTGGGGTACAGCATGTTAGAAAGTTACAAGCTAAGCAAGCATGGCAGGGAGCATCAGAACAGTAGAATAAAATGCTTATTATTTTTCAACATCTGCTTCTGCTATTATTTACTCAGGAATATTATTAAAACAAATTTAATGTTACAGACTAATACTAAAAACATTTCACATATGGGAACAATGACAATTTTATCTCGCTTTTTGACAAAACATTATTCAGAGTAGCAAACCATGGACATTCAGCATAACAGATATATTTATGTAAAAATTTAACTGTATACTTATTCTGACCTGTACTTATATAACCTATAAAAGAATATGTGATCATACTAATTGTTATTATTTGAATTTATTTTAACTTCCTTACAAAAACTCCTTTGCTGACAAATGGGTACAACCTAGTGGTTTGAAGGCAATTAGCAAAGTATAAAGATTTGTTTTAACATTTAATCATTTAGCAGATGCTTTTATCCAAAGCGACTTACAAATGAGGAGAGCATAGAAGCAGTGCAGGATTCATATTTGTCCACCACTGCATATATGGGCTATATTTTTTCATAGGGCATGCCAAAAACATGTGATGAACTAGCAGATGTGAACAAAGTGTTGGCTACAGCATTTCTAATGTGTGCAGAAGATAATTGGGATTCATATATGAAGTTCTTTCCTCGACTCACACTTCTCGGCCGCCCTCATTATAACACAACTTTCTGAGTCTTCTTGCAGCATACGCAGAAAGGATATACTTCTGTCTGAATCAATGCAGACCCACTAATGAACTAGTGTTGATAGCTGTCTCTTCAAGGGTTAGCCAATCCTTAATATAGCTGCAAAATATCAGACTAAGGCATAAGCTTGGAGAAAAAAAAAACTTCTTAAAAGTGAAATTGTCAGACTTTACAAAACTTTAAGTAGACAGAACTAATGCTTTGATCAGACACTGCTTAGTTCACAATGCTAATTTTCCCTTTGAACAATAAGAATGGCCTAATCCCTGCACCTGCTTTATTAGTATTATTATTATTATTATTATTATTATTATTATTATTATTATTTTTAAATAGAGCAATAAGTACAACTGGTTGCATACATGTCTTACAGAATATTCATATTGTGTTTGAGGTTTTTAAACGATAACAAACTGAATGATGGAAGTTGTTCCTTTTGTCAATCACACTTACGTTAGTTCAGTTAAATTGCAAGCAGAAAAATATGAATAGCTATGGCTATTTAAACAATTAGGATTTAGCATACAAATCAAAATTGTATAATATTCAATGGGTGAACAGACAATGAGACACTCATCATTGCATTGATCAATAAATAAAAAGACATTACTTCATTGGTTTGTTTAAATCTTTATTTGTCATTGTACTGAGTCAGTGCACATGTTTAATTATTTGTCTTAATGTTAAAACATTAAAACCAGTTAAAAATCCTCTTTGGCTAAAATGTAACTTTTATCACATCGCTAAAATCGTTAAAGTTCATCTAGGATGACTTGAAATGTCTGGTACCTGTTGTGTTGTGGGGATGGACCAGCCTAGTGGCAAATATGTTGCAGGAAGTTGAAATGTTTTTATGGGAATTCTATAGGAAATGAGAATGTACCAACTTTGATGTATTAAAGGAACATAGGAAGATATGATGTCTTGATCAAGGTGACTTGTCTAATAGAAATCTTTTTGCATTAGAATGTATCCATGGCTCTAAATTTAGTTATATGTATTATGTTCAATTCAGGATATGTGTTGTTATTGTTGTGATCATTTTTATGGTTTTGTTTTCCCCTTTTTTTGTTTAATGGCCTTATAAATTCAGTGCATGTCTTGTCTAGTGAGAGATATTTATTGTACCCTGGAATTGTGGATTGTTTTTTTTTTTTTTTTTTTTTGTGGTCCTCTGTCAGTTTGAGAGGCTTAAGCACAATTATGTGCCTTGGAATATTGTTTTCTGTGATTTTAACCTGACTGGACCAAGATTCTGGATCTTTTAAATTGTCACAATTTTTGCTTATTTTTTCCTCCAATGAGGCTTGAGATCTTGAGATCACCCTTTTTCTTAAGCATGATTCAATAAAGACTCACAACTGAAGATCACTCTGCTCCCTTTTTATGGCTACAGACTTTTTTGCTGTTGAGATTTTCTGAGCTCATGGCAGATCTATCACACTCACACAAATCTTACAAAATCACATCTGAATTTTGCTTAAAAAAAAAAATAATAATAATATATATATATATATATATATATATATATATATATATATATATATATATATATATATATATATATATATATATATATATATATATATATATATATATATGAAGACTAAGAATCTAAATTCTCTGGGTTTATTTTTCTTACTCATGTTAACACATTAACATAACAAGACACAAATACTGATAAGTAAATTATGTTTGGAAGGGCTTCAGTATGGTGGAAATATGAAACAAAAAAATGTGTTATTGCACATTACAGATTAGATCGTAAACCCTTATAATAATAATAATAATAATAATAATAATAATAATAATAATAATAATAATAATAATAATAATAATAATAATATTATATAATAGTAATGACGCTGTTGTTTGTTTTCACTTCTCCAATCTTTTTGAATATGTGGTAATTTAATATGGTACTTTTCCATTAACAGTCCGAACAATTAGACCACTATTGGACAAACTGGAGTCAGTAATCTCTCTCAAAGGGGATTTCAGTGGCAACTAATTCTGTTTTATGTTGTATGGAGTAATGATTCCTGCTGTACAATGAATCAAGCATAGCTACAGTGGATGAAAAATAGCTGTGGTGGATCAAATTTAATTAGTTTAAATCAGAAGATTAAGTATTCAGAGCGTCCCTGATAATAAACTGCCAATGAGAAACATATGTGTTCATAAAGTTCAAGCAGGCAGTACCTTTGACAGATAGACTATGTTCACATGCTCCAGTAAATCTCACATTAGCTGCACAGATCCTGATTGCTGCTAACCGTCTCGGCAAAGCAATTAAAAATGTTGCCATTGGTAACGGCTGCATCTTCGAGACCTGTGGGCGGGCAGATGATGTTGGTGGCATGAGCGATAGACCCCTGAGATGGTGCTCGAGAGAGGACAGCATAGCAGGTCTGCTCTCTTGATGGAGTGGTATGCTGTGCTGCCGCATGTTGAAGCTGGAGGGGGTTTCTAATTAATCTACTTGTTAAAGTGTGGACAGCAATATTCACAGATGAAAGCCAAAACCCAGGAGCATTGTAATGGTTAACAGTTTACTGGAGCATTCAGTTAATGCTTCAGAAGATATTAAAAAATATACACTGAGAGGAAAGAAATATCTTTTTAATATCTCTGTTGCTTCTCCAAGACAGCAGTTTAAGACTAAATGGAGAAGACTTTAAAACTTTTGTTTATGTCTCCTGCTTCTCCAGTAGTGTCACCTGTCTATCTAGTTTTTAGAAGAGATTTCAACAAATTCTCAAACTATGCCCAGATTTGCCAAGACACCAAAGTCTGAAATTAAAAAGTGATAGATTTCAATATGAGCACAAATATTTCTCTTCATGAACACATCTGAAACATAAAAAAATACACAATGAGCTGTTGATGCATAAATGCACGATTCAAGTTGTCTTAAACAATGTTTTTTTTTTTTTTTTTTTTTTTTTTTTTTTTTTTTTTTGGGGTCATATTATGCTTTTTCAAGTTATCTTAAACATGAGGGGCCCTATTTTAACGATCTGAGCACAAGGTCTAAAGTGCAAGGCGCAAGTGCACTTAGGACATGTCCAAATCCACTTTTGCTAGTTTAACGACGGGAAAAATGGTCGGAGCGCCTTGCACGTGGTCTAAAAGGGTTGTCCCTGCTCTCTTAATGAGTAATGGGTGCATTTGGGCATAACGTGCATCTCCCATTCCTTTTAAAAGCTAGTTGCGCTCACTATTTACATATTTACACTATTTACTGACGAGTCCCTATATGCTTCCCTTTTCAGAAATACAACATTTCATATCACTGTTATGCAGACGATTCCCAGTTTTACCTACCAGTAAGGCTGGACACCACTGGTTCATCTGATGTGTTATTGAAATGTGTAAATGATATCCAGAGGTGAATGGCAAATAATGTTTTGTAGCTAAATGAGGTTAAAACAGAGGTTTTAATTATAGGTTGTCCTGCAAATTCCTCTCCTGCTCTGGAAACCTAGTTAGGTCCTCTTTCAACAAATGTACACAAACAAATAAAAAAATCTTGGAGTGATCTTTGACTCTTCACTATTTTTTGATAAACAAATTAGAGCTCTTATTAGAGGCTGTTATTTGGAAGCATCTCCTTTCAAGCAAAGATTTAGAAGTTGTGATTCATGCCCTTGTAACATCACAATTAGATTATTGCAACTATCTTTATTCTGGTCTACCTCAGTCTTTATTATCACGATTGCAAGTTGTTAAAAATACTGATGCAAAACTTCTGACTGGTGCTAAAAAGAGGGACCACATCTCCCCTATTTTAGCATCTCTTCACTGGGTATATAAGTGATCTTCTTGTGCCATACTGTCCCACTAGGGCACTTAGATCTTCTACTGATTTGCTACTCTACTAACTGTGCCTGGTGTCGCTATAAATAAAAGGGTGATCAGGCCTTTTCTGTGGCTAGGCCCAAGCTTTGGAATGGTCTCCCCTATCATGTGAGGTCTGCTCCTTCTTTGGACATTTTTAAATCTACTCTTAAATCATATTTTTATTCTTTAGCGTTTGGAAACCATTTTGGATTACGACTGTAACCCTTTGTTATGGTCCCCGTTGTAATGTCTAGGATGAGAGGGACACGTAACATAAAGGATGGACAATGGCAAGAGTGTTTATAACAATAATTTATTTAACAAAGTTTACTCACAAAATAAACAAAAAAGAGAGATGGGGAGCCCAGTAACCACGGATAAAATAATCAAACTACGGAAATGAGTCTCTCCACTCTGAATCAAAAGTATAACTAAAAGGTAAAGGACAATGTGGCGTAAGTGGCTTGTGGTGTCGGCAGCTGGCAGAGAGAGACAGCACGATCCACCTTTCCGGCTTTATATTCCAGCATTCCAGGTTTAGCCAATCTGGAGCTGGGGAAAAAGGAAGTCATATCAGGTTGTACAAATAATGCAATCGGGCTGGGGGTACACGTGGCGCGCATACCACCCTTGTTCCCTGAGAAATGGAATGAGACACTATGTCTAATGACACTTTGGGGATGCTCCCTTAGCGTAGCGCGTCTGAAGTATGAATGAAACTATTCCAATCCTGATTGGTGTTGCGTCATGACGTAACATGTGACGGCATACACGGAAGCTACAAAGGGCTGCTGGCACATAACAGAGATAGCTTTGCGATGAAGCAAGCGCTTCAGGCATGACGAGGTGTGGTTGCGAGACACAGTGTCTCATTCCCTTTCTCAGGGAACAAGGGTTACAGTCGTAACCCGAGACATTCCCTTTCGAGGGAACTTGCACTGTGTCTAATGACACTTTGGGGAACAAATACCCACTATGCCACACCGAGAATCAGGCCTGCCCTAGTATGAAGCTGTAACCCAGGCACAATTAGGACAAGAGCACCCTAGCGTCGGGCATCACAGGGAGGTGCAGACTGTAGAACCTATTGAAGGTGTACATCACAGATCTCCTGTAGTGGGACTCCAGAAAGGAGGGCCTTAGAGGATGCCATGCCTCTGGTAGAGTGAGCCCTTACGGCCACAGGTGAAGGCAAATTGTACACCTGATAGGCCGTGGCTATAGCCTGGACGATCCAATTACTGATTGTCTGTGTAGAAGCAGGCAGCCCTCTCTTGGATGAGCCAAAGCACACCAACAACTGGTCTGACTTCCATCACTGTGAAGACTTCTCCAAATAGATTTTCAATGCTCTGACCAGGCAGAGCAGATAAAGTCTCCCTTCTTCCACCAACACATGTGGTGGAAGATGGAAAGCCTGAAGAACCACTGACCGTGACATACTGGCTGGCACCTTAGGTGCATAGCCAGGTCTAGGATGAAGGATGGCCTTAACTCCACCAGGGGTAAACTCCAGGCAAGTCGGCAAGATAGCCAAGGCCTAAAGGTCCCCCACTCTCTAGAGAGAAGTGATAGCAAGGAGAAAGGCCATCTTCAGTGTCAGGTTCTTTGCCTCGGCCGACTCGAGCGGTTCTAAGGGAGCTATAGATAGCCCTTCAAGAACCACTGCCAGATCCCAGGTTGGGACTCTGGAATGTGTCGCAGGCCTCATCCTCAGAGTAACACAGAGGAAACCAAATGCTGCTTACATCACTTACAGGAACGTGGAAAGCTGTAATGGCAGCCACATACACCTTAAGTGTGGACGGGGTAAGACCAGCAGAGAAGCGATCTTGGAGGAATTCCAGCACTGAAGCCATCGGGCAGTTAACTCACCAGTCCAACTCACACTCTCTACACTAAGTGGAAAACACATTCCACTTAAGGCTGTACAACCTCCTTGTGGAAGGAGCCCTGAAGCTAAGTATGGTCTCGACTACACCTGCCAATAGGCCAGCCTCTAGGTACCGGGCCCCCTCGGGCCAGAACCAGAGCTTCCACAACTCTGAAAAATTGTGCCCCCTGTCTGAGACAGCAGGTCCCTCCTCAGAGGGATCTGCCATGGAAGGCCTCCTAGCAGTGCCATGATGTCTGAGAACCATACTCGGGCCGGCCAGTAGGGGGCTACTAGAATAAGACTGATCCCTTCTCAACGGACCCTCTCCAAAACTCCTTGGAGCAGAGTGATCGGGGGAAATGCATACAAACGTAGCCTCGGCCACGTCTGCACCATGGCATCCAACCCCAGTGGGGCTCGACAGGACGTCTGCTCCCTGATTCTGGTCCCCAGGGACGTATATCGCTCTGAGAGACAACAGTCTGGGACCACAGGAGGATCTGATCTGCGACCTCAGACCACCCTGATGATTCAAATACAAGACTACTGACATATATTAGGCCCGTATTAGGACATGGTGGCTGCGGAGGTCCGGTAAAAAACTCCTCAAAGATTTGTAGACTGCCAGCATTTCCAAGCAATTTATGTCCCAGGAGGAACACTGGGTCTGCCACAGACCTCTCGCAAAGTGGGCGTCCATGACCGCGCCCCAGCCAGTGATAGAGGCGTCTGTTGAAACGGTCTTCCGGTAACATGACGCTCCCAACACTGGGCCTTGGGACAGAAACCAAGGTTTCTTTCATATGGAAAGGGAACAAAGGCATCTGCACGTTACCCTGATCATACGGAACGGATTTCCCCTCAAGGAAAACCCCTTGGTTTTCAGCCACCACCCCCGAAAGCAAACCTTAGGAACTTCCTGTGACATGGAAGGATGGATATATGGAAGTATGCGTCCTTTAGATCCATCGTGACAAACCAGTCCTCGGACCTGATCTGACTCATGATGGTAGGAATTGTGAGCATCCTGAATCTGAATCTCCTCAAAGAATGATCCAAGTGTCTCAGATCTAAAATTGGACGCAACCCCCCATCCTTCTTGGAAACTAAGCAGTACCGGCTGTAGAACCCAGACTCCCTGTCTGGCGGAGAAACACGCTCTATGGCCTCCTTTACCAACAGGGAGTGAACTTCCTGTTCTATTACCTGAGCCTGCTCTGGGACCACTGTAGTCCAGACCACCCCGGAGAACCGAACTGCAGTCTGTATCCTTTCTCTACAGTACACAGGGCCCATGCAGATATGTTCTGAAGGCATAACCATGCACTGAGATAATCTACTAAGGGAACCAACCTCTCAAGGCTGGCCTTGGGTGTTTTCTGAGCCTCGTTCCTGACCCCCTGAAGCGGCTGACTGGCACAGAGAAGTCAAGGACGATTTTCTGTGTGCAGAAGGTGCAGGTTTGTGAGGCGGATGGAGCAGTGTGCGTTCACTGGAAACGCACCATCAATTTCCAGAGAACTCTGCAGAGGAGGTCGACCTCAATCGCTCCTCCTTGGGGGAGACAGCTCTCAGAGGACCTGCCGAAGCTAGGACCTCTTCCCAGAAGCCTTCCTAGCCTGAAGGGCGGTCCTCAGGTCGGCTTTTGGCTTGGCGGGCTTCTGGCGAGAGTGTCGACTCTGTTGCCAAGCTCCCTGAGGAGGGGCTCTAGAAGCGATGCTCTCTTTCTGTACCTGCCGGCTGAGGCTGCCCACTCGAGGCAGCCTTTCTCGATTTAGAGCAGTGAGGGAGCTACTGCTTAAAAGCTGCAGACTGATTTTTCGCCTCCTGGAATCTGTCGATGACAGTATTGACTGCATCGCCGAACAGCCCAGAAGGCGTTATTAGGGCGTCCAGGAGAAAGGTTTTCTCTTTCTCCTTCATCCCTGATAAATTCAGCCAAAGATGTCTCTCCGTAGTTACCATAGCTGCCATGGAGTGGCCGATGGCATGGGCCATCTCCTTGGTAACGTGGAGACAAATCTGCAGCTTTCCGCAGCTCCGTGATGTTATCTGGAGTGGGTCCCTCACCCTCATCTAAATCTTTGAGGAGGTCGGCCTGGTACACCTGCATGATGGACATAGTGTGCAGGCAAGCACCAGCCTGACCAGCCGCCATGTAAGCCCTGCCCACCAATGCTGATGTCTCACGGCAGGGTTTGGTGGGCAGCACCGGGGCTTTGAGGGACGATGCAGCGTCAGGAGAGAGGTAACTAGCCAAAGCTATCTCCACCCGAGGCATCATCCCATAATTATACTCGCGCGCACCCAAAACTTTGTACAGCACTTTGGATCAATCCATATTGTGTTTAAATGTGCTTTATAAATGAACGCTGTTGTTGTCAAAATGTGATGCTTCATTCTACACAGCTTTACTGAGTAGTAAGCAGTTCTCCTCACACCACAACTCAATTTGTCTCCTCTGACCGTTGTTCTGTCTAATCCTGGCCTGTCCCTGCTCTCTTGGCCGCATAGCAGGTTCATAATTTTATGGCTGTGGTCTGTCAAATATGAATAAACAATTTCCTCAACGTCTGAAATGTCATTGCGATCCAATGTTTTTCCTATTGTTTAAATTGACTGCACATTTTTCAGATCTAGTAGAAAATCTAGTTCCTACATTATTTTTCTATACATTAACTCACTGGGTCATTAACTCGGTCTATAGTCAGAATATAAACACTTATTATAGGTGTATCATAGTGATTCAGGATAAGACAAAAACAAGGTTTTGATGTACTCATTATATACATTTTGAAAAAGCTTCGGAATGCAGCTTTAAGAAAATTGTGGCAAGCAGTCGAGGCAGAGGGACAGTGAGAGAACAGCACGAGGCCGGTGATGTGATTGATAATGAGTGCCAGCTGCGCGCCTCATATCACTCATGGAGAAGCTCGGATGCATAAAAGGAGGAGCAACGACAATGACGAGAGAGGGCCAGGCCTGGACTTTATGTTGTGTTTTGTGTTTTGTTTTGTCTACCTGCATTAGTTTCAGTTTGTGTTTATTTATTTATTAAAGTCTTTGAATTTTCGTCAGTTCCCACCTCCTTCTTCCCATAACAACGAACTGTTGGAGGGAGGGACATGCTATCGGAGAGCCCTTGCTGCTGAGGGGGATTGCAGTGCTGAGGAGGTCAGGCAGCATGGAGGAGTGGAGACCATGAGTGGCTGCCTGAGGTGGTGGTGCTGGAGTGAATGAAAACCAGGTGGGAAGGAGTTAGAACAGGTAGCAATAAGAGGCCGGAAAAGTTAAATGTACATATAAGGAACAGCTGGAGCAATTTGCAACTTATTAGGTCAATTGACAACATGATTGGGTATAAAAAGAGCCTCTCAGAGTGGCAGTGTCTCTCAGAAGTCAAGATGGGCAGAGGATCATCAATTCTCCCAATGCTGCGGCCAAAAATAGTGGAGCAATATCAGAAAGGAGTTTCTCAGAGAAAAATTGCAAAGAGTTTGAAGTTATCATCATCTACAGTGCATAATATCATCCAAAGATTCAGAGAATCTGGAACAATCTCTGTGCGTAAGGGTCAAGGCCGGAAAACCATACTGGATGCCCGTGATCTCCGGGCCCTTAGACGGCACTGCATCACATACAGGAATGCTACTGTAATGGAAATCACAACATGGGCTCAGGAATACTTCCAGAAAACATTGTCGGTGAACACAATCCACCGTGCCATTCGCCGTTGCTGGCTAAAACTCTATAGGTCAAAAAAGAAGCCATATCTAAACATGATCCAGAAGCGCAGGTGTTTTCTATGGGCCAAGGCTCATTTAAAATGGACTGTGGCAAAGTGGAAAACTGTTCTGTGGTCAGACGAATCAAAATTTGAAGTTCTTTTTGGAAAACTGGGACACCATGTCATCCGGACTAAAGAGGACAAGGACAACCCAAGTTGTTATCAGCGCTCAGTTCAGAAGCCTGCATCTCTGATGGTATGGGGTTGCATGAGTGCGTGTGGCATGGGCAGATAACACATCTGGAAAGGCACCATCAATGCTGAAAGGTATATCCAAGTTCTAGAACAACATATGCTCCCATCCAGTCGTCTCTTTCAGGGAAGACTTTGCATTTTCCAACATGACAATGCCAGACCACATGCTGCATCAATTACAACATCATGGCTGCGTAGAAGAAGGATCCGGGTACTGAAATGGCCAGCCTGCAGTCCAGATCTTTCACCCATAGAAAACATTTGGCACATTATAAAGAGGAAGATGCAACAAAGAAGACCTAAGACAGTTGAGCAACTAGAAGCCTGTATTAGACAAGAATGGGACAACATTCCTATTCCTAAACTTGAGCAACTTGTCTTCTCAGTCCCCAGACCTTTGCAGACTGTTATAAAAAGAAGAGGGGATGCCACACAGTGGTAAACATGGCCTTGTCCCAACTTTTTTGAGATGTGTTGATGCCATGAAATTTAAAATCAACTTATTTTTCCCTTAAAATTATACATTTTCTCAGTTTAAACATTTGATATGTCATCTGTGTTGTATTCTGAATAAAATATTGAAATTTGAAACTTCCACATCATTGCATTCTGTTTTTATTCACAATTTGTACAGTGTCCCAACTTTTTTGGAATTGGACTATTATCATCATATTATCATCTGTCCAGGGTGCTTCCCCTGCCTCTGGTCTAAGAAACTGGGATAGGCTCCAGCTCTATGACCCTAGAAGGTCATATAAGAATCAATGAAGATTTAAGATTTTTTTTTTTTTTTAAACAATTTCTTAACTTTTCTAAAGATTTTTTTTTTTTTTTTGTGAATCTGGCCCCAATGTGTTATTTTTATTTCTAGATAAAATAAAATAAATAATAATAAATAAAAAATAAATAAAAACATCTGAGACAAAGTTGATACTTCTAAGTGAAACACAACTGAGTAAACAAGTAAGTCTCCTGAGCCATAAAAGAGCACCCTCCGATCAATGCTTTCATTTAAGGGGACAATTAAACCGTTCAATATCTGTGTGGAAACTGATATTTCCTGCAGATATATATATATATATATATATATATATATATATATATATATATATATATATATATATATATATATATATATATATAAGTACAAGTATTAGTCATGGTACAATTGCTGTTTAAGCTCTGTTGAAATACAATGTTGACTAGTTGTCCTGCCACAAATTAATACACTCACCTAAAGGATTATTAGGAACACCATACTAATACTGTATTTGACCCCCTTTCGGGTCCCCTTTGACCCCCCCTGCCTTAATTCTGCGTGGCGTTGATTCAACAAGGTGCTGAAAGCATTCTTTAGAAATGTTGGCCCATATTGATAGGATAGCATCTTGCAGTTGATGGAGATTTGTGGGATGCACGAAGCTCCCGTTCCACCACATCCCAAAGATGCTCTATTGGGTTGAGATCTGGTGACTGTGGGGGCCATTTTAGTACAGTGAACTCATTCAAGAAACCAATTTGAAATGATTCGAGCTTTGTGACATGGTGCATTATCCTGCTGGAAGTAGCCATCAGAGAATGGGTACATGGTGGTCATAAAGGGATGGATATGGTCAGAAACAATGCTCAGGTAGGCCGTGGCATTTAAACGATGCCCAATTGGCACTAAGGGGCCTAAAGTGTGCCATGAAAACATCCCCCACACCATTACACCACCACCACCAGCCTGCACAGTGGTAACAAGGCATGATGGATCCATGTTCTCATTCTGTTTACGCCAAATTCTGACTCTACCATATGAATGTCTCAACAGAAATCAAGACTCATCAGACCAGGCAACATTTTTGCAGTCTTCAACTGTCCAATTTTGGTGAGCTTGTGCAAATTGTAGCCTCTTTTTCCTATTTGTAGTGGAGATGAGTGGTACCCGGGGGGGTCTTCTGCTGTTGTAGCCCATCCGCCTCAAGGTTGTGCGTGTTGTGGCTTCACAAATGCTTCGCTGCATACGTTGTAACGAGTGGTTATTTCAGTCAAAGTTGCTCTTCTATCAGCTTGAATCAATCAGCCCATTCTCCTCTAACCTCTAGCATCAACAAGGCATTTTCACCCGCAGAACTGCCGCATACTGGGTGTTTTTCCCTTTTCACACCATTCTTTGTAAACCCTAGAAATGGTTGTGCCTGAAAATCCCAGTAACTGAGCAGATTGTTAAATACTCAGACCGGCCCGTCTGGCACCAACAACCATGCCACGCTCAAAATTGCTTAAATCACCTTTCTTTCCCATTCTGACATTCAGTTTGGAGTTCAGGAGATTGTCTTGACCAGGACAACACCCCTAAATGCATTGAAGCAACTGCCATGTGATTGGTTGATTAGATAATTGCATTAATGAGAAATTGAACAGGTGTTCCTAATAATCCTTTAGGTGTGTGTATAATTATACACAATGTCCACTACTTCAAATGGCACTGCCATTTTTGATGCTTCAAATGCACTCTATATGTATTAAACATGTAAACACATTACAGTTGTGATGCGCCTCTGTCACAGTTAGTTTTTTGTCCTCTGTCAAAAAAACACAGGATTCACGGGGTTTACAGAGTACAGTCATATGTGCTTTGGAAGTAATATGTAGTGTAAACTAACAGATGGAACCTAAAAAGGATCCCTATTAACTTCCCATATGAAACCTCTCTGAAGAACAACACAGGGTATTTTTAGCCTAAGGCACATCAGTCAATCACCCAGCATCCATTTGTGACCAGCAGCAACCCCATCCTTATTCCTGAAGCAACCATTCCCCATGCAGCTCCTGTTTCCCTTTTCAATTCACTTGTTTTCACTTCTTTGTTTTTCATTATGAACCCAGTTTATGCTGCAAGGCGAAGACTTAATAGATAGTGGGCTACGTCAAAGCACTCCACCTGAAAGGCCATCATTCACTGGCACTGAATTAGCATTAGCAAGAGAGCTCGTGTGATTATGTGACGCGCTCCTCCCCATGCAAACAGAGGAGGTAATGGAGCTCTTCAGCACTGCACAAATCATTTGCCAGAATGGAGTTGGACGCTAGAAAACATACTTAGCACGTGATGGATTCATTGATAGAAAACTTAATGCAGAAATAACCAACAGTAATGTCAACTTGATTAGCCTGAAAAATTTGCAGATGTGTTTGCATTCTGGGCAAGAAGAAATGCTGGTATTAAAGGCTTCGATCCACATGTTTTATCACTGCTGAGCTGTTCTGGAAATTATAATTAAACAAGCTGGTTAGATATTTTTAGCAATAAAGTAATAACGAAAGCAATAACTAAATCAGCCTACAACCATCTAAAAACACAGCATGAATCAGATCATTTGTGTCTAAACAAGAACAAAAGAAGCTTATTCATCCATTCATTACCAGTGGGGTAGATTACTGCAGTAGACTCCTTATGGTTCCCAAAATGCAAAATGCTAATATGAAACACTGCTGCCAGGCTCCTAACCAATACCAAGAAAATGGAGCATATCACACTGACTTCCAATGTCATTTCAAATCAATTTTAAAGTACTTTTAATTGTATATGTAAGGGATAATCAATGGCTAGGTGTGCATTACATGATTTTAATGCACAATGTGGAGACAAAGAGGTGGTGCCACCTCGTTTCTGAGTAATATAAAAACAGTGACATCATCACGTCTTATTATATGTGACCCGTGCTGGCAATGAGTACATTTTTAAAAAACTTGTTATTGTTATTTTTCACATTCTCTATTAAAAAAACCTTCAAAATGAGGTATGATTTGTTTGAATCGGACTGAGCTACACCTGTTTGAAGTCGATAGAGTCAATTTCGAGAAAGTTCCAAAACAAAATCACCTAGCAACCATCCCTTAAAATCCCTGGTAATAACACCAGATTTGACAGACACCAAGTCAACACCAAATATCTATCTATAAATATATATTAAACTATTTTTTTTTTTTTCCATGAAACCACAATTGTTTCATTAACATTAATGAAACAGATAGCCTATAGCCTATATTAAGACCTACTGTCCCGCATGGATCTAAAAAAAAATTTAACACATCAGATGTTTTTCCTAAACAGTTAACCAAACATTTACATAAGACACACAGATAATATTTGCATGAATACTCACTAAGACAGATATTTTGAAATTCTGTGTATATGTCGGGATCACGCGCTGTCTGAGGCATCTTTGTCAGTCAGCTAGAGTGAGAACGTTTTCATGGACAAAGGAAATCACTGTTTCATTCTGCCACTTTCCATCTTACCCATGTATGTGTGTGATTGTATGTATGCGTTTCTGTTAGATTAGTTGTGTTTGTGAGTTAGTTAATAAAACTTGTGCACAATACATATTTGGTTCTGACTCCTGTCTGCAAATGAATTGTCACTTAAATGATCAATTTTCTTACACACTGTAAGCACTGTAAATTGTTTTTTCTGTGGCATGAAAAATACCCTCCTCTTAGAATTAATTAATAATCAATACTTAGTGTTCACAGGATGAACTGATTGATTAATTGTAAAGTTAGTGTAGCTACATCAAGTTAATCTCATTAACTGATTCAAATATTCATAATTAATCATAATGAATAATTATAATGTGTTATGGATAATTATTCATATTTCCCCTTTGAGCTAACTCGCTACAAGTGAAAGAACCTGAATTACTCTTTTGGTAACAGACATTTGACAAACAGAAATGGATAATGAGTCCATGAACAAAGAGCGGGTTCAGTATCAAAAGTAACAATCAGTGTCTGATGTGCCCACCATCTGCTTAAAATACTACAGTGCATCTCATCCTCATAGACTGAACCAGATTTGCCCATTCTTGCTGTGAGATATTACACTCTCGAACACATTTGGCGGGACATTTGGGTCATGTTTACACTTGTTGTTCGAACATATTCGACTACTTCTGGAACGATACCTTTATTGACTCCATGTATACTACAAAAATGCAAATTTGTGAAAATGGTGACGTCATGCGCATATATGTATTATGTGTTCAAAGTGTATGTATTATTATATTATTATATGTATTATTAAGTGACTTTTTTTAGTTGTTTTACTTGTCTCAAGAAATATCTGCAAACACATGAAACCACTGAAATGGACTCAAAACGATGTAGAAGACATACCAGACCAGTATGTGGCGCTGTAATTCTGCCACACACAACAAAAAAAAAAATGAAGAAGAAGACTTGGAGCATACGCATGCGGTGTCCGACTAGGGTCACAGTTTCACAAAATATATGGATTGGCTGTACACATGAAATTGCAAGAGTGCCGTTTTCAGATTTATCCACTCTGTGACCCAGTTTCAAAAAATTATTGTTTATGGCAGGGGTCTTCAACATTTTTCAGGACAAGGAGCCCTTAGGCGATAGAGACATGGAGCAGGGATCCCCGATACAAAATGTGTCAAGCAGAGCACCATTAAGCATTATTAATAGAAACTACTTATATTATAAGTAATAAGTAATATTACGTTAAGACAGTAGATCAGAACTATGCACATTATTGTTGTTGCACGCATGACTGTATATTACTTTTCATTGTTAAAATTGAGATTTATGCATCATAATAAACAACATGCTGCAATAAGTTATGTTGTAAATTATTTTAAATGATTTGCAGAGTCATACATTTATTTTACTAATCAGATGGACAATTAAACATTTACCTGAGCCTTAGCTACAAGTTTATTAAAAATTCACATTTTAATTTTACTGTCAAATGGACAATTAAACATTTACCTGAATCTTAGCTACAAGTTTATTAAAAATCATATTTTAATTTTACTGTCAGATGGGCAATTCAATTTTACTTGAACTTTAATTTCAAGTTTACAAAAAACTTGTATAACTTAGTTATACATATACTATGTATATTGTAACAGGTGAGGATTCCTCTTCACTTCTTCCGGATCACCAGAGGAAGCTCTCACGAGAATATTGACTGTTATCATTCGGACTACATTTCCCATAGGCCCTCATTCCTGGGACTGATTGCTCATTCACCTGCTATTCATCACACACACACACACACACACACACACACACACACACACACACACACACACACACACACACACACACACACACACACACCACCATTGTGAAGTCTTGATTTGCCTTGGTGCTCATTTCTGAGCGTTTATACTGTGGACTGTTTGTTCTGTTTTATACCTGGACTGCTTCCATATATATATATATATATATATATATATATATATATATATATATATATATATATATATATATATATATATATATATATATATATATATATATATATATATATATATATATATATATCATTAATGCAATTATCTAATCAACCAATCACATGGCTGTTGCTTCAATGCATTTAGGGGTGTGGTCCTGGTCAAGACAATCTCCTGAACTCCAAACTGAATGTCAGAATGAGAAAGAAAGGTGATTTAAGCAATTTTGAGCGTGGCATGGTTGTTGGTGCCAAACCGGGCACGGTCTGAGTATTTCACAATCTGCTCAGTTACTGGGACTTTTACACACAACCATTTCTAGTGTTTACAAAGAATGGTGTGAAAAAACATTCAGTATGCGGCAGTCCTGTGGGCGAAAATGCCTTGTTGATGCTAGAGGTCAGAGGAGAATGGGCCGACTGATTCAAGCTGATAGAAGAGCAACTTTGACTGAAATAACCACTCGTTACAACCGAGGTATGCAGCAAAGCATTTGTGAAGCCACAACACGCACAACCTTGAGGAGGATGGGCTACAACAGCAGAAGACCCCACCGGGTACCACTCATCTGCACTACAAATAGGAAAAAGAGGCTACAATTTGTACGAGCTCACCAAAATTGAACAGTTGAAGACTGGAAAAATGTTGCCTGGTCTGATGAGTCTCGATTTCTGTTGAGACATTCAGATGGTAGAGTCAGAATTTGGCGTAAACAGAATGAGAACATGGATCCATCATGCCTTGTTACCACTGTGCAGGCTGGTGGTGGTGGTGTAATGGTGTGGGGGATATTTTCTTGGCACACTTTAGGCCCCTTAGTGCCAATTGGGCATTGTTTAAATGCCACGGCCTACCTGAGCATTGTTTCTGACCATGTCCATCCCTTTATGACCACCATGTACCCATTCTCTGATGGCTACTTCCAGCAGGATAATGCACCATGTCACAAAGCTCGAATCATTTCAAATTGGTTTCTTGAACATGACAATGAGTTCACTGTACTAAAATGGCCCCCACAGTCACCAGATCTCAACCCAATAGAGCATCTTTGGGATGTGGTGGAACGGGAGCTTCGTGCCCTGGATGTGCATCCCACAAATCTCCATCAACTGCAAGACGCTATCCTATCAATATGGGCCAACATTTCTAAAGAATGCTTTCAGCACCTTGTTGAATCAATGCCACGTAGAATTAAGGCAGTTCTGAAGGCGAAAGGGGGTCAAACACAGTATTAGTATGGTGTTCCTAATAATCCTTCAGGTGAGTGTATATATATAAGCAAAAGCCACTTCGGTCAAAAATTAGATAACGAGATAGATAAATTAGAGTGAATGCTCTCTGAATATAGCATAAGTTCATAAAATACTTTCACTTCAAACCCACTAAACCCCAGCCTCAGCCCATTCAGAAGTACCGGTACTTAGGTAGAAACCTATACATAGGAGCCTGATAAAAATGCTTATTTTAAAGAAAAACATCAGACTGACTTAGTGGCTTTTGCATCTGAAGTCTTCATATATATATATATATATATATATTCTGTATTTACAACGCATATCTATTTTGATATGCCATATTTTTGTCCTGTGCTAGTTATCACTGTCAATTGCAATTTCGAGACTGAATCACGCATTTATATGTAGACGTCACTTCCAAAACTTTGCAGCATGTAATTGGCCGTCGTTCCTCCAGCATGAAAAACAATACTTTTATTCAATGGATTATAGCTATAGCCTCAAACCCAAAAGAGCGCTCACTTCACAATCAAGCTGTCACTCATCTCAGTTCGCAATCTCACAGCGTTACATCAAAATCAGTAAAGTTGTCTACACTGAATAATTAATCTCTTACTTGCTTCGTGTCTTTGTTAATGAGAGAATTCACGAGAGTGAGCATAACTCGTCACTGAATAAGTATAAATAATAAATAAATAATAAATAAATAATAAATCAGACAGTGGATTCTAACTTACACACCTCTGATTGGCCATTGCATTCCAGAAATCAATAAGCATGTCTATGATTGGCTATATTTCTCAGCGCTGCCAAACACGCTGTACACTGAACATCTCACGTTCTCCAGAGCGCAAACTCAACGCAAAGTTTGCCAAATCTGTTTGGCCAATAATATTATACTATTACAGTATCAACAGAGGGTGCTCTGCTTTTATATATATATATACCGATCAGGCATAACATTATGACCTAATATTGTGTTGGTCCCCCTTTTGCTGTCAAAACAGCCCTGACCCGTCAAGGCATGGACTCCACTAGACCCCTGAGGGTGTGCTGTGGTATCTTGCACCAAGATGTTAGCAGCAGATCCTTTAAGTTCTGTAAGTTGTGAGGTGGAGCCTCCATGGAGCGGACTTGTTTGTTCTGCACATCCCACGGATGCTCGATTGGATTGAGATCTGAGGAATATGGAGGCCAAGTCAACACCTCAAACTCCTGCTGTGCTCCTCAAACCATTCCTGAACCATTTTTGCTTTGTGGCAGGGCGCATTATCCTGCTGAAAGAGGCCACAGCCACCAGGGAATACCATTTCCATGAAAGGGTGTACATGGTCTGCAACAATGCTTAGGGTAGGTGGTGCATGTCAAAGTAATATCCACATGGATGGCAGGACCCAAGGTTTCCCAGCAGAACATTGCCCAAAGCATCACACTGCCTCCGCCGGCTTGCCTTCTTCCCATAGTGCATCCTTGTGCATCCCCAATTTGACCCTTGTCAAACTCACTCAAATCCTTATGCTTGCCCATTTTTTTTCTGCTTCTAACACATCAGTTTTGAGGACAAAATGTTTCACTTAACGCAAATAAATTACAGAAGTACATGAAGCTGCGAGATGATCTTAGTTAGATGATCTTACGCAGTTAGATGATCTTAGAAGTCAGGAGTTTATCACAATCACACTGAGCATCTACAAGCACCTGTAACACTGGTAGAAGGAAATTTCCATTCTAACTCTTTAAACCAATCTGATTCTCTGTTTGTGATCAGGCCATTTTAAGCCATTGAACTCTGGGGAATTTTTCAGTGGTCCAGTAATCAAATTCATTCAAACAGTCTATTCATTCAAAACAGCACTAATGTAAAGAAGGCCAGTCTGATTACAGGAGACATATCGGAGAGAATAGAGACTCACATTGCGTTTTTAGTGAATTATTCATTCCAGTTTGTGCTTTGCTTTAAAACACAAGCTCTGTGTCGTATTCTGTGATTGTTTCTGAAGAGTGCAGTTTTAGTGACGTACAGGAGTCATACAGTAAGAATTTTGCTATATTGATGTACAAAGAACAATGTATGTGCGCGCTCTTGATCGCTGATCGCATTCTGCACACATTTCAGTACATTAGCATTGTTTCCACACACACTCAGGAAGGATAATGTTTGATTTGTCATGTGTACATTGTGTTTGGTAATCATAGATTTATGCAGTCAAGTCAAAGCGGTTGATTTAGGAGTTTTTTTGGTGTCTTTGTGTGGTCCTGTTCGGTATCGTAGCTTGACTCGTCTAAAATGAAAACAATCTTCTTGTTGTTGCTCATACTATTGAAGATAAAAATTTCATTGTTTAATGTTATTTTTTATTATTATTTTTTTATTATTTTCATAATTATTTGTAGAATGCATTTTGTAAAGTCAGGCTGTGTCTGTACATGTGTCCCAAGGAGAGACATGGGATGAGATAATTTTGGCCATACAAGAATGTGTGTACATGCAGGAATGTGCATACATGTATCACTGATGCATACATAGCTTATATTTTTAGCTGATGTATTCGTTCTATGATGTATCGTCAACTGATGTACAGTATTCCGATATGGGAAGCACATGTGTAAGCATGAAGTATACGCTCTATTTTAAACATAGGACGCATGTTTCTCTACCTTCTAAGGAAATCTCTTCCTAGTGAGTTCCTCTATATAACATCCAAATCGAGTGTACTGCCCAGATCAGAGGAGGATCAGAGGGGTGAGAAGGAGACAACAACGGAGAAGGAGACGACAACAACGATGTAGAGGGAGAGAGACAGAGGGAGGATGGAGAAGGGAGAGGGTAGAGGAATGGAGTAATGGAGAAATATACAGCTGTCATGAAACGATAACTTTTCAATGTCTCTACTATGTCTGACATACAAAAATAATAAATAAGAGATCTCTTGGCAAATGACTGGTATCCGGTCCTGTGATTCAATCATAACGGTGACAAAGCTGTATTTTCAGATCAACACTATATAAACTGGGAATTCTGGGAAGTTTTTTCTGTAATGTTGTTTTTTTTCATGGGTGCTTAGGCGTGTATAAATTTATTATATAATAGAATTATATGGAATCCTTATATTTGGTGTCCTTTTGGAGTCTCCAATGATCATTGAAGCTTGCAGAAAATACAGTTTTTGTGATTGTTTACTTTGCTGGATATAGCAAATGATGACAAAATGAATGTATTTAATGAGATAAATGGCATATGCTTAATTTCACGATACCATGCGGTTAAGTCTAATTATTATTATTTTTATTTTTATCGATTGCCAGCCCTAATATACTGTATATACTGTATATATCTCTGGATTTGCTGGATTTTTTTTTTTTTTTTTTTTTTTTTTTTTTTTTTTTGCGATCAAAATATACTATCCTAAAAAAGTGAAAGTTGTGAAAGTTTAAATTATTCCACTGTGAAATTGTCTTACCAAACCAGAAGATTCCTTGCTTTTAGTATGTTTATACGAGGACAAAAAAAAAAAAAAAAAAAAGCTTCTTTTGCTCTGGTGGACTAAAAAAAAAATACAATTGCCAAATGTGGAATCAAGCAGTAAACACTGTTTTTCATGGAAAAACAGTTATCTTGATTATATATTGAACTCAAAATGCAAAAGTTTCATAATCATCTGATCATTTCCTGTCAGCACACTTGTTTACACAACTGTGCAACTTTGAAATTGAAAAGCTGTTATTCAAATCAGACACAAGTCAGGCAAGTATAGCTAATAATAATAGAACAGAAAATAAGAACATGTTGGACACACTGCACAGTAAGATATAAGAAGCAATTTTGGTCAGAGCTATCTGTGATGTTCAAGCTCTGTGACAGATGGAAAGGATGTGCAGCTAAGGCAAAGGCAGGAAGGAGGACAACCGATACATTTGGGACACACCCCAGTGACACACAAACACAATTACACAGCAACTCGACTTCCGGTCTGTCGTGTCTGTTGATATTAATATTATATAATATTATATATATATATATATATATATATATATATATATATATATATATATATATATATATATATATATATATATATATATATAAATAAATAAATAAAAAGTGTCCCAATCTCCATAATATTTCATGCAACTGCTCTAAATCTCATAAGAACAGAGCATGTAACCACAAGATGTCCTCCAGTAGACAAATGAAAACACAACACTACAACGGAAGGTAAACACATCAGAACCTATTCAGAGATTTAAATATGAGTGCAATGATAAACAAAACTGTAATCAATGGTTTATTTTTAATTTAAAAAAATTTAAATTAATTAAAAAAAAAAAATGCACTCTGTTTGTATTTGGTATTGTTTCACGAGTTCACACTTACAAGTAATCAGTATTTGGAGGACTCCGAGCTCTGTATTTTGGCCCAAACTCAGAGTACTCCCCATATCCCTGGCTGTGATGGGAACCAGCCAAGAGTGAGGAGTCGGGGTGGTGGAGGGATGCAGAAAACTGTGAAGGAATATATATATATATATATATATATATATATATATATATATATATATATATATATATATATATATATATATATATATATATATATATATATATATACTGATTGGACCAGTGAATAAAAACTACTGAATGAGACACAGAATAAAAAATTAAATATTTTCTTGCTGTGTAAGGCCTCCCTCCGATAAGTGGGTGAAGGTTTCTGCATGTTCGATCTTTTCAGTGTGGCAAAGTAGGCTAAATTAATTCCAAATAAACGTTTATTTATAATTCGGCCCCTTCACAATGCAATGTACTAAGGTTGAAGCTGCCTCCCCTTGATAGCAGGTTCCTCAACCAGGCAGCTCCTTTATGAGCAATTTAAAATGTATTAAGGTTGAAGCTGCTTCTCCTTAGATGAAACTGCCTTCCTTGTTCCAGGTTCTTTTAAAAGCCTTCCCTACAAAGGATACTTAAGCAGACGGCTCCCTTGTGTAAGCAGCAAAGTAGAAACTGCCTCCCCCACTCAGGGCCCCTTATATCTTTCCCCGCCAAACACAGAATTTTTTCATTATTAGTGAGAAAACGGGGGTCAGAATATTTTAAACTTGCACATGAAAGGGTAAAACATGACTGTTAAAAGGCAGTTTTAGTTGACACATGGATACATCCTCAGATGTCCATTGTGATGCAGCTGAAGCCCAGAGTCAGAGACAAGGTTGATCAGCAGCCAGTAACTCAGCAGTTTGTTGTGTGATCAGCAGGTAATGATTGATGGTTCTCTCATTAGGTAATAAAACGCAGTCAGCCTCAGCTCAGATTTTGCAAGTGTGTTTGGCGTGTTCATTACTAATACTATCACACTGGATTTCCAGTGGATATTTTTTCACAGGAACACTGTTTTTTGAAAGCAGAGTCATAAAAAACACTGTTTGTGCATCCCGCAGTGACAGCAAAATTCTGTTTTGTTTGTTGCTCTTAATTTCCTGACAGCTGGAGGTGTCTGAATCTGGAATGCTTATTTACTTGTCCGGTCCACTGAGTGCACCTACACTAGCTGACTGAAGCTACAGTCACGATCACTCTGTCTCAAGAAGACGCCTGACACTCTGACGATGCCCAGAGGCTTTAAAGGCTACACTACAATAACGGACGCTAGAGCAAAATCGTTCAGACGAGTGGTCCTCAAATTTTTCAGGCTTCTACACAAATCATACCATCAAAGTACCACCAAGTCACAACGTTTCCCATATTTTATTACTATTATTATTATTATTTTTAATGCAATCTTAAAGGATTTGTTCACCCCAAAATTTTTATTCTGCTAAAGCTAGCTAGGATAAGGCTATTTTGGTAGCATTTTATGTATCCTAACTACATATAAATATTCCCACACTATGTATACTTTGGCAAAATCACTGCTGTTGTCTTTTAAACAAGTATGCAATTTTTATTTTTTTAAAACTTGTCATGTTATATGGGCAGACAAGAGAAATACTACAGGATCACTGGACTAAAAAAAGCATACCTTCCAAATGATCCTAATGTTAGGAATGTGGTTTTTCATTTTCAGCTACAGTATGTGAATGTTTTAGTAGACCATTATTAGTTTGTTCAGTAGGTACATTTATCTGTGGATTATTTGGTAAACCAGTCACCTATAGCACTTTATACAATACAGAGACCCAGAAATTAAAACCACATTTTTAAGATGTAAAAATGTGGTTTTACAAATACTAGAAATGTGGCTTTCAAAAGAAAGCTTGCTATCAAAGAGCATACCCAGGTTCCTAACTGACCGTGAAGACTTGACAGAGCAACCATTGGGCCTTATGTGGCACCAGACACAACACAAGTGTTTTTTGCTAGTTTCAGCCTGCAAAGTTATAATTTTCACGTCCTGCGCCACGTTGTTTAAATTGCAAAGATCACTCGCGCCCATCTGTTCACCCATGGGCGTGCTGGTCTGAAAACGAGGTGTGTTCAGGCGCATTGTTGGCGTGTTGCAATTTTGAGGCAACTACGCGCGTATGCTTATTTTTTACTTTGCTTATTATACACACAGGGAGGCAGCAGCACACAAACATTTTTAAATATGAAACATTAAAGGATTAAAATGTAAAAGATTATTATTGTGTACATAAATATAAAAATAAAATATACCTTGAAATAAATCTACATGCCATAATGGATAGTCATTGCATGTATCAGAATTACTTATTTGCAGTAATGACGAATTAAGTTGGCAAATTATTTGACCAATGGTACCAATACATCTATTTAAACTGACTTGTCAGGTTGAGGGTGTCTATATTCTGCCATGTAAATAGATTGATTTGAATATTTATATATTGAATAGACATGATGCAAGCACAACTGGCTTTTAAAGGGAATGGGAGATGACACTCTGATTGGTTTATTGCACGTTATGCCCAAAACACACCCATTACTCATTAAGAGAATAAGGACAGCCCTTTTAGAACATGCACTTGGTGTGGCAACTTGCGTGGTGCGCTTTAGACCATGCGCTTAGATTGTTAAAATAGGGCCCATTTTTTCAGAATGACTAGTCTTCCAATTATGCATTTGATGTATTCCATTAGTTTTGTGAATTGGTATGTTTTGTATGTTAGTGAGTATCTAATGATATCTCTCAAGAGTAGCATGTACAGGGTGAAAAGCAACAGTGAGCTTTCCAGTACTCTATATTGAACTTGTGATCGGTGTGACATCTCTTCATTTACTGCTACAAATTGATAACAGTCAGATAGGTACGATTTGAACCATGCCAATGCAGTTCCACTAATGGCAACATCATTTTCGAGTTTATTCAAAAGAATGTTGTGGTTGATAGTATCAAGTGCAGCACTAAGATCCAGTAACACCATGACTGAATGATAACAGTGAATCATTTGTAACACTAATGAGAGCAGTCTCAGTACTATGATCTGGGGGGTATTCCAGAAAGCAAGTTATGTGACATACCCCGGGTATGTTTAAGAGTAAGTAAGCGGATAACCTCAGCTTTTGGTAACATTCAGGGAATGTTAGTAGCCATAGAAACATTCACTCTCTGAACATAACCTGCTCCAGAGCAGTTATATTCCAGGGTTAGTTTGCTTAAGAGGTTCAGATGTGTGTTATATAATTAATATAGTTAATAACTAATAATATATTTAATAACTAAATGTGTTATATAGTTACAATTATATAATATATAATATTATATATTAATTATAACAATTATTATAGCAAGGTACTGTTTAAATGTTAATTCAGTTCAAATATATTTATTATTTATTTCATTGTCATCTCACAAATGGATCTGCATTCATTTAATTAGTATCAAACAAACAATATCATCTTAATTCTCAGTGAATAAAGATGACTTATTAAAAATAAAAGTTTGAAAGAAAAAAAACAACAATTGCACGACCAAATAGGTGGCGATGTGCACTAAGTAGGTTATGTAAATTGCCATTAAACAAAAGAAGTAGAATGACTTTTTCTTAGCGTCTGTTTCCATGGTGAATCATCGATTCGTCGCTCTGTTGAGAATGTCTTGTGAGTTAACCGTGAACATACTTGAACAACCGGCTGTCTAAACTTACTCCTGGATGCGTTTTTGGAACCAGCAAACCTCGAGTAAGCAAGGTTTGGGTTAATCAACCGAGAGTTCAAGGTATATATCAAGCGTATAGCATTAGTTCTGGCAGGTCACATTAATCAAGCTCGCATCAGCTGACTGTCAGCTGATCATGTCTACCTATAGGAATATGACTTCTATCACAGCATACATATATACAAGCTCCTCAGTACTATCAGCAGCTATCGTGTTTCTCCAGAGCTCATTTACCCTCCTCCATCTCCAGCATCTCCTCTCGTCCAGTCAGGATCTGGTATTCTAATTCCCCTTGAATCAGACTAAATTCCTGAATTATTTTGTACATTTAATATCAACATTAATGATATCTGTAATACATTATGTTGGTTCTGTTCTGTTTACCCTAAGGGGGGTTATCGCTGCTCTCCCTACTCTACATGCTAGGCTGGATGGATGCGCAGGGAGTTCTTGCCCAGAACAGAACCATACCGCCAATCCAAACTATATGCTATTAGTCAATCAATCACATTTGACAATAGTGGTCCTGACAGAAGTGATGGTAAGTTAACCTTGCTTTCTGGAATACCCCTATGGTCTAAATCCTGACTGGAAATCCTCCCAGATAACATTTCTTTCTCATAAGTAACATAGTTGTGAGGATATTTTTCTAGTAGTTTTGACAGAAAAGGGAGATTTGAGATTGGTCTGTTGTTAACTAACTTAACAACAGACCAAACAGACTTTAATGGAAGGATATGGACCTGACTAATGCCACCACACGTAAGCAACTGCATTAATACTAATGCCTAATCCATGATTGTAAATCTATGAGGACTTTTTTTGCTTTTTATGCATCAGCAAATCAATCCAGTGTTGAAGCATGTAAATCATCTTTTATTTAAATAGATATTCAGTTATATAGCCTAAAGAAAGCGAGGAAAGAACACTCCCTTTATAATTCTGCGAGTGACTGAGTTGTGCACTCATGTATGTTTGCACTCAAACATACTAAATGTTTTCAAAAAAAGTTCCACATGTAGGCCTAATACTTTTTTCTTATGTGGAGATGTTAGCCAATCATAGCAGTGGCCATTTACATCAAATTCTTAAAGGAGACACACCCCATTAAATGTAAAATCAGGGTGGAAATGGATATGCATATGGTAAATTATGACCGTTTTTGATGTAAAAATATTTCTAACATTATAAATGCACCTCAGTAAATAATAATAATACAAAATGCAATTCATGAACCTTTTAATGCTGCTATCTGTTACCCATTTATTAGACAAACAATATGGCTCTGTAAAGGGCTGTTTATGCTGATGCTTTGCTGCATATTTCAGATGTTTAGACATACTGTGAGATTGTCTGAATCATAGCCTGTGGTTATGCTATAGAATACAGTGAGAAGTATTCCTTTTGGCATGTGAGTAATGGCCTGAGACCCTGTAAAATATCATCATACATTCTTCAGTAGACCAAAAATCTTGAGAATGGGGTCTTGACTGAGCAGCAGGTGCTCCTTTTGCTGTGTTAACCTTTATGTAGTTATATAATGTTTTACTCCTATCACTAATCTTATATAAGTAGCCTATGTGCACATACTTAAAAAAAAAGGTCGTCATTATCAGTCTAAAGACTTTTAGCGATGTCACCTGTCACAAATATCAGTTAAGATTTGGTCTTTTCCTCAAACAATGCTATCAAATGGCTTCAGAAGATTTGCAACTCATTTTGTGTGCCATGAATTGCTCCTTTAAAGTGTCCAAATAAAAATGTGACCACAGATTTGCTTTAGCATTTGTGTTTAAACCATTTTCAACCAAACTCCCAGGTGTATGACTGCCTCTGTGCTTTATATGGATTCATTGACAAGTAAAGCTCTTGAGGCTGGATTGAGAAAATGAAACAAATTACTGAGGGGGAATCTTGCCAGTCCAGCATATTCTAATGAGTCTGACATCAGTGACAATGTGGATTCCCCACAGGATCAGGAAGCCTTCAGAGACCCAGAAATGACTGCTTCACTGCCTCCGCAGACCTTATTTCTCTTTAACAGTGACATGCTTTCTCCAAATAACTAAAAAAAGACAATGTACAAACTCATCTGTATCTGTAAAACATTACCACGTAGCAGAAAGACAATTCAAGGGTTTTGTGTGGTTGCTGTGGGGTTCTGAGGGTTTTTACGGAATTGCTACAGTATGCAGTTGCTAGGGTGTTCTGGGTGGTAACAAGCTGGTTACGTACTGGCCCAGAGTCTACAGCTGTATCTGAAATTGTGCCCTATACCTTCCATACATTACTCCATTAATATATTCCACTATTTGATGAATAGCTTGCTTGTAACAAAAAGTCAGTTGTATTCAGCTGGTCATCTAATATCAACATATAAGTACAGTAGTCTTCATATCATGGGAGTGCACATAATTTTACATAGATTTCTCAAATTAACTGGATAACACTAAAATAACTGCATGCTATGAATCATTAGATAAGCATTAGATTCAAGATTCAAGATTCAAGAGTTTTATTTGTCACATACACAGTTATATACAGAATATACAACCGGCAGTGAAATGTAAACAGGTCCGCTCCATGGACAGTGCAAATTCACAGTTAAAAGCACAAGGAGGAAATTATAATAGAAATAGAATAAAAAAGTACTATATATATATATATATATATATATATATATATATATATATATATATATATATATATATATATATATATATATATATATATATATATATATATATATATATATATATATGTATCTGTAGAATTATAAATAAATCAAGTCAAGTAGAAAAAAATAAAAAATTAAAATAAATAAAGAAGTGGAATAAAATAAAATAAAATAAGTGAAATAAACTGTGCAGTGAGTAAACTGTAGACTTATAAATATGTGGTTAACAGAAATGTACAAAGAAATATAATGTGCAAACAGGTTTATAACAAGTTGTTACACAGTAACAACAAGAACAGAAAGTGCAGTGCAATGTCAGTATATCGATGGTCACGTGATGTTAAGTGACTGAGTTCAGGAGTCTGATGGCCTCGGGGAAGAAGCTCCTCCTGAGTCTCTCAGTTTTGGCCATCAGGCTTCGGAAGCGCTTACCAGATGGCAGCAGTGTGAAATGAGGGTTTGCAGGGTGATTAGAGTCCTTGATGATTTTAGTAGCTCTACCTTTGCAGTGTTTGGTGTAGACGTCCTGCAGAGACGGGAGAGCTGACCCTGAGATACGCTCGGAAAAGCGCACGACTCTTTGCAGGGCTTTGCAGTCATGACTGGTGCTGTTCCCATACCACGCTGTGATGCACTGAGTTAATACACTTTCTATCGCCCCTAAATAGAAAGTTTTCAGGACAGCTGGTGAAACCCTGAATTTCCTCAGCTGGCGCAGGTAGTACAGTCTTTGCCTGGCTTTTTTCACCTGTGTCTGAATGTGTGCAGTCCAGGTCAGGTCCTCGGAGATGTTTACACCAGGTACTTGAAGCTGCTCACTCTCTCTACTGGTGACCCGCTGATCATGAGAGGGGAGTATGTCCGTTGCTGTCTCTTCCTGAAGTCCACAATTGATAACTTTTTGATAACTAAGATGGCGGCGCGTGCACACGCAGCGGCTTCTCTCTCTCCCGACGGACCGGTGTTTTTGTGTTTTTCGTCGTGTAAATCACAGTGTTGTTGAACGTCTTTGTCGCGTCCATTCATCTGCAAACTCAGCTACAGACGTGAGTTTCTGCTCGAGGTTGGAAAAACTACAGTCTTCAATCCAAGATCGGCGCTCGCTCAAGATCTGCGGGATCATGGCCTTCTCCGGGGGCCTACCCCATCACCGTCCCCCACTACTGCACCTCTCCCACAGTGGAGGCGCCACAAACGCGGTGAGAGGAAACAGAAGAGGGGAAAGCGTGGAGGTATCCGTGTCAGGCTAGCGGCTAAACCACACAAGCCGGCTATCCCCACCATCATTCTCGCTAACGTACGCTCGTTGGACAATAAACTGGATGATCTTCGTCTTCTTTGCTCTACTCGGAAGACTGTAAGAGACTGTTGTGTTTTTGTGTTCACGGAAACATGGCTCAACAACAGCATTCCGGACCGCGCCATTCAGCTCGATCAGCGCACATGCCATCGGGCGGACAGAGTGCCCGTCGAGGGAGGTAAGACCCACGGCGGCGGACTCTGTGTTTACACCAATGATGCGTGGTGCCGCAATGCTGTTGTGGTCTGCAAACACTGCTCACCCCTGGTGGAGTTTATGATTATTAAATGTCGGCCGTTTTATCTACCGCGGGAATATTCAGCTATTATACTTGTTGCTGTATACATCCCCCCCAGCTCCAACAACAACAGGAGTGAGGCACTAAATAATCTTTATAAACACATCAGTGATCAGCAGACAGACCACCCAGATGCTTTTCTCATCTTGGCTGGAGATTTCAACCATGCAGACCAAAAATTCGTCAACACATTGACTTCCCAACACGTGTTTAAAAACACTCTGGACTTTGTGTACACTACACAGAGAGGAGCTTACAAAGCCCTTCCCCTCCCCCACCTTGGTGCTTCAGATCACATCACTGTTATGTTAATGCCAGCATACAGACCACTTGTGAAAGCCACCAAACCAGTCCAGAAGCAGATTCAAGTCTGGCCTGAAGGGTCATCAGAGGCTCTTCAAGACTGCTTCTACACCACTGACTGGGACATGTTTAAACAGGCCGCAACCTACCACAACACCACAGACATTCAGGAGAACTCAGAGACTGTTACTTCCTATATCACCAAGTGCATGGAGGATGTAACAGTCACAAAGACCATCACCGTCTGGCCCAACCAAAAACCGTGGCTGACAGGAAATGTCTACAGACTTCTGAAGACACGTAATGCTGCCTTCAGAGCTGGAGATGAGGTGGGCCTGAGGACAGCAAGGGCCAACCTGTCACGCGGCATCAGGAAGGCTAAGAGACAGTACTCCAGGAGGATAGCCCATCATTTCAGTGACAGCAGAGACACAAGGAGCCTGTGGCAGGGTATTCAGACCATCACAGATTATAAGCCCCCTGCACGGACATGTGACAGCTCCACCCCCCCTGCTGAATGAGCTGAACACTTTCTTTGCTCGCTTTGAAGCTCACAACAGCACCACTGCACAGAAGTCACCACCTCCTCCCGATGACCTGATGTTGTCACTGCCCAGGGACAGCGTGAGAAGATCCCTCAGAAGGGTCAACGCACGCAAAGCTCCAGGTCCTGACAACATTCCTGGACGTGTATTGAGAGATTGTGCAGAGGAACTCACTGATGTCTTCACAGACATCTTCAACATCTCACTGAGTCAAGCTGTCGTCCCCACATGCTTCAAAGCAACCACCATCATTCCAGTCCCTAAGAAATCATCTCCATCCTGCTTCAACGACTACTGTCCAGTCGCACTTACCCCCATCCTTATGAAGTGCTTTGAGCGGCTAGTCATGCACCACATTAAGTCTGTCCTCCCCCGCTCCCTGGACCCCTACCAATTTGCATATCGGTCTAAACGCTCGACCGATGACGCCATCGCCACCACCGTCCATTCAGCACTCACTCACCTGGAAAATAAAGACACTTATGTCAGAATGCTGTTCATAGACTTTAGTTCAGCATTCAATACAATCATCCCTCTACAGCTCACTCAAAAACTGTCACAGCTGGGACTCAGCATATCGATGTGCAACTGGTTGCTGGACTTCCTGATGGGAAGATCTCAGGCAGTTCGGGTGGGCAGTAACTCATCCAGCTCCATCATCATGAACACTGGAGCCCCTCAGGGATGTGTGTTGAGCCCCCTCCTTTTCACTCTGCTGACACATGACTGCACACCCATACACAACAGCAATCTCTTCATCAAGTTTGCGGACGACACGACCGTAGTTGGTCTCATTAGCAACGATGATGAGACAAACTTCAGGAGCGAGGTGAGCCGCCTGGCCAGGTGGTGTGGCGACAACAATCTCTCTCTGAACGTGGAGAAGACGAAGGAGATTGTTGTTGACTTCAGGAGAATGCACACCCAGCATGCTCCTCTGACCATCAACGGTGTGACCGTGGAAAGGGTGAGGAGCACCAAATTTCTGGGTGTGCATATCACAGAGGACCTCTCCTGGACCACCAACACCACAGCACTGACCAAGAAAGCACAGCAGCGACTCTACTTTCTCCGCAAGCTGAGAAGAGCCGGAGCCCCAGCCCCCATCATGCGCACCTTCTACAGAGGCACCATCGAGAGCATTCTGACCAGCTGCATCACTGTGTGGTACGGCGCCTGCAACGCATCCTGCCGTAAAGCACTTCAGCGCATAGTGAGAGCAGCTGAGAAGATCGTTGGTGTCTCTCTCCCACCCCTCCAGGACATTTATAACTCTGCCTCTCCCACAAAGCCCTCATCATTGCGAGAGACCCCACCCACCCATCGCACAGCCTCTTCAGTCTGCTGCCATCAGGGAGGAGGCTTCGCAGTCTCTAAGCAAGGACCAGCAGACTGAAGGACAGCTTCATTCCCCAAGCTGTCAGGGCATTGAACTCCCTCCCGACTCTGCTGACCCTCCCCTCTTCTGCCCCACACACCTGATCTGGGAATCACCCCCAGTTCTCCTCCCTTCATCTACCTCATTATATTGTCTCTCTGAGGAATTGGTCTCCCCTCTTACAGACTCTTTTTTTTGCACACACTCTTATAATTTTATAATTTTATTTTATACCTGCACTGACTTAAATCTGAAATTGCACTATTGTTACTATTGTTTGCACTATTTGCCATCGCCACTTTACCTCTATAATTCACTTTATCCATCTTTTTTTATCTTTCTTCTGTTGTTGTTACTGTTAAACTTTTGTTGTTATTGTTATTGTTTTGTTGTTGTTAGGCACCTAGGGTCTGAGAGTCATAGAATTTCAATTCTCTGTATGTATGTACTGTACGTATGGCAGAATTGACAATAAAGCTGACTTTGACTTTGACAATCAGTTCTTTGGTCTTGCCAACATTCAGAGAGAGATAGTTGTCCTGGCACCATGATGTTAGTTGCTCCACCTCGTCCAAGTATGCCGTCTCATTGTTGTTGGAAATGAGGCCCAGGACAACAGTATCATCAGCAAATTTGATGATAGAGGTGGAGCTGTGTGTGGACAAACAGGCATGCGTGTAGAGAAAGTAAAGCAGGGGACTCAGGACACAGCCCTGTGGAGCTCCCACACTCAGGGTGATGGAGGTGGAGGTGAACTGGCCTATTCTCACCACCTGAGGCCTGCCAGTGAGGAAATCTTCAATCCAGTGGCAGAGAGAATTCAGGCCGAGATCCAGGAGTTTGGCGGTTAGCTTAATGGGAACTATGGTGTTAAAGGCTGAGCTATAGTCAATAAATAGCAGCCTTACGTAGTTCCCACTTTTGCTGTCGATGTGAGTGAGGGAGGAGTGGAGGACATGTGAGATGGCATCTTCAGTCGATCTATTGGGATGATAGGCAAACTGAAGAGGGTCCAAAGTGTCAGGAATGAAGGAGCAAATGGTGTTTTTAATGAGTCTCTCAAAGACCTTCATGACTATAGACGTGAGAGCCACTGGACGATAGTCATTTAGGCAAGAGGGTTTACTGTTCTTAGGGACAGGGATGATGGTGGATTTTTTGAAGGAGGTGGGGACCACAGATGTAGCGAGGACTCATTAAAGATAGATGTAAACAACCCGGCGAGCTGATCAGCACAGGACCGCAGAACACGACCTGAAATACCATCTGGCCCGGCAGCTTTCCTGACGTCCACACGCTTGAGTGCTCTCCGAACTTCATCCTCCGAGACAGAGATCACATGGTTGTTGCTGCTCTGAGTAATTTCCTCTAACGCGCCACTTGGCGGAGTCGCGTTGCCGCGGTTACAGTCACAGCGAGTGTAGAAAGAGTTTAACTCGTTCACGAGCAACGGGTCGGCGCTCCCCTCTGCAGAGTATTTAGATCCAAATGAGCAGATGGACCGCACACCTTGCCACATGCGCCGCGAGTCGTTGAGTTGGAAATGAGACTCCACTCTGTCTTTATACCGGAGCTTTGCGGCTTTAACTGCACGCCGCAGAGCATAACAGGATGATTTGTATTCATTCATATTCCCTGAATGGAGACCGGTGTTGTAAGCGGCAGTGCGTGCGTTCACTGCCGTGCGGATTGAATTGTCCACCCATGGTTTCTGATTTGAGAAGGACGTTATTGTTATTGTTTGCGTGGCTTGCTCTGTAAGCGTGTTGATGAAGCAAAGCGCCACGTCTGTGAACTCGTTTACGTCGGCTGAACTCGCCCGGAACATGTCCCAATCCACATCGTCCAGAGCTGCCTGAAGCGCGGTCTGTGAGTGGGGCGACCAACGCTTAACTTCCCGCCTCAATGGGGGTTCCTGAACGAGCTTTTGTTTGTATTCAGGTGTGAGAAAAATGGCGGCATGATCCGATTTGCCAAACACTGGAAGTGACCGCGCTTTATAGGCATTCTTGAACGGAGAGTAGCAATGATCCAGCGTGTTTGCTCCTCGTGTAGGACAGGAGACGTGCTGGTGAAAGTTTGGCAGGACTTTCTTTAGGTTTGCTTTGTTAAAATCGCCCGCGACGATGAAAGCAGCATCGGGGTGTTTGTTTATGACGCCGCTGGCAGCATCATGAGGGCCAAATAAAGCCAGTGCTGTGTCTGCCTGCAGTGGAATGTAAACAGCGGTCGCGACAACTGCAGAAAACTCCCTCGGCAGATAGAATGGATGGCAAATGATTGTTAAATGTTCCAGATGAGGCGAGCAGGACTGCGAGAGAATGGTGATGTTCCTGGGATCGCACCATTTCTTGTTGATCATGAAGCATACTCCACCGCCTTTGGATTTACTGGCCTCGGCTGTTCTGTCCATCCGAAAAACAGAGAAGTTCTCCGACGGCGTCACAGCTGTGTCCGGGACCGCGGGCGTGAGCCATGTTTCGGACAAACAAAATATGTTACAGTCTCTCATGTCCCGTTGAAAACTTATCCTCGCTCTAAGATCGTCCATCTTATTCTCCAAGGATTGAACATTTGCTAGAAGAATGCTCGGGAGAGGAGGACTGAATGCCCTTTTCCTCAGTCTGTTTCGAATTCCAGCCCGTTTCCCACTGTGTTTCTTGGTTCTACGCCGCTGGCTCTGTCCATTGTTCAACTCGGCGTTCCGAAGAATCTCAGATGGCCAGTATCGGCAAAAGTGTCCTGAAACAGTCCAGTGTAGAGGTAACCAATGTCCAAAAGAGTTTTGCTGTCATAGTAGATCAATGCAGATGATAAGTTTGTAAAAATTGAGAGTAAAAGAAAGTAAAATAGTAAATAAAAGCACAGTCTTCGCGGAGCGACCTGAACGGCGACCGAACATGGCGGCGCCATTTAAAGACAGGACAGACATTTTGGACAGCCATTTTGGACATGAATTAACTATTTACTATTAGTAAATAGTTAATTCATAATTTTTAACACTATAACCACCACAGGGTAAAATTTACCCATGGCTGTTTTTCAAATGTACATCTGTTACGGAATGTATACTCAGATCACAAAGAGGAATAGTCAACAGAGTTTATTGAAACAGCATGGAGCAACAAGCAGTTCAACAGGTGAGTAGACACTCAATTGAATCCAGCAGATGTGAGTGTAACGTAAAGTCTTTTTACGTTACACTCGTGATATTCGTAGAAGAGGAACCAGGTTGGATGCACACACCTTGTCTTCATACAGTTGATCATGGAGGCTGAAAGTAACTCTTGGAGGTAAACGTAAGAGAATAGTACTCAGGTGAAATCATTGGAGATACACGTAAGTAGTACGTGTTGCAGGAACGAGACCGGACAATTGACTGAGGTGTCCGTTTGTTTCCTGTTCTGTTTAGAAGATAACTGAGCCTTTAAATCTCTGTTGTAAAAGCTTTACAAGGCATAAATTATCCTCACTTTAGATGAGCTCACAAAAATAGTCAACTGACAACTACTAAATGTTTTATAACTACCTGAATTAATCATGAATTACAGTAGAATACATGCTAATAAAGCATTTATTAAGACACTGAGTAACTTTACTATTAATATGTATACATTTACATAGTTTATTAATCATTTACAACTTTAATAAAGTATCATTAATAAAGATAATTTTCACTCATTAATATCATTAATAAAGATCATTAATAAAGTATGAAAATACAATTATTAAACATATTATAGATATGCTTATAAATCAAGAATAAAGCATTTATAGCTGTATTTATAAACTGCTTATTAATGTGTATTAATGCTTTATAAATGATGACTTAACTTGCTAATGCTAGCTAATGAGTCATAGCATGCAGTTATTATAATGTGTTACCATTAATGATTCATTTTAAAAGTTACTCTGTGCACATTCAAGTAACTCTATAAAATCCAAAACTCTTATAATAGTAAATTGAATTATTGATAAATAGCATAGTAATCCAGCCACAACACGAAGCTAAGTGCAGCGAATATGTATGTTTAACTAATTATTAATTGCTACTGTGAAGTCAGGTAGCTCGTTAGAAGTGAAATGGTTAGGAAAGCTTTATTTTTACGTGTCTGTAAGTGTGCATGTGTAGTGTACATGGGAGAGAGAGAGAGAGAGAGAGAGAGAGAGATATATATATATATATATATATATATATATATATATATATATATATATATATATATATATATATATATATATATTATTATTATTATTTATTTATTTTTTTAAAATGGTCATTTTGTAGTGTTTGTCACTTCAGTGTCTTTGTGGTTTTTGGCTCTTTTGCTGTGGTGGACTGAAAAGGTCTTTGAAATAAATGAAATAATTTGGAAAAGTGATATAGAACTGTAATTGCGGTCAAGGCCTGCCTGTAACTTCTTTAGATGTGCATTCACTGAAAAATAATCACACAACTTAGAATGTCGGTCAACCACCCCATGGATGGTTTAAAAAAAAAAAATCTTGAGTATTTACCTTTCATATGTTCACTCAGCGCTGCATCAAGGAATACCCTCTTGTGTGATGATTGTCTGAAGCCTGTACAGAATTACATGGTGCAAGCATTGGACCACTGAGGCACTGCATCAGCTCCATTTACATGAGCCCTAATAATCCGATTATAATCTGACTAGTAGCGTATTTGAAATAGAAAAGTCACATGTAACCATGTCAATCGAAATGAACTGGCCAAATCTGATTAAAATTTAATTCAGATTGTAAGGGGTGGCTTCTCAGCCTCCCCGGGAAAGTCTATACCAGGGTATTGGAGAGGAGAATTCGGCCGACAGTGGAACCTCAGATTCAGGAGGAACAATGTGGTTTTCGTCACGGTCGTGGAACACTGGACCAGCGCTATACCCTTTCCAGGGTGCTGGAGGGTTCATAGGAGTTTGCCCAACCAATCCACATGTGTTTTGTGGATTTGGAGAAGGCATTCAACTGTGTCCCTCGTGGCGTCCTGTGGAGGGTGCTCTGGGAGTACGGGGTCCGGGGCCCCTTGCTTAGGGCTGTTTGGTCCCTGTACGACCGGAGCAGGAGCTTGGCCTGCATTGCCGGCAGCAAGTCGGACTTGTTCCCAGTGCATGTTGGACTCCAGCAGGGCTGCCCTTTGTCACCGGTTCTGTTCATAATTTTTATGGACAGAATTTCTAGGCGCAGCCAAGGGCCGGAGAGTATCCGGTTTGGGAACCACATGATTTCGTCGCTGCTTTTTGCAGATGACGTTGTCATGTTGGCCTCCTCAGACCAGGACCTTCAGCATGCACTGGGGCGGTTTGCAGCCGAGTGTGAAGCGGCCGGGATGAGAATCAGCACCTCCAAATCCGAGGCCATGGTTCTCAGTCGGAAAAGGGTGGCTTGCCCACTTCAGGTTGGTAGAGAGTTTCTGCCTCAGGTGGAGGAGTTCAGGTTCTTGGTCTTGTTCACGAGTGATGTACCAGTCTGTTGTGGTAAAGAAGGAGCTGAGCTGTAAGGCGAAGCTCTCGATTTACCAGTCAATCTACGTTCCTACTCTCACCTATGGTCATAAGCTGTGGGTGATCCCGGATACAGGCGGCCAAAATGAGCTTTCTCCGCAGGGTTGCTGGGCGCTCCCTTAGAGATAGGGTGAGAAGCTCAGTTACTCGGGAGGAGCTCAGAGTAGAGCCGTTGCTCCTCCATATCAAGAGGAGCCAGTTGAGGTGGCTCGGGCATCTATTTCGAATGCCTCCTGGACGTCTTCCCGGGGAGGTGTTTCGGCCATGTCCCACCGGGAGGAGGCCCTGAGGAAGACCTAGGACACGCTGGAGGGATTATGTCTCCCGGCTGGCCTGGGAACGCCTCAGGGTTCCCCCGGAAGAGCTGGAGGAAGTGGCTAGGGAGAGGGAAGTCTGGGCGTCTCTGCTTAGACTGTTGCCCCGCGACCTGGCCCCGGATAAGCGGAAGATAATGGATGGATGGATGGATGTAAGGGGTGGTTTAAAATTTTTTTAAATTTAAAAAAAAATGCTAATCCTTTCAACAGTAGCCTATATGTAAGTACTTGATTGGATTTAAAGCTGAAACTAGAAAGTACTGCGGATGTGCAATGACGTAGAAATGGCGTAATATGATGCACAGAACGAGTTGTCATTATTGTTGAATGAAGTGTCATAAATGACTGTCATGTCATTCTAAAATTCTCCTTCCACTCATCGTCTTTGAAGTGTAGGATAACGTCTCACCAGTCCTTGCTGCAGACTTACATCCAGCACAAAGCTTTATGCACTCGTCGTCTACTAATTAAGACCCGAAGGTACATATTAGTCAAGTCAAGTCACCTTTATTTATATAGCGCTTTTTACAATGCCAATTGTTTCAAAGCAGCTTCACAGTGCCTCCAAAGGCAACGGTGGCAAGGAACCAAAACTCCTTCAAGGCCAGAATGGAGAAAAAAAAACCTTGGGAGAAACCAGGCTCAGTCGGGGTGCCAGTTCTCCTCTGGCCGACGAACAAACAGTGTATGATTATAATTCTGGCAACATTTCAGGTCTTAAGTCATATTAGGTAAATAGATATTCGTAAGATTATTTGAAAGATTGGAGTCATCACGCTGGAGACTGGTTTAATGAGGATGTCATGTCGATGCGGCATTTACAGGGGGGAGTTTAGTTGACACGCTCTCTGCAGACATTTCAGGGATGCGTTGGTCATGTCCAGGCGCAAGTCCACCATCTGATCTGGATAAGGATCGACCGCATGTAGTTGATTTTGATATTCTAGGTATTATCAACTGGCCAGAGTTTTGAGACCGAAATAGACGTGATGGAGTATAATGTGTTAAGAGCTCGCTCAAATACTGGGGAGCTAAACCATTTAGTGCTTTGTAAGTAATAAGCAAGATTTTAAAATGTATACAATGTTTAATAGGGAGCCAGTGCAGTGTTGACAGAACCAGCTAATATGGTCATACTTCCTGGTTCTAGTAAGAGCTCGAGCTGCTGCATTTTGAACCAGCTGGAGTTTATTTATTATGTGAGTAGGGCAACCACCCAGTAGAGCATTACAATAATCTAGCCTTGAGGTCATGAATGCATGAACTAACTGTTCAGCATTTTGCACTGAAAGCATGCACCATAATTTAGATATATTTTTAAGAAGATAGAATGCAGTTTTACAGATGTTAGAAACGTGGCTTTCAAATGAAAGATTGGTATTAAAGAGCACACCCAGGTTCCTAACTGACGACGAGGACTTGACAGAGCAGCCATCAAGTGTTAGACAGTATTCTAGGTTACTACTTATGGAGTTTTTTTATCTAATAATTAATTTTTTCTATTTATATTAAGATATAGATATAGAATATCAGCTATGCATTCCATTAATCTTGTGAATTGGTAAGTTTCGTCCGGATGTGAAGAAATATAGAGCTGAGTATCATCAGCATAACAGTGACAACTAATGCTTCCTAATGATATCTCCCAGTGGTATCATGTACAGGGTGAAGAGCAATGGTCCTAGCACCGAGCCTTGCGGTACTCCATACTGAACTTGTGATCGGTGAGACATCTCTTCATTTACTACAAACTGATAACGGTCAGATAAGTATGATTTAAACCATGCCAATGCAATTCCACTAATGCCAACATAATTCTTGAGTCTATTCAAAAGAATGTTGTGGTCGATAGTATCGAATACAACCACTATCGGATGATAAGAGTAAATAATTTGTTACTCTGATGAGAGCAGTCTTAGTTCTACAGGTGCTGGTCATATAATTAGAATATCATCAAGAAGTTGATTTATTTCACTAATTCCATTCAAAAAGTGAAACTTGTATATTATATTCATTCATTCAGTTTTAGTTTCCATAGTGGCCACCGGATTTTCGGAAGTGCTTGCCGCGCCCGCTTGTTCTGTTGCAGCCATGGAGCATGATAAGCACCGCTCAAAAGTGTGGCTTTATTTCACTTTTAAAAAGCCTGGGTCGGCATGGTGCAACACATGTGACAAACTTATTTCTTGCACGGGAGTAAACACCTACGCCTGCATGGTGTACAAATTAACGAGTGTAGCGTGTTTGACGTGCTACACAGGGCTACTGTCTTGTCCTCCTCGGGCAACCCTGCGCTAACCAATGTTATTAACATTACCGCGTCACAATCAGGTAAGTGATTGTAGTGTAATAACAAAAAACCCTTGACCAAATTGCTAAGTGTGGTGAACAACAACATTACTGAAATTATTTTTATTAATTTATTCCCTCTCGTAGATGAATGTAGCATTATACGCTAGTAGCAGTCCTAATATGACTGCTGCTAATGCTATTGCTAAACTGGTGGAGACCTGGTGTGAAACTCTATTCACCTTTGCAGCAAAGCAGGGGAAAATGCTAGCGGAGAAAGTGGAAGAGTGCCACAGAAAAAGTTACTGCATATGTTGTGAAAAGACTCCCCGTAGAATCCACAATGTTCAGGTAACTGTTAACGCTCCCTCTACTCCCTGTCTGCAGTGACTCAGTGGACTGCAAAGATCCGTGCCATCATCGTGTGGATGATGAGGTCCTCGATGGCAAAGGTTGTTCTGCCTTTGATCTCCTCAGTGCCTTTGATCTCCTCAGTAAGAATCACTGAATTTGTTTCATTTGACCACAGTGAATGCTATATAATTCAAATGCCTTTTTTTAGTAACGTAAATTTTGCATGCATTTAATTTGTTCAAATAGTACAACAATAGCTGATGTCTGAATGTAACTAAATCACATAAAATGTTGTATGATGTATGTTATATAATATAATTTGTTTCTCTGTATTTGTGATTTTATTGTTTGAGTCAGAGCTGCCGCAACACTCACTCACACTTGATGTGAGAACTCGATGGAACTCTCTCTACCTTATGATGGAGAGATTCCTAGAGCAATACCCTGCAATTCAAGCAGCCAGCTTGGATCAATGGCTGAGAAAGAATATGGAGAGGGACAGGTAGAGCTATTCTAGATAGAAGAGAGGAAAATATGGGTATCCTACTCAACAAATTTATACAGCATAGCACCAATAATACACAACATTAATAAAACACTAAGTAGCTCAAATTTCAGTCAAGATAATTAAAATTAAAAAGTGTAAGCAAGAATAACTATTCATTTTATGTTATAAGATGTATCCTAATTGACTTCATCAACTTGATGAGAGTTCTTTACACTTCCATGCTTTGCGTTTCAACTGAAAAGAACCCCACATGTGGTCAGATTCTGCCAATTCTCAAAAAGCTTGAGATGCACTTTACTGTTGTTGAGGGAGATACAGTAAGTGAATTTTCATTAAAGAACAATACATTAAATGATTATATTCCTGTGACTTAATTGTATATTTAAATAACATTTTTATTTTACAGAGCGAGGACATCAGGAACTTTCTTGAAGTGGCAACAGCATTAGATCCACGCTTCAAACAAAATATGGATGGTGATGATGACTGTCGGTGGCTAGGACCAAATCAAGAGAGACATGACTCTGAGCACGAGCAGGTTATATAATGTCATTGAAGCTCAAACATTTAATGTCTCCAATTCAGTCATTAAAATGTTTGATCTATAAATGTGTTAATAAAATGTGTTGTCCAATTATGTTATTTGCTGTCAACAGAGGACGATTGTGGAGAAGGTAGTGATGTCAGAAGAACAATGGGGACAGAGAAAAGGCATGAGAATAATGAAGTGGAGGAAGAAGATGAGAATGTAAGCACAGAAATGTTGAAATTATATTTAGGATCTTAGCCTCTGCCTTTAGTAAATGTTTTTCTTTTAGCGAATAAGTATATTCTTTCTTTTTGCAGCAACAACCTCCAAGCAAACATCTAAGAAAGTCTCCATTGGAGGAGCTTTTTGCAGATGAGGATGCAGAAAATGTCATCACAGAGGAGGACCATGTCCATCCAGGACCATGCAGAGAAGGAGATGCAGATGTTAAGCTGCATTAACTAGGTCACCCGGAACCGGGAACATTTCCCATAACACCTGATGTACTCGTTACATCACAAGAAGAATGGCATCTACGCTAATGTTAGTCTCTCTGTTTATCCCGAGGTTTACTGCAGTCAGCCGGATCCGGGCCGTATCCAGATCAGATGGTGGACCTGCGCCTGGACATGACCAACGCATCCCTGAAATGCCTGCAGAGAGCGTGTCAATAAAACTCCCCCTGTAAAGGCCGCATTGACACGTCATCCTCATTAAACCCATTTCCTGCATGACCTAATATGACTTAAGACCTGAAATGTTGCCAGAATTATAATCATACACTGTTTGTTCGTCGGCCAGAGGAGAACTGGCACCCCGACTGAGCCTGGTTTCTCCCAAGGTTTTTTTTCTCCATTCTGGCCCTGAAGGAGTTTTGGTTCCTTGCCACCGTTGCCTTTGGCTTTTGGCTTGCTCAGTTGAGGACACCTAAATTTAAACTATATTACCGATCTGTTCGCATTGACACTATATGATAATTGAAATTAGCTGGATAACATCACCATTTTCACCAGAGCGGCTGTACAGCCGAATCAAATTCTGTTGCATTATTTTCCTGTTAATACTGTGAAGCTGCTTTGAAACAATTGGACTTGTAAAAAGCGCTATATAAATAAAGGTGATTTGATTTGATTTGATGTATAAGGAGACACCACCAGCCTTTACTTCTGATGACCCTGCTGCCTAGTGGTGGAACCAGCACATGACTTATCCTTTAATGTCAAACATGGCCTTTCGTATATGTGTGTTCAGGCCTCCTCTACACCTAGTGAACAGGTGTTCTCAACTGCCGGTGACACAATCTGTGCTGAATGTTCACGGATACTGCCTGAGAAGGCAGACATGCTCATATTTCTGAACTGTTTTTAATGCATTAGTTAGTTTATACATGTCCAGAGAGTCCAGACCAGGGTGCAAGGGTTCTGCATATATAAATCTGTTTTTTGGTCTGGTGCAGAGGCAGTCCTAATTTTCTTCCACATAGTCTGCAACTCCCAAAACTAAAACTCATTACTGAATAAAAATATTTTTTTTCTCTGTGAAATGAGCCTATGACATGTTTTTACTTCACCCCTCAAAGACTCGGAATCGAGAATCGAAAAGAACCAAAATCGAAAGTAAGAATCAGAAATGTTCAAATCAAAATGATGCCCAACCCTAGTGAGGACATTGCCTTTTCTAGTATTTTTGACAGAAAGGGTAGATTTGAGATTGGCCTGTAATTTACTAATTCTGTAGGATCAAGTTGCATTTTTTTATAAGTGGTTTAATAATAGCCAACTTAAAAGTTCTCTGTACATATCCTAGTGACAAGGATGAATTAATGATATTAAGAAGAGGATCTATGACCTCTGGAAGCATCTCTTTTAATAGCCTAGTCGGTATAGGGTCGAGCATACATGTTGTTTTTGATGATTTAAGGAGTTTAGCCAATTCTTCCTCTCCTATAGCGGTGAATGAGTGTAATTGTGTCAATTGTGTCAGTGACACTACAATGCACTGTCTGATGCAATACTGTAGTAGACGGCTGCATGCTATGCCGTCTCACAGTCACCCAGTTGGCCTGCTGCACGGGCTCTACAGCCGGAACCAAACTATGTACACAGAGTTCCACTAAGCTAGTCGCAAATCTGGATGTGTGTCTCTAATACTGAAATCTTCTCTGTCAGCCTGACTATCTTCCTGGATTTATCACATGTGAAGCCTTGTTCGCTGACAGAAAAGGATATACTGAACATGTAACAAGCAGTGCAAGTGACAGTAACAGGAGATGACATGGCTTACCGTGTTTGTTGACTAATTCAACTCACCACAGTTGTTTGATGGACTCTGTTGACTAAATATCATTAATTCCTGAAAATTCCGCAGGCCCATGGCATTGCATCGCCATTGGGCGTTTTCTATTTGCATAGCAACAAGCTCTTTGAGTTCAGCTCATGAAAAATGGGGGCAAAAACAAAAGTGTTGCGTTTATAATTTTGGGTAGCACTTTAGAATAATGGCCATTAGTTAACATTAGTTAACTACATTAGTTAACATGAACTAATAAAGAACTGCACTTATAAAGCATTTATTTATCTTTGTTAATGTTAATTTCAACATTTACATTATTAAAATATTGTTAACATTAGTTAATGCACTGTGAACTAACATGAACAAACCATGAACAGCTGTATTTTTATTAACTAACGTTAACAAAGATGAACAAATACAGTAACAAATGAACTGCTCATGGATAGTTCATGTTAGTTAATGCATTAACTAATGTTAACTAATGACCATTATTCTAAAGTGTTACCTAATTTTGTTCAGTGTAGATTGTTTTAAAGCAGCTTTACAGTGATAATAGGAATTTAATGGAAGAGAGATTGTTTTGGCTGTACATCAGCTCTAGAAAAAAGTTATTGATTCATTCATTTCCATTGTAATTAATCATTAGTTATTTACATTGTCTCAAACACTGGTGCGTGCACTTACAGAAAAGACTCGACATCCGTCATTTGATAATAATAACTATAATAATACATTTCAATAATAAATATGCATCTCACTGTGACTTAATGGCTTCTTGATTGTTAGGGGGATTGTAAGGGCTTATCAAATTCATTGTTCTGTGCATTCTCATCTCATCAGTGCATTGCATATGTTGTTGTAGGCTAACTATAATAGACATGAGAACCAGGAGTCCAAATATCTTTACCATAATGTTTGAGTAAAGACAAGTGCATAAAGAAAAAAATAAATAAAATGGAAGTCTAGAAAAAAATGATAAAGAGTTTAAGCATTGACTTACCGGCATGACTTATAAATTCCGGCATGTAAGCAACTTTATCCTGATTTGAAGATGTTTGAAGTTGCAGATGGTTGCAAATAATGGTGCCAGGCCATCAGCAAATGCCTTCTGAACATGGGCTCCCTTTTCACTGACAACATCCACCTGCATGGTGTCATTGGTTCACCTATTAAAACAAATACAACCATATAAAACTTTGTTACCTTGAACATTACTGTTCTGTTAGTTAAATAGATAGAGAGAGGGACAGGTTGACAGACAAAGTAATTGGTCACAGAAAGACAAAAAACTAACCTGGCAAGAACATACAGAGTGAGATTAGAGCTGTGAGAAAAAACCAAAAAAAAACAAAAACAAACAAAAAAAAACCCAAGAACCGATATTTAAAACCGATTGTAATGATTGAATGAGGCATTTATACAGTGCTTTTCATGTACTGCTGTACACCCAAAGAGCTTTACACTCATGTCAGGGTCTCTCCTCAGCCACCACCAGTGTGTAGCATCCACTTGGATGATGCGACGGCATCCACAGTACAATGCACCATCCACAGTACAATGCTGGTGTGTGGTGGCGCCAATATGCCACCACACACCAGCGATAGGTGGAGAGGAGAGAGAGTGATAGAGCCAATTCAGTGGATGGGGATTATTAGGAGGCCATGATTAGTAAGGGCCAATGGAAGGAATTTGGCCAGGACACCAGGGTTACACCCCTACTCTTTTACGAGAAGTGCCATGGGATTTTTAATGACTACAGAGTCAGGACCTCGGTTTAACGTCTCATCTGGATCAGGATGGTGTTTGTTACAGGTGTTATAGGATGGTGCTTGTTACAGTACAGTGTCCCCATCACTATACTGGGGTGTTAGGACCCACAAAGATCATAGGTTGAGCACTCCCTGCTGGCCTCACTAACACCTCTACCAGCAGCAACCTGGTTTTCCCAGTTGGTCTCCCATCCAGGTATTGACCAGGCTCAGCCCTGCTTAGCTTCAGTGAGAAACCAGTCTTGGGTTACAGGGTGATATGGCTGCTGATAATAACAGACAGCATGTGATAGTGATTGTAAAAGTGAAAGAAAGGTAGTGGACAAATGGGGCATGGATGTACAGAGCTAGACAGCATGTGATAGTGTGTGTAATGGACACAATGAGAAATATAGAGTAAAGCAAATTACCTGGTAAGGTAAATCTGATTGTTGAACCTGGTAAGCCATCTCTTTTCCATATCTGCAGCAGGTGGTCCTAAAATGAAATTAAGAAAACGCGAAATTTCTTAGCAATTTTATATGCTGCATAACAGTCAGAATTGTACTGCTCTTATGATTACAGAACTAACAGATAAACATGTTCAACAAGATGACACAAACCTGCAAAAATCAGGACTTCAAAAGCTATAGGAGGAATGCAAGCAATTAAACGTGCGCACCACTTTCCAGTGTATACTAACAATTAGCCAAAACACAATATAATGCTATGCCAAGGGTGCTGTTTCCGTCTAAAATAACTTTATACCAAACGGCTATCATAATATTTCATGAATTGCATCCCAGTCACGTATCACGATGGAAAAAAATAGCGAAGCTAACAGTTTGTAAATATGTGACTTTGCATCAATAGCATAAAATACTAGCTTCAAACTATAGCAACGTTTAGATGAAACAAGATTTCACATTTCACTTGTAAACTGCAGCATCAACTGACATCCAATTCCAATGGAATTGGCCCACCCTTTGCCGCTATAACAGCTTTGACTCTTCTGGGAAGGCTTTCCACAAGGTTTAGGTGTGTTTATGGAAATTTTTGACCATTCTTCTAGAAGCGCATTTGTGAGGTCAGGCACTGATGTTGGACGAGAAGGCCTGGCTCGCAGTCTCCGCTCTAATTCATCCCAAAGGTGTTCTGTCGGGTTGAGGTCAGGCCAGTCAAGTTCCTCCACACCAAACGCGCTCATCCATGTCTTTATGGACCTTGCTTTGTGCACTGGTGCACTTCATGTTGGAACAGGAAGGGGCCATCCCCAAACTGTTCCCACAAATTTGAGAGCATGAAATTGTCCAAAATGTCTTGGAATGCTGAAGTATTAAGAGTTCCTTTCACTGGAACTAAGAGGCCAAGCCCAACCCCTGAAAAACAACCCCACACCATAATCCCCCCTCCACCAAACTTTACACTTTGCACAATGCAGTCAGGCAAGTACTGTTCTCCTGGAAACCGCCAAACCCAGACTCATCCGTCAAATTGCCAGATACAGAAGCGTGTACATGTAGTTGACAAATTACTAGAATGTCTAAAGTGGATCATCGAAATAAAGTGTAACCATATAAAGTTTTAATAATCAATTTAATTGTGTGAGAATTGAGAAGTCAACATCACAGCTATAATGATAATGACATAGATGAATTACATCGCTGGAAAACAATTTTTGCATTTCGTTTACAAGCATTCAAAGTGGCATACAACATAACTGCAGTACACACTTGTAATAAATAGAATGTTATTGTGCGCTGATGTAGAGTTTATTTTAGTTATTGTTATTCTTGGTGTACTGTAAGCTGTTTATGGTTGCCAATCAACTTAACAACATGCATTAATGTATAAATGTGCAGTCATGATGCATTTGACAAGCGGCTGATTGCATTTTGAGTCAAAATTATCTTTTTTTTTTGTTACAAATATTTATATATACAGTACTGTGCAAAAGTCTTAGGCACGTTGGTATTTTCACACGAAAAATGTTTTTAAGCTAGTTATTTATATCTTTTACTGTAGTGTGTCAGTAGGAAATATCAGTTTACATTTCCAAACATTCATTTTGCAATTAATTGTAATAATCCAGTGAGATTGTTTTTTTTAATTTTTTTTTTATTTTTATGCACAAGAAGTCTGACAGCAGCCGGTGTGATCTGATCTCACCATCATCGAGTCATCATGTGATTACATGAAGAAACAGAAAAAACTGAGACAGACTAAATCCAGAAAAACTAAGGCAACGTCTCCCAGACACTTGAGGAAACCTACCTGCAAAACTACAGTACTGTGAAAAGTTTAGGCACTTGTCAGAATGCTTTAAAGTGAGAATGCTGTCAAAAATAATGTCATAAATAGCTTTTATTTATGAATTAATTTCTATTAACTAAATCAAATCGATATTTGGGGTGACCACCCTTTGCGTTTAAAACGGCTTTTGTCACCTGCATCTATTCCTACAGCTATTCATGTAGTTTTGCAGGAAGGTTTCTTCAAGTGTCTTGGAGACGTTGCCACAGTTCTTCTGGATTTAGTCCATCTTAGTTTTTTATGTTTCTTCATGTTATCACAGACGGACTCAATGAAGATGAGATCAGATCTCCATGTGGAGCATAGAGACTATTGTCAGACTCTTTACGCATACAAAATCTCACTGGATTATTAAAATGAATGGCAATTAATTTATAAATGTAAACTGATATTTCCTACTGACACTACAGCAAAATATATAAATAACTGGCTTAAACCCACTTTTTGTGTGTAAAAATACTAGCGAGCCTAAGACTTTTGCACAGTACTGTATATTTTCACAAAACCAATAGCTATTCTGTCTTGAATGAAGAAACTTTCCCATTATCTCTACGGTCAAATCAAGTTTAGATTTCCTGAATGTTTATAGATGTTGCCAGACAGTTGGAAATGAAACCCAAAAGGAGCCGCCCACCTCCATCGCTAAAATCAGTCCACAGACACACTGATTCTATAAACCTGATTCTGTCATCCGAGGATATGGGAATATGAAATCAAACTTTTATATTCCCTTTTCTATTTCCTTTCGTCTTCACATTCTTTCATTTTCCTTTATTTTTCTATGCTCTCTTGCAGTCTGACATTGCCTCTGTATTTCACATGAGGAATTAATCAGACGGCAGTCAAGCACTACGCTGGTATATGGTACATCAAGCTTCACACTTCAGTGTAATAAAGAGGAGAAGAGGCACTTTAATGAGTCTTCCTAAAGTCATAGCTTTCAATCGATCCGGTGTAAATACTAAATCTCATGATATCAGCACAGCAGCAGTGACCAATGTGACGATGACTGTGAGGATATTTTTGCCATGATATGTGTAATGATATAACCTGTAAACCTCTTAACATTAATTTATGGTGTTCTTCTTCTAATTTATGGTTATCTTTCAGTGCCCTTAAACTAAATTGTCAGACTTTTCAGCATTTTTAAACCAAAAAATTAATTTCGGTCATTTACTCACCCTTATGTCGTTCCAAACATATATGAATTTCGTTCTTCTGTAAAACACAAAATATATTTTGCAATTTTTTTTGCTATCTATTGAATGTACAAAAACAACACTGACATTTCTCAAAATATTTTATTTTGCTTCACAGAAGATAACTAGAACATGATTATGACCAGTGATAATATGCATTGAAGATACACTATACTGCCAAACGTTTTGGGATGCTTGCCTTTACATGCACATGAACTTTAATGACATCCCATTCTTAATCCGTAGGGTTTAATATGGAGTTGGCCCGCCCTTTGCAGCTATAACAGCCTCAACTCTTCTGGGAAGGCTTTCCACAAGGTTTAGGAGTGCGTTTATGGGGATTTTTGACCATTCTTCTAGAAGTGCATTTGTGAGGTCAGGCACTGATGTTGGATGAGAAGGCCTGGCTCGCAGTCTCCGCTCTAATTCACCCCAAAGATGTTCAATTCATCAGGTTGAGGTCAGGCCAGTCAAGTTCCTCCACACCAAACTCACTCATCCATGTCTTTAGGCCACTGCCGCCTTTGGCTTTTGACTTCCTCAGTTGGGGACACTTAAATTTCAACTATATTACCGATCTGCCCGCATTGACACTATATAATAATTTAAATTAACCGGATAACATCACCATTTTCACCAGAGCGGCTGTACAGCCGAATCAAATTCTGTTGCATTATTTTTCTGTTAACTGTGAAGCTGCTTTGAAACAACTGGCATTGTAAAAAGCGTTATATAAATAAAGATGACTTGACTTATGGACCTTGATTTGTGCACTGGTGCGCAGTCATGTTGGAACAGGAAGGGGCCATCCCCAAACTGTCTCCACAAAGTTGGGAGCATGAAATAGTCCAAAATGTCTTGGTATGCATTAAGAGATACTTTCACTGGAACTAAGGGGCCAAGCCCAAACCCTGTGTTACGACCCAAACTAGGGACCAACATAAAGAACCATTCAGGAAAGTAGCAAAACAAATCGCAAAAAGGGCAATAAAAATATACAATTTATTGGCAACAGAAAGTAACAAAAACAAACAAAGATATAAACACACAAAATGTAAAATAAGGACTTGTGAGCTAACTATTCTAAACTACAGCTCAGTTAACGCTTTCCTAACTCCCGAGAAACACAAATACAAAAGAATCTTCCAGGTCAGCTTACTTGTCTATGCTTTCCCTCTATTGTAATATAACTAAACAAACAAAACTCACCATCCTGTACAAAAAAAAAAAAAAACTCCAAAACCACAAACAACAGGTTTTCTAAGGTAGGCCACCAGCAGCTCTTAAATAGGCTGAGGCCTCAGGTGTTAGGAATAATCAGGCTCCGCCCCCATCCAATTGGCAACTATACTCAGAAAAAAAAAGAGAAAACAAGATAAAGAGCAGGGGCTTGTAACACCCCAAAAAACAACCCCACACCATAATCCCCCCTCCACCAAACTTTACACTTGGCACAATGCAGTCAGGCAAGTACCGTTCTCCTGGCAACTGCCAAACCCAGACTCGTCCATTGTGCCAGACAGAGAAGCGTGATTCATCACTTCAGAGAACACATCTCCACTGCTCTAGAGTCCAGTGACGGCGTGCTTTACACCACTGCATCCGACGCTTTGCATTGCACTTGGTGATGTAAGGATTGGATGCAGCTGCTCGGCCATGGAAACCCATTCTATGAAGCTCTCTACGCACTGTTGTTGAGCCGATCTGAAGGCCACACAAAGTTTGGAGGTCTGTAGCTATTGACTCTGCAGAAAGTTGGCGACTTCTGTGCACGGTGCGCCTCAGCATGCACTGACCCCACTCTGTGATTTTACGTGGCCTACCACTTCGTGGCTGAGTTACTGTTGTTCCCAATTGCTTCCACCGTGTTATAATACCCCTAACAGTTAACCGTAGAAAATTTAGTAGTGAGGAAATTTCACGCCAGTAAACACATCATCAGAGAAGAGATGGCATTGCAAGAGAGAGGGAATTTATTTTGATTAAATATTACAGCAGCTAATAATCTTTTTACTATGATGTACATATCTGATGATGATAATTTATAATAATTCCATTAATTGGAAGAAAAAAAAAATCTATTTTGATTTGATGGAGACCATCTGTGTGAAATGGGTGCAAAAGACAGATAAAGGGATAGAGACAGACAGTGTGTGGATGAGAGTGCAATGCTGGAGTTGAAGAGGTGTTTGGAGAGCGGTGGAAACCCATTTAAAATTCATGATACAGAGAAACTTTAAAATGTCATGATGGGTGGGCTGTTCATAAACATATCAATAAGGGAGCCACAATGGCATCCACCCTTGCAATCTTATTAATTAACATTTCAAAAGCTTTTGAGTGCTCGTAAACAAGATAGATTTAACTCTGAGATGAAAACACAGCAGACAGACACGATCGTTGATACTTAACGGTTTAAACAAGATGCTAAAAGAATAAATATGGTTGTTGATCACCATTACACAACTATTGCAAAATAGTTTAAAACATATATCACATATTTAACCTTGCTTAGACAGAAAAATAATGAAAGGTAATGGTAAAAGAAACACAACATTACAACTAGTCATTTTGAGCGAATCTATACTGCCCTCTACAGGCCCCAAGTAAATAATGCAAATTGCTTTATTGCACAGCATATGGTGTTACTTTAGCATAAGGTAGAATACAGGTGGCACATAGTACAATATCAGGTATCAGACAGTAATACCATAGTGCTTCGAGATCTATCTATCTATCTATATTTATATATAGATATAAATAAAGGTATTACCATAATACCAAGACTAAAAATCATTTTACTTTGATATCTGTGTCTTGATAGTGAATGATTCTCATATTCATAAAGTATGGAATTAAAATGGAATATGTTCCAAAACCTATGACAAAAAACTAAAACAAAATAGGGTGTTAGTAAATACATTAATAAGGTACCCAAGGGACACTGATATGTACCATGAATCAGGTTGTAACCAAATGATACTCACAGTTTAGGTTAAGTGAATGTACATGTATTACTTGAAAGACCTTTTTAAAATATCTTTACAGCTTTACAAAAAAAAAAAAAAAAAAAAAAAAAAAAAAAAAAAAAAAAAAAACTATACAGCAGTTCTGTATCAGATCATTATATCACTTAACCTGTAGCCATACTGTTTGCACCTTATAAAAACAGGATAGTGTAATACTATAATTACAATTAAAACTTTTTTTTTTTTTTTTTTTTTTAATGTCAGGAAGATGAGATATACAATATAATCAATCTACAGCATGTCTCTATACAGTGCACAGACCCTCTGGTGGCCTACAAAACAAAGTGTACCATTAAATCAGCAGTGACATGGAAAAGAGGTCACTTGTGTACCAGTCAAAAATGCATCGAGTTGTTTTTTTTTTTACAATGACTCCATGATGTAACATCAACCATTTTGTTTTGAATTGTTCAATGTACAATGAACTATATCATCATCTACAGCTGAATCAATTGTCAATATGTCCAGGTCATATTTCACCCTAATACCCCCACCCCTTCAAAAAAACAAATAAAAAAAAAAATAATGTCTTGCCTAAAGAAAATGAAACTTAAGATCATTAAAATTTTTGGCATTGTGAAAAATATCTAATTTCAGTAATATGAAAAACAAATTCTCATTGTCATTATGGTGATGTGTGAAAACTTTTTTTTTTTTTTTTTCAATTAATTTTAATGCACGCTTGTATGAAAGTATTGTATGAAAGTATTTTACTTTAATAAAGTAAACAAATACTACAGTAACAAGAATTACCATAGAGAATGTGCAGTGAGAAAAATAAGTAGAAAAAAGTTCCAAAACATTATAAAAGATCATTTTGGAGAGGAAAACATGCTTAGATGTCATGAAAATAATATCACAATGCTAAAAATCTTAGCGGTTTAGAGGCTCAATTTCCATCATGCCAAAAATGTACTTTTCATATGGTTTTTGGTTAAAATCTCAAAAATTCAAGATTAACCTTGAAATATCTACAGTGAAGTGCTGTGTTGTTAAAAAGAGAAGAAACATATTAAAGAAGGTGGTTTATCTGTGTGAAAAAGTAAAAATTATGGTAATTTACAGTAAAATGCACAGAGAAAAGTGACACCGTGTACTGACGTCCTGAGAATGTCAAAGATGTGCTTTCAGATCAACACACAGCAGTGTGTGTTCAGGGTGAGAAACAGTGTTATATGCAGACTTTCTTCTGTATTACTCTAAGCTAAGATCAGGCTAAAAAAGTCATTCCGTACCAGTGTTAAGGCGTAAGTGGACAGCATATATCATTAAACACACATACACACACACACAGTCTCTCACAATCACTCACCACTAAAACAGTTTATCACCAGTGTCAGAATTTCCATAAAAGTATTATTGTTTGGGTACACAAGCCTATTCTTGATCACAAAAATGTGTGTACCATAAAGACAATTAAAACACCCCAAAGCCACACAGTTCTGTGTCCTCTTTTCCCTGAATTACTCCAAAGTGATCCGGCCATGGGAATCATGGGAACTGTACAGAGGGCTGGCACTTCAAACCTGCTCCCCAAAAGTGTCTGAAGTATCAAGTACCAGTATCCTGCACACACCCACATCACTTCCTCCTCCTTTCCACTCTAGAGCACTGAGCGGCTGGCCTGAGCACGCTGGAGGATCATGGGGAACAGAATGCTGAAGTGAGATGAAGGCTTTTAGCTGCAGTTATAGGGGCAGCTTTTATTTGTCTAGGGCTTCCTCTTCAGGGATGCTGATTATGGCGATGAAACCTGCCATGAAAAAGAAATTGAGAGAAGAAATTACATTTTTATTAAAGACAATGATCACATTCACATGTAGATTATTTTATAGCCTTTATTAAGAAAAAAGGAAATCTGGGAATAAAATGGTGGTTGCCACTCTTAAACATTAATATTCTAAAATCAGCTCTGAATTTATCCATTTCTCACTTTGTTCAATAAAAAATTAAATAAATAAAAAAACTTCTATATTTATACTACCATTTAAAAGTTTGGGGTCAGTATGAAAATAAATAAAATAAATAAAAATAAAATAATACATTTATTCAGCAAGTATGCATTAAATTCAAAAAAAAAAAAAAAAAAAAAATCTGCTTTAAAAGATAAAAATAAATAACACTAAAGGTATTAATAATGATACTAAAGATATCCATTTCAAATAAATGCTGCTCTTTTGAATGCTGTTCGGTAATTAAGCAGCACAACTGTTTTCAAGTTGGATAATGAGAAATGTTGCTTGAGCAGCATATTCAAAATTATTTATGAAGGATCGTGTCTCACTTAAGACTGGAGTAATGATGCTGAAACAAATAAATAATACATACATGCATACATAACCAGTCAAAAGCTTGGAAACTACTACTTTGATTGTTTTTGAAAGAAGTCTCTTCTGCTCACCAAGGCTGCATTTATGTTATTAAAAATACAAACAATACAAATCCTGTGACTAAAGCTGAATTTTGAGCATCATTACTCCAGTCTTCACTGTCACATGATCCTTCAGAAATCATTCTAATATGATGATTTGATGGTTAAGAAACGTTTATGAGATATATATATATATATATATACACACACACACACACAGAAAATTATAGTTATTCTATATTTAATTTATTATTTATGCCAGGGGTTTTCAAACTGGGGTCCTCCAGAAGGTCCTAAGGGGTCCCCAGAAAATTTCGGAGAATAAAAAGACAAAGCACAAATGGATAAAGTCTAACAAACATTCTAACTGTTCATTTCTAAATGCTTCTCTCCTTTCTTGCCATATACATACTTTCCACTTAATTGTATATGTTTGCTTTGTATCTTTCTAGTGAATTCTTCTCACATAGTCCCATTTGTCTTGCTCACTGGGGTTGTAAGGCAGTATTCTTAACACAGTACGTAAGCTGTTTACATACATTTATTGTGAAAGTTGCTTATACAAATAATTTTTAACTGAAAATGTTCTTCTTCAGGTTTATACATACAACATTAAGTATAGCCAATTTAAGTTCGGAAACAGTATGTTGTATTTATAATGTCACACTTACTATTTATGTAACAGTTTAAATGTTTTTTCATACATAAAAATGTACAGATGGATTTTAGGAAGGAGACCCTCATAAAAGTTTCATTATATTTGGGGTCTTTGGCATCATAAAGATTTATGCAGTGAAGACAGTTTGATGACTTTATTAAATTTCTTTACATTTCCTACCCGTTAAATATGACATTTATTATCATGGGATTGTTTCAAGTTCACTTAAATTAAAAGTTGTTCTCTTTTAAAGCATAATAAATGTTTTGTATTTTTAAATAAATATATATAAAAAAACTATTTCAGAGACCTCAGTAGCAGTATCAGTGATACTGGCCATCATTCATAAAAGATGCCACTACAACATATATTTCAAATTTCAAAAACAACTGCATTTAAGTTGTTTATACATTAATTTGGAGAGTAACTGTGAAATTATTACAATATAATTACATTATATTCAATATAATATATAGTCATTTAATCTAATAATGTCACTGAAACACTGAACACTAAACTGATTTTTATTTTTTTATTTTATGTTTTTTTCACACAGGACGTGCGCTTTCAATGCAGGCATTCGTGTTCAATGCAGACTCCCGGTGCTCGTATGTCCCGCCTCTCTCACTATTAATGCATTGTACATACTAGAATAAGCCATCGAAAACGCTTTGAATAATCATACTACTAAAACTAAATGTGATATTGTGAGTTCTAATCACAAGAAAGCATGTCAAAATGACTTTTCCCAAACTGTAAACGGTTAGTTCATTCAAAAATTGTAATTCTGCATTTACTCACTCATGTTGTTTTTGTGCGTCAAGTAAGCTATTGAACGTCCGTGTTTACTACAGTATGCGCTCTGTTGCAAATCTATTCATCATATAAACCCATCGTGTCTCGGATTTGGATTAGACCACTCGATTGATTATTTTTATAATGCCTTTATTACATTTTCTGGATCTTTAAGTTTTAGAGGAATAGACTTTCAATTTGGGGACTTAAATCTCTCAGGTTTCATAAAAATACCTTCATTTGTGTTTGGAAGTTGAACAGAAACTCTTATAGGTTTGATATGACATGAGGGTGAGTACATGATGATAGAATTTACATTTTTGGGTTATATTTGAATTATATTTGAATTTTGGGTTAAATATTGGGTTATATTTGAATTATACCTTATACAATAACGCATCTTCATATTGTGATATTCCGATATAACAATGTATCGTTACACCCTAGACCCAAACATTTAAATGGTTATGTAGATACAGATATAAATAAAGATCCCATGTGGAAATTCTGAATTAGGTGTCTATAAGAGCTAGAAAATAATATAGGCATATGCCAATTAAAAAAAGTGTTGAAAGTGTCAGACCTGGTGTATATCCTGCTTTCCTGATGAACTTCCATTTCTGAGCTCTTATACTCATTCAACTCTTTTCTGATGGCCGCCTAGAGGAGAACAAAGAACACAAGAGTAAAGAGAAAGAATAACCTGAGCACTCTGGTTGTGTTGAGTTACAAAACCACATCTTAATTATGATGTAATGTGGTTGAAAAACAGTGTCTTTCAATGTCACTGTGCCTTTTTAAATAAGATTTGTTTGGCAAAGAGGTCTTGCTTTTTTAGACTGCAGATTTTCAATTATGTGTAAATGTTTTTATGTAACTACAATTTACATAAGACAACATTAAAATGATCTTATATTGGTCACCACTAGGGGGCAGATGAGACCAGTAATTCAGTCAGACCTTGTCCGCAGGTGTAAGTTTGGTCCAGGGTTTGTCAGCACGCCGGTCATAGTCTTGAGCGTGAGTGGACTCCACATACTCATGAAAGCGCAGGATTTTTCTGGCCTGGAGCTCAGCTACCGTGGGCCTCTGTGACAACTGCAGATGTAAAGACAACAACATTTACTTTCACGTCATGCAAGATTAATACCTACTTGCACCTCACTCAAAATATTTTTGTCACAATTTGAAGCAGTTTGTAACATTTCTGTAACTTTTAGTGAACTATGCATTGATCGTTAAGAAGACAGCAGTGAGTAGTGAACAAAACTATTCTAATATTTATTGTATTACATTTCGGATTATATTTTGATACTCTAGCAGAGAGATTATTGCCTTTTATTCTGGAGACGTAATTTAAATTAGTTATATTTATTAATTTTAAATTACAGCTGATTACCATAGTATAACCAAACAGAGAATTTATACAGTACAGTTCAAAAGATCCAAGATTCAAGAGTTTTAACTGCGTATGTGACAAATAAAACTCTTGAATCTTGGATCTTTTGAACTGTACTGTATAAATTCTCTGTTTGGTTAAAGCTATGGTAATCAGATGTAATTTAAAATTATAGTTTTGGGGTATAATATAAAAGTTTGGGGTCACTAAGATTTTTTATATTTTCTTAGAAGAATACTTCTATTCAACAAGGAAGCATTCAATTGATTGTCAGTAAAGACATTTAAAATGTTACAATAAATAAATAAATAAATAAATAAATGCTGCCCTTTTGAATTGTCCATTCATTCACATTTTCCACACCAGCAAATCAGCATATTAGAATGATTTCTGAAAGATCTTGTAAGAGTAATGACTGCTAAATAAAAACGTGCCATCACAGGAATCAATTACATTTTAAAATTAATTAAAAAAGAAAACTTATTGTAAATTCTTACTTATTTGATAATAATATTTCACAATATTAGTTTTTTTTATTGAATTTTAGATCAACTGAATGCAAATTCTTACTAAAATGCAAATGTTAATTCTTACTGAACACTAACATTTGAACTAGGGATGCACGATATTATCGCCCGCCTCCGATAAACGCTTAAGATATAAAAATCGGCATTGGCCAATATGAAAAAAATATGCCGATGTGCCTTTGCCGATATGATAATGTTGATATGCCTTTTTCTGAATAAATAAATCAGTAATGATGTCATAAATCACAAGCATGGCACTTGTAAATTAAATACTTTTATATACAGTTTATTAATCTGTAATAAAATGTTATGAAATGGATGATGAAAAATAATCCAAGGAGCTCTAAAATAATTGTAGAATTTTTTTATTTGAAGCTAAAGACAGCATCAACGGATGTCACGCCACCTGTGCTCATGTGCACAAACGTTAAATCCAAAAATAAAATATTTAGGTTACAACTGCAACTGTCTGGGGTGAAAAATCACTGACTTTACTATTGTTGTTTTCAGAGCTTTTAAGATACTCTTATTATAAAAAGAACTTTGTTAACATTTATTTATCTTTAACAAGTATCCTTTTAGTAAGGAGACCTCAGAAATCTGAAACCAGAATGAAAAAAAATGGTGGTGTTACCAAAAAATAAACGTATATCGGTATCGGCCAAAATATCAGCAAAAATCGAATATCGTGCATC
>CM031961.1:17359980-17384980 GCA_018749465.1 Paracanthobrama guichenoti | reverse complement strand
TATATGCTGGCTCATGCCACTGGGCAGTCCCTATTGTTGAGCCTTGTAATATTTCTTTCTGGGGTGTAAAAAGTAAAAGTTTTTCCACCTGTTATACGTAAGTACAAGGGCAGAGAACGTGTTCTGAGATAAACTGATATGTACACTCACAGTCGCAGAGGTTCAATAGTGACAGGAAGCGAGTATCGCCCCCCACCTGGAGCCTCATCCAGAAAATCTGGAGGCAATTCAAAGAGAAGTGAGTGAGCTCGCTGGGATCCTTCCGGGTTCGGCTGGACCGGGCCTGGACTGTTCAAGGCTCTCTGGATGCGTATGTGCAGAGGTAAGGGCAGCTGGGAGGGCGGTTCTGTGGTGGGGCTGGGTGGGTCCACGTGGGGGACTTCAGGAGGTAGGCGTGAGCGAGGAGGGGATGGCGGGATATGGGTTGGTGGAGGAGAGAGTGCTTCAGAGTTTGAGTTTCTGCTGTCATCTGATTGGGCAGGAGGCGGGGCAGAAACAGAGGCTGGGACGGAGGTGGGGCCTGGGGGTGGAGGCTCAGGCTGATTGGCAGAAGAGTCGTCTGAGTGACGTTTGGTCACAGGAGTCATCCTCTTTGGGGGAATGGGAGGAGATCGCTTGACTGAGACCGGGACTTGAGAGGGATCCACTGTAGAAAAAAAGTAAAAATCAAAATTAACTTAACAAAAGAGTGTTAAAGCACATTCGTTTGTACGAAAGTGACAAGCTAGGATGTTATCAGCTAAGATACTGATTTGCATGCCATGGAATTAATCAAACCGGTATTAGTACAGGATGGGGAGGAATTTTTTATTCTAAGATAAAAGATTTGATCATATATAATAGATTCTAATATTCTAAGAGTTTGTTTGATAATAAGGTCAGAAACATACCATTCTATGCAAGTTTGTGAACATAAAGGCTTCTAGCTAGAAAAGCATGACTTTTCATAACGGACTGTTCAGAACGAGCTCAATTCTGAATGCTGACACAAGGGACACTATAGTATCAGAGTAAAGGCTTATTTCACATCAATGATAATAACTAATGATAACAATACCTGTAAAATTGTAATACACATCTTAATTGTATGGCGCTAGCACACCTCTTGAGGCCTGGGGAGTGAGGTTTACACGCACAGCTCTTACTGGCCTACGTTCGTCACACTCACCCCCTCATTCCCATCCGGGTCAACAGCACCAAATTGGAACCGTGGTCTCCGGCGTGGGAGGTAGAGACGCTTACAAGGATGTTTACACGCACAGCTCTTACTGGCCTATGTCCGTTACACATGTTCCCAGTCTTGCTGTACATGATTCATCAATGTGCTTTATTGTAAAGAATAACAGCTCAAACATGTGAAGAAAATAACTACCTTTTAAGTACTGAAACAGTGCATGTTAAGTATGCACTTGCAATGTGTCGGCCAAGCATTCACAAGCATGACGTCTGAGTTAATGTGCTTGCGAGCTTAAAAATTATATGTTGCAGTTCCACACCGAATGTAAAGAAATATCAATGTTAAACACACAACCACTGCCTCCAAACTTAAACCAAAGTACTTGTTGAGTGACAAGACACGAGTCAAGTTGCATGTTCTGTGAGAGGGTGAAACGTTAGTATAAAAGGTGCATGTTCAGATTGAATCTGAATTTAATCTTCATTACTGATTATTGGTCAAATTCGGTCACACTGGTTACATGTAATCGTCACATCTTTTGAATAGTATGAACAGAATTAACTTGTTCTAAGTAATCGTAGTGATTTGGAGAAGAATTATGGAGATGTTGAGTATGGGTGTGAAAAGAAGCATGACTCTGTGAGGTTATTAGAACATTAGGACATGCATGCCAGCTGGTGTGGGATAGGGAGACACCAGGGCTACCTGGGTGGAGCTGAGAGCCCCTTTGGCTGAGGTAGGTGGGCAGGGACAGATAGACTCCAGACTCTCCCTGCTGTCTCCAGCTTGTCCAATACTGAGGAGGTGGAGCTTTGTAATATCTTTGTAACGTTGACACTTTAGGGTGGATGAAGGGAAATATGTTTTTAGCATCTCATACAACAAAATCGCAAGCACTGTTGGACACTGGTCTAGTTCAACAGGAAACACCAATACAAAAAAAAAAACTTCCTGCTTGAAGGGATAGTTTAGGCTTTTATTCAGATATAAACATTGCTCAACATACATATATAAAGCTCACTGAATATGGCAAACTGAACTCAAGCATACTTGGCAACCAATTAGGTTTGTTTTCGTGCATCAAGCAAGTTTGGTTGAGCTTCCGTTAACCATATTTGAGTGCTCTATGTATGATCGCTGATCAATGTTAATATGTACAATAAGCTTAAATAAAATCTGTTTATGATAGAAAGTGATGTTCAAACAAATTCTTACAAAGTCTTTATGTACTTTAAGCATGAAAATTTGGTATAATGGACTTTCACATGATGAACAGAAAACTCTCAGGTTTCATTAAAAGTAAATGATGAAAGAGCATATCATCTGGCTTAACCAATAGCAAGAGTACAAAAGGAAGATGGAACAATTTAGATTATTTGCAATATTTAATCCTATTAGTGGTCCAGATGGTGGATATTATGTGACTTAAATCAAGTAGGTTTAATGAAACAAATTCTAAAGCCATAATTAAGCGAGAAAATATTATGATTTAAAAAGTATGAAAATGTTCAGCAAAACTTCCAACAATGAAGCCATTATAAATAAGTTTGGGGGAAACACTCAATTGCTCAAATGGTACAGGCTATACTGAAATGGGATTGTCCTGGTATCTGGACTAGGGAGTCTATAAATGGATCCTTGGAGAGGGGTAGTGTACTGTGTTTCTAACACTTGAGCAGCTGCTGCCTGCCTCTCATGCTACTGGGCATGTCTAAAGTTATCTTTCCTCAATGACACTGTTCCAGCTGTCAGAATGAGATCTAGTCTATTTTAAGTTGATGCACAAAATCTATTGGAACAAACTAGAAAATCAACAGGATATGAATGCAGCAAATTATGGACTGAACTCATTGATTCAATTAAACATCTAAATAAAATTTAAAGGCAGTTACTTTCATCCATGATTTGATTAATGGCTTACAACTCTTTACTGGTTTTCTGAAATGGAGAAAATGAATGGGGGAAAACATACATCTGAAAGCCAGGTGGCTAAAAAAGTGGGCAATCACGGTTTTGCTCTATTGTACTGATAACAAAGTCTGAGAACAAAAGTACAGGGAGTTCTCATGTCTGTGAGAGCAGACAGATCATCAGCTGCTATGGAGGACAAATAGAGACACTTGAGTCCTATAGGAACATCACACACACACACACACACACACACACACACACACACACACACACACTTGAGGCACAATGAGGACACTTCATAGGCACAATGGTTTTTATACTGAACTGACACATTTTTACTTTTTTTTTTTTAAATTTACTTAAAAAAAATTAAATAAAAATATTATGATTTATAAGCCGTTTTCCTCATGGGGAAAAATGTCCCAACAAGGTAAAAAATTACTGGTATTACTATCCTTGTGGGGACATTTGGTCCTCACAACATAGGGTTTATAAGGTATACACGCACGCACGCACGCACGCACATACTTCTCTCCAAGTTCTTTCCATTCCTCGCCCAAGTGCAATTATTTGGGCCATTTTTTAATGATTTGGTGTGAAACACCAGGTTTAAAATCTGTCCTACAACAGTATCTCAGTGGAGGTGAGAATTTCCTGAGAACTGTGGGCTGAAGCCAGGGCTCCTGCAGCACTCGGAGACAGGTGTGTCATGGGATATAATGCTGCTCAGTGACCAATGTGCCAGCACATCAGCACAAACAGCACAGAGACATGTCTAAACCTGCCCATCTCGCTGGAACTCTCATCTGTCTCTCGGTTTCAGAGGGAGGGAGCAGCATACACTAACACACCTGACTGACTTAACACATAGGGCATCACCTACTATTAACTAACAATTCTGGCAGGGAAAAATAAAGAAAAAAGTTATTGTAACATTCAGAGCTGCTATGCCCCCATGGAAACAAAGCATTCCCTCTCTACCTTCCTGTTTCTCTTCTCTGTGCAATAGCTACATTGCAAACACGCAAAGCCTATAAATAACATCTGACACCTGTCAGTTCAGATTCTTTGTCCAATGGTATATAAAAATGCATATAAATAAAAAAAAAAAAAAAAAAGATAAACTGCATTCCTTTTCTCACTGCTATGACAAATATCACCAAGCTAAGCAAGTAACAGCTGCTTGTAAAAGGATAACTTAAATAAATGTAGAATGTATGAAGTTGCCTTAATGAAGTTTTTAATTTCTTTTCTTTTCTATAGCCGCAAAACCTCCAAAATGCATAAATGCTAAATTATAAAATTACTTACAAAATTATTCTCCAACGATTAAATATCTGTACAAACCTGTACTGAAAGTTGTTAATGACAAAGCATAGAACAAAATGAATTGGGCAACCCCATCCTAAATTAACTGATATTACTGCATGTGTGTTTTTTGTTGAGTATCATATTTATACATGCTTTCTTTTTTCAATTAATTTATACCCCCGAACTGGCAATGTATCCTGGGGGATACAAAATGAAAAAAGTAAAAAATTAAGATTTGCCACTACAGCCGGTCATGCTGTTTTCAAATGTTACCCATGAGCTAAAAAAAAGTCACCAGATCTGCAACGGACACCCTTTCAACATGAAACCATTAAATGAGACCTACACTTTCCCTGCCTCTCCAATGTTTGTATCCCCCAGGATACGTCGCCAGTTATAGGGTTAAAGCATCTGTGGTGTTTCCATGGCTTCTACAGAAGTAAAACCAGAAATCAAGTGTAGTGTGGATATGACATCATTGACAGGTGACAATGTCACGGGCTGTTACATTTTAAAATAGCTGATTTCTCTGGTTTAAACATTGTTGTAAACATTTGGGATAATGTAAATACACAAGTCAAACAAATATATATCACTGTTCTGGTGGTTTTGGGACATTTTAAATCTAAATATCTTACATATCGTGCCTTTAAGAAACAAATTTAGAATTCAAATAACTTTATGGAATTTATCTTAAGAAACTTCTTAACATTTTTCTTAAAAAGATTTTCATGAATCCGGCCACAGTTACTCTAGACACGATTCTCATATCTTTGGAACAATGATTTTCATGACTCTTTCAGTTTGTTTTTGTTTTTTTGTCCAGTCATTCATAAATTACAGGATAAGGATTTTAAAGAGACAAAAATAGAAAACATTTGATAATATAATTATATGTTGAACTTCTCGCAGGCTAAATATTTTACAAAAATGTTGATTCATTATAGAAATAGCTGATCATGAATTGCATAAGGAGTTTTAGACCTATTGAATGGGCCAAACTTCCATGCTTCACAGTCGTCTGGCTAAGGTCTATGAAGAGAGCAGCATGAAGTCACAAATAATCTACAGTTGCAGCTGTGGCGCAGAAGCCAAAAACAGGACCAATAATGACTCACCTTGCAGTGCTGTGTTGCTGTTGTGATGGGCAGGTTTGGGAGGGGGCACTGGCGGCTGTTTAGGAGCAGTAGGGGCTGCAGGGGTGGAGTGGGCAGGAATTGAGGGTGGGGTGGAGTGGGCAGGAATTGAGGGTGGGGTAGAGTGGGCAGGAATTGAGGGCGGGGTGGAGTGGGCAGGAATTGCAGGCAGGGTGGAGTGGGCGGGAACAGTGGGCGGGACTTCACGGTCTCCTGCTGTTACAGGGGGAATGGGATTAGTGCGTGAGGAATCGTCTACATTTAAAGACACAGTCCGAGGAGGAGGTTTAGCAATAGGGGGAGCAGAGGATGAGGATGCTGATGAAGATGACGATGATGACGAAGAGCAGGGGGATGAGGATGGGACTGGAGCAAGCTCTGTGGAGGAGGAAGAAGCCATCAGCCATTTGGGAGGGAGAATGGCCTGTTTAGTGGGTGGCTGTGAGTCTTTAGTGGAGGTACTTGCAGGTTTGGGTTCAGGAACAAACCGCACACCCAGTGATCCTAATGGTGAGCACAAGACACATGCACAAACATAGATAAACACAGCTAACAAAATACACACAAGTGCACAGCACAGTCACAACAGCAGGCACAAGTACATCAGGCATAGCATGTGAACATTGGCAGTGAGGTGAGGAGCAGGATCGCTTTAAAGACCCCATGAAGTCAAAACGGGAGCTTTTTGGCAACTTTTAAACTATATATTTGGGCTGCACAATTATGATGAATCCATCAATATGTCCCACCTCAACTTTCAGTTTCAACTGGTAAAATCCTAACACAGGAATCTAAGCTGTTTCATGGGGTCTTTAACACTTTTATGCATTAAGCAAAACTTCAGCCACACAGTGAGCAACTGCAGATTTATCCATTTTCAAAAACAAAACAAAAAAATATTTGGACCACTTTTGCCTATTGTCTAAACGTAGCCTCATCACGGTTCAAGCCTGTCTACACCAGAGGTGTCCAATCCTGCTCCTGGAGGGCCACTTTCCAGCAGAGTTTATCTCCAACACACCTGGAAGTTTCTAGTGATCTGGAAGACCTCGATTAGCAGGTTCAGGTGTGTATAATTAGGGCTAAGCTAAGGTGCGTCTCAATGAATAAGTGTATAATGTACACAAATTCGGGCACTGGTAAGGACAGTAAGGACCCTGGCTCACTAGACATTAGGACACTGATGACTCTTATTTCCAGCGACATGACAATATCTTCACTGTACAACAACACTACTGGTATATATGAACAACAAATGCTTGTTAAATATACATTTTGGCCATAAATAAATTATAAACATTTCCTAGATTGTTTATTTCCTGTCTAGCGATGGGTGTTTACACTGAAATATAAATGTATTTTATTTATTTTTTTAAATCTATCGTGTGTGATTATGTGTGGTGAGTTGGCTTGTGTGATTTGTGTTTCATGCTTCAGAGCTTCTGTTAGGAGAACATAGTGAGCATCGATGCTCCCTGGTATTCACAGTGCATTGTGGGACATTTTAGGGAGTGAACTATTCAGGTGCACTGGCAAGATTTCACAATTGATTTAGCCCTTAGAATGGTCGCCTCCCTCATCAGTGCCCTGACTACTGATCTAGGGAGCTGATTAAGACGCACCTCAAAACTCTAGCTAGATAGTGGCCCTCCAGGTGCAGAATTAGACACCACAGGTCTACACTGAATGCTTCAAAGCTAAAGTTCCAAATTCATTTGTCCTGTTGTCGGAAGTAGAGCAAGTGCACCACATCTAGTGTAGACAGTATTTCTGTTTAGCCCTAGATGTGTGAATATTAAAATGAGTCTTCTAGTAAACCTCTAGTAAAGTTGGGTGATGTCTTTATTAATTTTATGAGCCCACAAATCTATTGTCATGAATAAAGCGAGCTGGGTGGGAGTTTTACCTGTTCGTGCCCTTGATTCTTCCTCCACAGTTGTGTATCGTGGCAGTGTGCTGCTCTGGATGGCCTCCGATGCCGGCCGCAACTTCGGTCCAATGTCAGACGAGCTCTTTTGAAGAATTGGCCGCATGTCCTGTTCTGACTGAGGCCGGACTAGTTTCCCATCAGACACCTGTTTCATAGGTTCTGGTCTCCTGACATCTTTCCTTTCTCTCTCATCTTTTCTGTCTCTTTCCTCACGTCTATCCCGTTCCTCTTTTCTTTCCCTGTCTTCCCTCCTTTCATTCAGCTCCTTTCGCTCTCGATCATCGGCCCTCTCTGGCTCATCCCTCCTTTCGTGATCTTCTTTCCTGTCTCGTGGCTGTTTCCTGTCCTTGCTGTCCCTCCAGTCTTTCTCTTCCCGCTTTTCTCTGTCATTCCTCCTCTCTTTCTCGCGTTCATCTCGTTCACCTTTTCCGTGCCAGTCCTCTTTTTCTGGCCTCCTATCTCGTCTGTCTTTATCATCTCTACGTTCAGCCTTTACTTCCCTGTCGTCTTTTCTATCTCGGCGTTCTCTGTCCTTACTCGCCTTCTCATCTCGTTCGTCCCGCCGATGTCGTCCTTCCTCCTGTCCATGTCTCTCTCTTGGTAACGATCCTGCATGTTTTTCCAAGTCTGACTCTAGTCGGCTGCGTCGCTCCGTTTCAGGTGGTAACCGTGTTCGAGCGTCCACATCCAGTGGCTGACGGTTGCGACTGACATCGGAAGGTGCTCTGTTGCGGCGCTCCGGTTCAGGTGCGAGGCTGTTCCTCTGTTCTTCTCCCTGTGGTCGTGAAGATGGTGTCTTGATTTCCGATCCAGTATCTGACCTGCGTTCTCCAGGTAATGGAGCAGTGTGGCCATTCTTTACTGGAGGAGCTTTATGATTCACGTCATTACTCTCTGAAACAGATATGGATAATGGATTGAGATAGAAAACAAAAACGAGAAAATGTTTCACTTGTATACATTGCAATTATTATTTTCTTTCCTAATTTGACATGTCAATTTTTGCCCTCTTAATATGTCCTGATGACTGTGAACTAGTCTGAAACACCACATTGCAGCAAATTATGTATTTTCCATATGGAAAAGACAAATACAACCATAAAAAAAAAAAAAAGTTACTTATTTTACTGTAGAATCATAAAGAATTTTTGACATTATTTTAATGACAACTCAGCACATAATACATAAAAATATGACCTGGACACGTTTATGACAGAATGAATCTGACAAAACCTTTGGTTCCCCATTGACCCTGCTAGGTTGCCGTACCATTCTCTGGGATGTCCTTAAGTAACCCTCGCTCTATCAGCTCCTCCCTGGGTTTCCTCATCGAAATCTTCCTCTCCAGCACTAATCATTCGAAAGAGAGCAGATGCACATTAATCTCTCAAGCCGCAGGTTTTGTAAGACAGTGGGTTTTAGGAATACTATAATTTGCAATGCTTTGGAAAGTTGAACTGGAAGTATGTGTGCTACTACTAGAGTAGAAAAAAAAAAAAGGATCAGAACATGAGTGCTGGAGTCACCATTAAAATATACAATGTATAAAATGCATATAGACTACTGTTATCACAAAAGTTAACACTTGCCTAAGAATCTTTTTTTTTTTTTTTATCCCATTACAGAATAATTTCCTCCATTTCCAAAATCCTAATGTCAACCACAAAATAATAGAAACATGGCAAAGGCTTTTTTTTAATGTTGGTAACAAATCAAAACATATCACTTTAACTTCTAAAAAAGAGCTCATATCAGAATTCAGTTTCAACAGAATCAGCATTATACACTCACCTAAAGGATTATTAGGAACACCTGTTCAATTTCTCATTAATGCAATTATCTAATCAACCAATCACATGGCAGTTGCTTCAATGCATTTAGGGGTGTGGTCCTGGTCAAGACAATCTCCTGAACTCCAAACTGAATGTCAGAATGGGAAAGAAAGGTGATTTAAGCAATTTTGAGCGTGGCATGGTTGTTGGTGCCAGACGGGCCGGTCTGAGTATTTCACAATCTGCTCAGTTACTGGGATTTTCACGCACAACCATTTCTAGGGTTTACAAAGAATGGTGTGAAAAGGGAAAAACATCCAGTATGCGGCAGTCCTGTGGGAGAAAATGCCTTGTTGATGCTAGAGGTCAGAGGAGAATGGGCCGACTGATTCAAGCTGATAGAAGAGCAACTTTGACTGAAATAACCACTCGTTACAACCGAGGTATGCAGCAAAGCATTTGTGAAGCCACAACACGCACAACCTTGAGGCGGATGGGCTACAACAGCAGAAGACCCCACCGGGTACCACTCATCTCCACTACAAATAGGAAAAAGAGGCTACAATTTGCACGAGCTCACCAAATTTGGACAGTTGAAGACTGGAAAAATGTTGCCTGGTCTGATGAGTCTCGATTTCTGTTGAGACATTCAGATGGTAGAGTCAGAATTTGGCGTAAACAGAATGAGAACATGGATCCATCATGCCTTGTTACCACTGTGCAGGCTGGTGGTGGTGGTGTAATGGTGTGGGGGATGTTTTCTTGGCACACTTTAGGCCCCTTAGTGCCAATTGGGCATCGTTTAAATGCCACGGCCTACCTGAGCATTGTTTCTGACCATGTCCATCCCTTTATGACCACCATGTACCCATTCTCTGATGGCTACTTCCAGCAGGATAATGCACCATGTCACAAAGCTCGAATCATTTCAAATTGGTTTCTTGAACATGACAATGAGTTCACTGTACTAAAATGGCCCCCACAGTCACCAGATCTCAACCCAATAGAGCATCTTTGGGATGTGGTGGAACAGAGCTTAGTGCCCTGGATGTGCATCCCACAAATCTCCATCAACTGCAAGATGCTATCCTATCAATATGGGCCAACATTTCTAAAGAATGCTTTCAGCACCTTGTTGAATCAATGCCACGTAGAATTAAGGCAGTTCTGAAGGTGAAAGGTCAAACACAGTATTAGTATGGTGCTCCTAATAATCCTTTAGGTGAGTGTATGACAGTAATTAATTTGTGCAGTTTTACTGTCACAAATCATAACAGACAAGTACCTTCTGAAGTTTCCTTGAACTTGTCACTGCTTCTCTTCTTTCTCCACTTCCAGGGTTTGAATATCTTTCCCAAGTTGGAGAACTTGCCCTTGCCCTTTGCCGAAGGGGTTCCTGCTCCTGGATGTGCTCCATCACTCTCTGGCATACTATGATCGACTTCATCATCTGGGTGGGAGGAGGAAAGAGAGAGAGAAGTTGGTTCCAGGCCTATACAATAAGTGTGTGTGTGCGTGTGTGTGTGTGTGTGTGCGTGTATGTATATGTATGTATGTATGTATGTATGTATGTATGTATGTATGTATGTATGTATGTATTTATTTGTGTTGTCAAAAGTATCGACCGCGATACCAAGTCGATGCTTTAATCGCTGTTGAGCTGTAAGCGTAAACACCTCTGACTGGTCATTGTGCTCACACGCTCAGAGCGTTTGAAAGCACAAGTAGGCTGATATGCACCTGCATTCAAACGTCATTGATGTATATTTACAACATGTTTGTGAAGCACTGATAGTTGTAGCCAATCAAAGACATAATTGATGAGGGTGAGCACAATGGCCAGTCGGAGGTGTTTACAATTCCGCTCAACAGGACTCAAAAGTGTAAAAATTTTTAAAATTCAGTACCAATTTGGTATTGCGTCGGTACTTTTGACAACACTAATATATAGTATATAAAGAGTATAATTACAGTGGCTAATTACAATTCTAATGTTGTGAAAAGGTATGTAATAAAATGCAGACGAACACACATTTGTAACATTTTATATTATATTATTATATTATTGATATTTGATTAGTTATTTCAAACTTCATATTAAACTGGTTTTAGAAATACACTTTATATACATACAACTTAGAAAATGCCAAAATTGTACTTAAATTAAATAAAATAAAATTACTGTAATTCATGCCATGACCTCTTGTGGATTATTAGGGGCCAGAAATCAATTATTAGTGGATTATTAGTATTCCTATTATTATTATTGTTCTGCTCTTGAAGTCTATGGCAGCCCACAGAACCCCTTGCAGGAAAGTTAATGCACACAAATTTGGTACACAGATAGAGGACAGTCTGAACTTTAATCTCAAGCACTCTAAAGGACCAACAACTGTCCAAAGATGCACTCATGCGAATAACTTCTGAACCGTAATGGCTAGAAACAAAAGTCTTGTTTCTAACTTGTCTGCCATTTTGAATTTCTTTGAAAACCTACTTTTTCAAACTCCTCCTAGACCGCTGGTCTGATCTTCACCAAAATTAGCTCAGATCATCTTCAGAACATGCCAGCCAAAAGTTATTAAAAGTTTTTTGATTGCTTTTTGACCGTTCTCGAATAACGCATTATCGAATTTGATGGCATGGTGCCAAGCTGATTCTGAGACTGTAACACTGCAATGCTTTGCCAAATTAACAGCAAACTTTGTGTGTCATTGTCTGCTCACACAACATCAATTTGGTAACAGCGCCACCTATTGATCAAAAGTGATAAGCAATCATATTACATGTGATTTTATTTGACCATAGTATAATGATAAATATAGCTGCAAGCAGCAATTACGTTTAGAATAGATGGGACTATTTTCAACAAAAATCTTAATGAACTCTGTGATACATTAAACCCAAAAGTGTGAACACATTACATGGAATCCAACAACCTATGAAAATCAAACTACAAAAAGCCATTATGGTACTACTACAGTAACTTACCACCCCGCTACACTGCTATCAGTTTACAGCCAAAGGAAAAGGAAACAGACTTCAGGATTCAGTATATACTTAACATAATAACTGTAATTCCTAAAGTATTTATAGTCCGAGATAACACAGTTTGAGTGTAATGTGTTGCTAAAATATAATGACATAACATTTACAATCCTTTCAGCAGCCTAATGAGTCACATTTACAAGTAACAACAGTGGGTAGAGATTCAAAAAGGTTATATGGATACTGAAACTCTGACTCAAACAAGCCATGAGTGCACTGTGATTTACAAGACGCCATACAGTTTGCACGCAGACACGCAGTTGAGTTTTACAAATCTTTGCTACTAAACCCAGTAACTGTAGCCATAAGGATATGTTGCATTATACAGTGTTGAGAAACATGCTTCCGTTTCACTTTAATAATACAATATCTAGATATAATTATAGCACATTAAGTCAACAGGCCAGTTTCATGGTATTTCACAACATCCCACAGGAATCTAAAAGGTGCCACCCTTTGAATGTACATTTAAGAAGTAGAGGTGTAATCGGCATATAAAAGATTAACTAACCACAGATCTATTTAACCCTGCTGGTTTAATTAATGTTGGGTTAACGATCAGCAATTAAGGTAAAACAGACTGCTAAATAAGTGTTCCAGGTCATATACAAGTTAAAGTCTATCAACAATATTTAGGTAAAGAAACCAAGTTTCCTTAGTTTATAAACAAAAATGATGTGAGTAGGTTCCTATTACTTGGATATTGTGGCAACACATTAGGAATTTGTTCCCACAACTTAATTTGTGGCCACATTTCATTATGCATTCCCTCGTTATCGTGACCACATATGATAAATTAGTTCCTTCATTTTAGGAAAACTGCGACCATGTTGGTGCTAATTTATAAATGAATACAATGTGTAAAACGTATAAAAAAAAATTGTGAAACTGAGTTATTAAATTTATAGCTTCATTATCACAATATCTTTTACACCACTGTCATGTGCAGGCTCTGTAGAATAGCATAGTTTTTTTTTCAATTTAATCCGATTGTTCAATTTACTTAACTAAGATTAATAAATGTTTTGTCACAAATAAAGTTTAATCACGTTCCATCCACTTAAATTTCTCCAACTGAAGTTAATAATAGTTAGCTCCATAGACTCCACAGGACATGCAATTTTTCCTTTGTTTGAACAAGAATGTTGTAACATAGAAAATGTGAGAGAGAGAGAGAGAGAGAGAGAGAGAGAGAGAGAGAGAGAGAGAGAGAGAGAGAGAGAGAGAGAGAGAGAGAGAGAGAGAGAGAGAGAGAGACCGTTAAACTGGTCTGGAGACACAAGACAAGGCAAGGCAAGGCAAGGCAAGTCGTGTTCATATATGACACACGGGGAGGTTAGGAATGTTTATAGGTTTTGGCAGCTCCATTGGCATAGAGGCCCTTAACTGATTAAGCAATTATTTGACAGCACACAGACCTAGTTCACTTCACTTGAATGGGATTTTCCAGCGAAAACACTTTAAACAAGACAAATCTTCAAATCAAAAACTACCAGCTCCCCTGATGTTGCAAAAACTTCCCACTGAGCAATAAAGACACATAATAACCACACAGATTTAGCTGATATAAAAAAAAATAAATAAAAAAAAATAAAATAAAAAAAAAGCAGAGATCCAAACAACTCTGCAGTCCACAAGTTCTTCATGTCCCATACTCATGAGAGAGAGACACACTGTGGTGTCACAAAAACAGTTTTTTTCAGCAGTCATTACTTCAGTCTTCAGTGTCGCATGATCCTTCAGAAATCATGAGATGCTGTTGTTCTGATTCTTTGATTAACACGTTCAAACAAACAGCATTTATGAATTGTTCAATGGTAGTGTATAAATGTAAAAAGAAAAGCAATACAAGACAACTGTAGTTTCACATTTTCAGACAAAAATTTGTAAGCAAAAACAAGTTTGTAAAACAAGTAGTGCTTGATAGAGAAAATGTAACCACCGCTAGAGCGTTGTGGTTCATTGCCAGGGCATTGCTGTGTGGTTGCTAATGTGTAATGGATATTGTTTTGTGAAAATGTATACATGTGACACGTGCTGGCAAAATTAGTCACAATGACCAAATTGTCAAAAAAATTATTTTCACATTCCCCATTTAAAAAATATATATATATATGAGGTATGATTTGTTTGTCCCTAGGTAATACATTTAACACAAAAATAGGACAAATATATATTTTAATTATATTATTATTTATAATATATTATTTGTCCATGATACCACAATTGTTTGATTAACATTAATGAAGTTTAACATTAATCAAATAATTTCACACGTCAGATCTTTTTCCCCAACAGTTAACCAAACGTTCATATAAAGGCATAACAGATAATGTATGCGTGAATACTCGCCATGACAGACATTTTGAAATACTATAATTCTGTGTATATTGTGTATATCAGGATTGCGTGTTGTCTGAGGCGTCGGATGTGCACACTCATCAGATCTGTCAGTCAGCTAGAGAGAGAACGTTTTCATGGACAAAGGAAAGGTACTCCTCTCCGAAAACGTACAAATAAAGATACTTTTACATGTTTAATTGCTATTTGGAGCTTTGGGATCGCTAGACGAGGGCTTAATGAACTCATTTTTGTGAAACCTAAAAATCAACCTTTTATCACTTGTCTTGCCTGTAGCTCGAAATTATCCCATGCACATTCCGACTGATTTTGCCAGCACAGGTCATATATATCATCCAGCCCTACAGCTCACTTTTTCCTGATGTACCACTAATTTTGGTGCAAAACTCACCCCTTATTGGTCAATGAGATGGCAGACATTATCTTGAACACCTTTATTTGCAAAGTTCTACACATTTGACGCATTCCCCGCTCAGTTTATGTGCCACTAAACGAAATATTTTGGCTTGATAACTTGATCACGAGTTAAATTATTAATATATTAAACATACATTACTAACGTCTCTGTTTGACCTTCTTAATTAACTCTGCAGGTTTTCCCACTAAATCACAGCAGATATATGGAATAACCTCTACATTTTGACTGGGTCTACTTACTAATTACTGGAAAAAACACACTGTCCTCATGTTGATTGGAAAAAGAATGGCACGGTGACAAGAGAAAACAATGTGGCTTGTTGTCATGGCACCACGACCTTGATAAAATGGGATAATAAAGTAATCAAAGTGAACGTCACTATCAGAGCACATGCAACAACATACCCAAAAATCCCAAGCACTGATCTTCACCTGACACACAAACACACACACACCACAATCAACGCTTCTATGAAACACTGCCTCAGACTCAATAAGCTCTTTGTTTCAGGAAGGTTGCACATTCCTCTCATATCAGTGACAAACGTGAGAATCGGATCAGAGTCAACTGTCCTGAAATCACTGAGCGTAATATACAGCTACGTTAATGGTAGAGGACTTTACACAAGGACATCAAGAACACGGTGTAGTGTATAAATAAACACAGAAGTCAAAAGTCAGTGAACGAGCTTGTAAAATGATCAAACATTAAGTGAGAGGAAACTAGTGGAGAATACTATACAAACAGAAAATTCACAGCAACACCTTAAAACAACATGAGTCATCAGAAGGTGAAAAACTGGTGGTTATTTGAGCCCTAATAATACGATTTTGGTCACACTTTAGATTAGAATCCAATTCTTACTATTAAATATGACTTTTGCCTCCATAAACTACAAGATACTGCTTATTAATCATTATTAAGGTAGTTGTTAAGTTTAGGAATTGAGCAGGATTAAAGGGATAGTTCACCCAATACTCACCCTCAAGTTGTCTCGATCTCGGCAGCCATTGACTACCATATTTTTTTCCTCCACTACGCTCTAAAAAATGCTGGGTTAAAAACAACCCAAGTTGGGTTCAAAATGGACTAGCCCAGCAATTGGGTTGTTTTAAAGCAGCAGTTGGGTTGTTTTAAGCAAACCCAACTGCTGGGTTAAATGACACATTCACAAGGTTAAAACAACCCAATTGCTGGGCTAGTCCATTTTCAACCCAATTTGGGTTGTTTTTAACCCAGCATTTTTTAGAGTGTATGGTAGTCAATGGCTGCCGAGATCTACTTGGTACAAATATTCTTCCAAATATCTTCATTTGTGTTCAGCAGAACAGAGAAATATATACAGGTTTGGAACAACGACTAAATGGTGACATAATTTAAATTTTTGGGTGAACCATCCCTTTAAGAGCTATAGAATATGTTTACCAAGTGTTACCAATATTTTTTTAAATAAGTCTCACCAAGGCTGCATTTCTTTGATCAAAAATACAATAAGAACAGTAATAATTTTGTGAAATATTATTGTAATTTAAAGAAGTGTAATTTGATCTTGTGATGGCAAAGATGAATTTTCAGCATCATTACACCCATTTTCAGAGTCACATGACCCTACAAAACTCATTCTAATATACTGAATTGCAGCTCTAAAAAAACATTTTTATTATAAAGAGAAAACTGCTTACTATTTTTCTGAAAACTGCTTAATACTGTTCTGCTTAATATTTTTGAAACCATGAAATGATTCAGGATTTTTGATGAATAGGAAACTCAAAAGAACAGCATTTATTTTAAATAGAATATGGTCACTTTTGATTAATTTGAAGCATTATTGACGAATAAAAGCTAATTTACTTAAAAAAAGTTTCTGACCCCAAACTTTTGAATGGTAGTGTACAAATCAAAGAAAAATATAAAATATAGACTGATAAAATAAAGTAGACGATTATATATATATATATATATATATATATATATATATATATATATATATATATATATATATATATATATATATATATATATATATATATATATATATATATATATATATGATGTATTTTACGAATATATTTAGAAAGAAATACAAGTATGCTGCATTCCATGAAATCATTTAAAAGCATTTAGAATATTACATTTCACATTCAGTTAAGACCTCAGTTTAACTGTGCGAGTGTCGCTATCAACTCAGCGATAAATGCATCAATTTGCATAAATTCAAATCAATTTGTAATGTGTCCATTTTTGTCAATCCCGTCAAAAATAAGAAAGAAAAAAAAACCTTTAATTTTCAGTTAAAGACGCAATATGTAATTTTTCGCCGCTAGAGGTCGCTTATTCAAAACAAAGGCTTGATGATCTAGTTAGCTTCTTGATGATGGCTTGATTTGGTGGAGCTTTTATTATGCTGCAGATGACCATATCCGCTTCCGCTCATGCGTATGTGGGGTAACGCAGCGCTGTTTTATCATATTAGGTACATTATTAGAGTGTGTTGAAAGTTATGTTATAAATGCTACTCTGTGCATTCGCTCAGCGGCTACTATGAGACAGTTGTTGCACAGTCCAGTAAGCTAGATTCGTTTTCGGTCAATGAATGTATCCAAACAGTTGCTCGCCTGTCCAATAAAACGCACAATATATTGAAGTGTCTTTGGTGTTTCCATGATTTCTACAAAATAAAACCGAGGGAAATCGAGGGTAACACAGGTATGATGTCATTGATAGGCGATGCACGAACACGGTCCGTGTCCTGATTAACATTGCTTATTTCTCTAGATTTAAAATGTTTCTTGGAAACATTTGGGATAATGCAAGTACACAAGTCAACAAAATATAGAACATTGTTCTCGTGGTTTTTGGATATTTTAATCCAAAAATCTTACATATTGTGCCTTTAATTCAGTACACATATATATGCATGCCATGCACCATATATACACTATAAACAGCAGAAACAGTACTACACTATTCAGAAAACAAGACCTTTCACAACAAATTTGTGCAAATCATTCATAAAACCATTTCTCATGTAAACTGATGCATTTCCATGCTTTTATGTAAGAATAGTTTCATGAATGAAGCCCAGAGCCTTTATTTGTTTGTGTTGTCTTAAAGCACGCAGTAAAGGAAGGGCAAGGCTGTATGTTGGGTTCGACCTTATAATGCTGCAATTATTTTAGGGTTGGAAAACAACATCAACAACAAACCATTTGAGCCAACCTGAATCAATAGACAGCACAAACAGGCTTTCTCCTTTAACACTGCTGCATACAATTCCCACACCAAACACATGGTCATACGCGATTAAAAAGATGCAATACAGAGACTGCTATAGAGAGCTTCAGTCTGTTACAGTGGAGCACGTTCTTATACCATCTCGTAAGGTCTAATCCAAGAGGAAGCGTGCTTGACAGAAACATGAGAATGACCGATTGCACAATCGCCAGATTCCATCAGCGTACATTCACCCAACCTGCCCCTGCCTGTCTCTTACTCTTTCCTTCATGTGAAACAAGCGTACACCTGCAATAATTCAGACTAGTAAAGTTGGCATCTGTGCAGAGTACGCATAAGCAATAAGCCGATCGCCTCGCGTGTAAAAAGCAAAACAGGTCTGGCTGGGCTTACAAACAAACTATAAAAATTAAATTAAACCATACAATCTGAATCTGTGACTCACCTGTTATGTAGGCATGATTTGGGTTTAAAGTCTGAGTACTTGCTCCCTGTCCCATAATCTTGCCCTGTACCCCCAAGTCCCGTGTGCCCCGTCCTCTGCCTGTCCCGGGGCCCGCGGCAGGGAGGGCAAAACACAGTTCCACTATTCTCAGCGAGCAGGTACTCTCGCTCTGTAATCCTAGATGTTCGTGCTCGTGCTCGCCGGTTCGTCCCTCCTTCTTACTTCACAACTTCTGTTTTGGTGGTTTGCTTGCTCTCAGTCAACAACACTCATGAAGGTCCCTCCCTCTCAGCAGCCCTGACTTCATAAATAACATAGGCTGCTTGTCTGAAGTATGTCAGCTGGCAAGGATGCCAGTCATTCCCGATGGCAGGTTTTCCGGAGCCTAAGTTCAAAGAGGGAAACTCTGGAGGGACCAGAGGAGGTCGGAGCCAGTCTTTACCTCTGTTGCTACACACCTTCATTTCCCAAAATGCATTAGACAGTGCAGTCAGTGTAACCCGAGAGCGGCTGAAACCTGAGCAGGGGCAAGGTGGAGCCCTTGACTGGCAGGAAGTGACATCATAGAAGGCTCAAATTACAGTGAGTGAGACAGATAGTGAGTTGGCGGCACAGGCTGATTATTTATGTGTGTGTGAGCATGAAATGAAGACCGTTCACAGTATACTTTGATGCTTTGAGCACCTAGGCGTAACCAAAGTGGGAGGGAAAATTCCAGACAATTATGCTGATGAGAACTTAAATTAAGAAACACAGTGTTCTAATGTGGTCGGTATAGTCTTACTCTCCTCCACTGCTCAGTATCATCTAATAAGAATATGCAAACTTGTATTTTCATGAGGTGAAAGACCCATGTCTTACATGGGGTGTTTTCGCTCTGATCAAGAACATAACAGAATTGTATTCACTGAAGTCTGTATTTTGTATAAACTAATAAATACAGCTTAATAATAAAAAAATTAAAAAAAATCAGATAAGTGTGCGTCTCGGAGGCTGTACAGTCACATTATCTTCATGGATACTTTTTCTGAACAATTATTGCAATGATTTTCAATAAACTGGTGTGTCAGTAATTTTAGTGAATGTAAGTGAAAGTAGGTTCTCCTCAAGTTCACACCATACAGTGTGAAACGTAACCATACAGATGTGGTTCATCACTTTAACTAGATCTATAATTACATCTACTGTTTACGGAAGCCATAAGACCATGCATTATTTTATTCGTTCTTGCTTTCTCATGATCTGAACATACCAAAATAGTTGTTTTCTCATGATCACAACTTAATTTTCCTGTGCACTCGAAAACAAATAGTTCGTTTTCCTCCGGTTTCAGAGTTCAGAGGTCTTCTTTCCAAAAGGTTACCGGTTAGAATGAAATAATAGGATAGTTACTAATGTTCTTTTTATAATGAGAGTTTATTATACTAATACGTTTTGAAAATAACAATAAAAATCACTGTCACTGATGCCTCAGACAACAATTTTTAAATTCTTTTAGCTCCATGGATTCAACCCACTTAATCCATTTAAGAAATAATTTCATTCAGCAAGGATGCATAAATTTGATCAAAAGTGGCAGTAAAGCTATTTATAATGTTACAAAAGATTTATAAATGCTGTTCTTATGAACTTCCTATTTCCACACAGTAATGTTTTAACATTTTCAGCACCAATCATTTTTTTTTAAAAGAATAAATAAATAAAAAGTTATGTTAAATTGTATTAATATTTCACAATATTACTGTTTTTATTGTATTTTTAATAAAAAAATAAAGCCTTGGTGAGTATAAGAGATTTCTTTCAAAAACATTAAAACATGTTTTAAAACATTTTAAAACATTAAAACATTTTTGAACAGAATGTATGTGGACATTGAAAAAAAAAAAAAAAAAAAAGAAGGTAAATCAAAAAGAACTCCATGTCAACCAGTTACATTAGGATTTAACCCCATGTAAATCCCTCTGGAAAAGGGAGTTCTCCACACAGGACATGATGTGGCTAGTTTTATCATTATGTGTGGGAGTCTGGGATCAGAGAGATGGAGCTCTGACACTAGGAGGAGAGAAAAGCAAGGCTGGCTGTGTTTAGTGCCAGTCAGAGCCAGGTTTTCCAGTGACACGCACAAACACACACTCATAGTCACAGTGACACACACACACACACACACACACACAGTCTCTCTCTCTCTCTCTCTCTCACACACACACACACACACAGTCTCTCTCTCTCTCTCTCTCTCTACACACACACAGTCTCTCTCTCTCTCTCTCTCTCTCTCTCTCTCTCTCTCTCTCTCTCTCTCTCTCTCTCTCTCACACACACACACACACACACACACACACACACACACACACACACACACACACACACACACACACAGTGTTTGGATAAACTCACTTAAGCTGTCAGGAGACAAAAGCCAGACAAGTGTTGAATGACCCAAGATAGACAAAACTGGTTCATTAAACAGGATACAACCTAATGTTGGACATTAAATGCTCTTAGTTTATATAAACCATTTTTTTTTTTAAATATCTATTAAAATATTTTCCAAATATCTCACTAATAATGACAGAAATAAGATTTACATGTCAGTCTGCACTTTAGATAAACGTAGCTTTATTCTGCCAGTAAAGCATGTTAACAGCACTGCCCTTTAAAATAGTTGAGACAACGTGCAACTGCAAAATATTCCCACAATCAGTTTAAACTTAAAAGAGAAAAAAAATTCATTTATTATTATTTAAATTCACAATTTGTCCCCTGTAGTCAATCATTTTATCCCTTAAAACTCATCTTTGATAACCAAAATTACATATTTAAACTAGTGCTGTGCAAATGATCGCATTAACGCAGGCGGTTAATTTGTTCAGTTTAACACATTAAAAAATATTTAACACAATTAACTTTCGTTAGTTCGTTTTTATATCCATTGTTTTTAATATATTTGCTTATTTAATAAGAAGCAAATATAACAGACAATAAGCCTTAGCGCTGGCGATCATTCATTGCACGCGTGTCTCATAAATGAACCGAAACTCCAAATGATATTTGAGTATTGTGTGTATCGGATAGTTTACAAAATCAAATGATTCAGAACATTTTTACCACTGAAATGACTGGGAAAAAAAGTGTCCCAATCAACCTGAATTCATTATGTTGTTTTAAATCCCAAATATTTTACTTATAACGTTGATCATTACCAATTATTCAGATGTTTGTATTTACTGAATACTGAATTGTGTTCAATGTCACAATATTACTGTTTTTTTTTAGCATGAGGCTTCTTTCAAAAACATTAGAAATAGTACACTGCCAAAAATGCTCTTCTTAGTATTTTTGTCTTGTTTCTAGTCTAAATATCTAAAAATTCTTAACACAAGATGCATTTGGTAAACAAGTAAAATGACTTTTTTTTTTCAACAAAACAAGAAAAAAAATCATCTTAAGTGTTTTTGCTTAAAACAAGCACAATTATCTTCCAATGGGAAGAAAAATAATCTTGTTTCTGATTGAAATCTTGTTCCTTGTTTCTGTCCCAAACAGAAATAAGATTTTTTTTTTGTACCTCATTTACAGATAATTTTGCTTGTTTTAAGCAAAATCTCACTTAATTTAGAATGTTTCCCAGAAAACAAGAACAAATATCTTGTAATTTTATTTATTTATCTAGTAAATGGATCTTGATTTAAGAATTTTTTGATATTTGGAATGAGAACAAGAAAAAAAAAAAAAACTAAATAAGAAGAGCATTTTTTTTTTTTTTTGCAGTGTAGTCAAATCTTGTGATTATTTCAAATATAATAGGTCTTTGTAATGTGCCTTTGTTGACAACATTCTAAATAAACTACAATAAAATATATTTCCTTTGTCCTGTTGCTTGGCTCTCAGTCACACACCTGAAGCTCATTCGTTATGCAGCTCATTATGTGATCTTTTGTTCTCTCAGGTGTGATTCACAGCATTATTCATGAACATTCACGCCCCTTCGCATACGGCCTTTGTAAAGAAAAAGTGTCTTACAAAATTTAAATCAATGTATTGTTTTATATGAATTAGCAGGCTCAATGATTCTCACATCAGTTTGAAGCAAAACAACTCTATAGGCAACACCACCCATTAGTCTAAAGTCTTGTGGACGCATATCTATTGTGTGTTTTGAGGCCTTAATTTTAAAACAATTTTTTAGTTTTCAAAAACCATGCATAAACATTATTCTGTCAAAAATACAAACATGTACATACATGTTGCTCACATATTATGGTAGCAAAGTTGGTTCTGAATACAGTGTAATTACACTAATAATGCGTTTATAAGCAATAATGCGTTTATAAGCAACAATGCGTTTATAAGCAACTGAAAAAAGCACAAATGTCAGAGCATGTCAAAACACCCAAAGGGCCCCAAAACAGCTCAGACTCCTGGGGGTTAAAGTTTGGCCTTGGCTGCATTAGCTTATAATTAATTTTTTATTCCAAATGTGATCAACATTTGCATAAGTAAGGGAGCGCGGGGCACAAACTAACGCGGGTTAGTTGTAACACGCATGGTTTAACACTTTCCACTCATGCCAAGATGACGAAACTGTATTTACTAGTTGCCATATCAACATTATTTAGAGAAAAATTGCGGCAAAATAAATAAAAATTAAAAAAACATTGGAAGATATCACTGAACATTTATTTCACCATAGCAAAAGTAAATTTATGTTTCATCACTGTTTTTTTGTGTTTATTTAAAATAAGACAAATCTGATATTATTGTAATCTTATATCTGTTCTTTAACAGCTGAGATGGTTCTTTAATGCTGATCTAACAGCAGAAGACACGAGCCGTGGTTAAATCCCAGTTGCGCAGGTGGGGTGCGTTATAACACTGCGTTACAATGAGCCCCTATTAGAAATATGATATTATATTCTATACTTTTATGAATTCTTTTGAGAAACCATGAGAAAGGGTGAATAATTACTGAGTCAATGTTCAGAAATTATTCATTATTATTATGTTTTGAACTATGCTGTATAGCTGTATTTAGCGATGTGTTTGTTGTCAAACTCAAAAAAAATTATATTTTTAATGATTAAATTGTTTTATTATTTTATTTAAAAAAAGTTAATAATTGTATTTTATTGACAAAATATTTTAGTTTGTCTTGGATATTTTTTTGATTATATCAGGTAACATTTTAAGCTGTCATTTGGTCATGTTATATTGTGCCCCTCACATGTTACAGTGAACCCCACCTATGGGGCATGTTGTCACATTTCACTTCCATTCTTTCGGGGTAAATCAAGAAAAAAGTATACACTGTATTAATGAAACAAAACCACATAATTGTACTACAAGTAGCACATGTGAAATTAATGTGGAAAAAATTAAATACTCTGAACCCCAAGTGGATTTACACAAACTGAGACAAAAAGCATTAGGTTGTGCCCCACTCTCCCCTACTAGATGTGTTGGGGAATTTAACGTGACATTTTAATTATAATCTGCTGAAATGAATAAAATGTCTTGAAAAAACATTTGTTAATTTTGCTGAAAGAGATTCAAAGATCCGAGTCAACAAAATGATCAGAATTTCCCACTACTATTGTGTCACTCAACATGCGTCATTTACTCCGTTGCTCTGATAGGTCTATCCAATTGAGTGCAGAGGCATTTTTTTTTCTTCCTCTGGTTCGGTTGAAACGCGTCCCAATAATCAAAGCCCAATGGAGCGGTATCGGACTCATATTCTGACTACTCAAGTATGATGACGTCAGGCTACTAACCATACACTGTATGGGTCAAAATTATCTATTTTTCTTTTATGCCAAAAATCATTAGGATATTAAGTAAAGATCATGTTCCAGGGTCACATATAGTTCATCATAACATCGTAATATACATAATTCACCCCCTATATTGCTAAAATGTACACGATTTTTCATATCAACAGAAAAATATACCAGAATAACTTGGCTTAGGGTTAGGAATTCTCTTGAGACTCCCCTGCTTCGCAGCATAGTAATGAAGGTAGATTGTGACGTAAGGAACACTTTTTTCACAGGGGTTTCAAGGAGAAAATACTCAGCAATGGTGTTGACTTGCGAATTTGCACATGGTTCGTCTTAAAGTATATTAAAAACACCACATAGACACACACTCACCTAAAGGATTATTAGGAACACCTGTTCAATTTCTTATGAATGTAATTATCTAATCAACCAATCACATGACAGTTGCTTCAATGCATTTAGGGGTGTGGTCCTGGT
>CM031961.1:17172480-17354980 GCA_018749465.1 Paracanthobrama guichenoti | reverse complement strand
ATGCACATGCACTTTAATGACATCCCATTCTTAATCCGTAGGGTTTAATAAAGAGTTGGCCCACCCTTTGCAGCTACAACAGCTTCAACTCGTCTGGGAAGGCTTTCCACAAGGTTTAGGAGTGTGGGTGTGGGATTTTTTGACCATTCTTCTAGAAGCGCATTTGTGATGTCAGGCACTGATGTTGGACGAGAAGGCCTGGCTCACAGTCTCTGCTCTAATTCATCCCAAAGGTGTTCTATTGGGTTGAGGTCAGGCCAATCAAATTGCTCCACAACCAAACTCACTCATCCATGTCTTTATGGACCTTGCTTTGTGCACTGGTGTGCAGTCATGTTGCAACAGGAAGGGCCATCCCCAAACTGTTGCCACAAAGTTGGGAGCATGAAATGGTCCAAAATGTCTTGGTATACTGAAACATTAAGAGTTCCTTTCACTGGAACTATAATCCCCCTCCACCAAACTACACTTGGCACAATGCAGTCAGGCAAGTACTGTTCTCATGGCAAACGCCAAACCCAGACTCGTCCATTGGATTACTAGACACAGAAGTGTGATTCATCACTCAAGAGAACACATCTCCACTGCTCTAGAGTCCAGTGGCGGTGTGCTTTACACCGCTGTATCTGACGCTTTGCATTGCACTTGGTGATGTAAGGCTTGGATGCAGCTGCTCGGCCATGGAAACCCATTCCACGAAGCTCTCTATGCACTGTTCTTGAGCTAATCTGAAGGCCACACGAAGTTTGGAGGTCTGTAGCCATTGACTCTGAAGAAAGTTGCCGACTTCTGCGTACTGTGCGTACTCCTCACCCTATCTCTAAGGGAGCGCCCAGCAACCCTGCGGAGTATTCTCATTTCGGCCGCCTGTATCCGGGATCTTGTCCTTTCGGTCATGAGCTGTGGGTGAGCATAGGTGAGAGTAGGAACGTAGATTGACCAGTAAATCGAGAGCTTCACCTTACAGCTCAGCTCCTTCTTCACCACGGCAGACCGGTACATCGACCGCATTACTGCAGAAGCTGCACCGATCCATCTGACAATCTCCCGTTCCATCCTCACTCGTGAACAAGACCCCAAGATACCTGAACTCCTCCACCTGAGGCAGAAACTCTCCACCAACCTGAAGTGGGCAAGCCACCCTTTTCCGACTGAGAACCATGGCCTCGGATTTGGAGGTGCTGATTCTCATCCCGGCCGCTTCACACTCGGCTGCAAACCGCCCCAGTGCACGCTGAAGGTCCTGGTCTGAGGAGGCCAACATGACCCACAAAAAGCAGCGACGAAATCATGTGGTTCCCAAACCAGACACCCTCCGGCCCTTGGCTGCGCTTAGAAATTCTGTCCATAAAAATTATGAACAGAACCGGTGACAAAGGGCAGCCCTGCCAGCAGCCAAAGGCACTTCGTGGCTGAGTTACTGTTGTTCCCAATTGCTTCCACCATGTTATAACTAACAGTTGACTGTGGAATATTTAGTAGTGAAGAAATTTCATAAATTGACTTATTGCACAGTGGCAAACTATCACGGTACCACGCTTGAGCTCCTAAGAGCAACCCAGCTTGATTTTATACATCTGTGGCTTGGGATGGGACAATTACCGGTTTCACGATAAACCACAATAAAATGTACTGACGGTTAGTAATATTGTTAAAATTTTAATTCTCATTAAAACCATTTTTGATTGTCACGATTTTGAAAACTTGCAGTAAATCCTGTCCAGCCAGATTCAGTCTGACGTAGGCACAGCACGCAACGTTGTATTATGACCGAGAGCAAGAAGAAATGGCGGAAGGCAGTGACAGCACTCGGGAGATTTTTCAACCTTCTAAAAGGACCAAATCTGAGGTGTGGTCATATTTTGGCTTTTACAAAAGTCCTGAGGGAAACGTAAATCGAGGATGGTCACCCTGTCCGCAGAACATGCAAAAAGAAAGTCGCGGCAATAGGGGGAAACATTTCAAATCTGCCGAGTCGTCTTCGTGACCATCACACACTATTGTATAGCGAACGCAAGGCAAGTGGACTTTGACCTCAATACCAAAACTACGTCTGGGAAATAATTGGACAAAATGTTGAGTTGAAATATTTTATCTCACTCTCTTGTAATTAACGTGAAGCTTCCGTGAAGACAAGTTCGCAGTAAGTGGCTTTGAGCCAAGTTCAAACAAGACTATTAAGGGTGACATTTAAGGGATAATAATGTATATTCATTGTACAATTATTACACCAATTTCCTTTACCACATACATAATTACGGGGACATAATGAAACATTGTGAAATGTGGATGTGCGCTGTATTATAATGTGTTGCTATTGACAACGGCCATTATAAGGAAGGAAATACCCACAGAATAGAATCTTGGTTTTAAAAAAAAAAGTGCATAGAGCTGCTAGTTTTATTTGTTGTTTGTTGATTTTCAAATACAAAACTTGCTGAAATGGTTTAAGTGTGTGTTTGGGTCACTATAATCGTGATATGAAATTTTCATAGCATCCCATCCCTACCTGTGGCCATGGAAGTGATCGGATCGGAAGTGATTTGGAGGGATGTCCCAATACCTTTGGCAAAATAGTGTATATTACATAAGCATAGAATCAAACTGGATGATCTCAAGATAACTAATTTAACTTTTAACCAGGAAAGGGGTGGTTTTGATCCACAAAGTTGTTTTATTGTCTCTTATAACAAAAATATTTATTTAAACCAATGAAAATGCAGATCCTGTTGTAAAGAGTGAATAATCACATTTTAAAACTACCGTATATACCCGAATATAAGACGACCCTGAATTCATTCACGACCATAAGTTTAAAGTTGGTGTCATAACTGTTTCAAACGTGTTGGTTTATTTGACCAACTTTTGAAGCTCTTTTCTCAAGATGATCTCTTGACTTCTCCATGGCGGCACTATACTGTTTACTTCATTCTTAACACTGTCACTAATTACGTAGCCTATCGTGTTGGCGCCCTCTACTGTTTCCCCCTGCTTTCCCCCTACTACCCCCCATTTTTCAGCCTATTTTTAGGACACAAACCTAGTCTTATATTCGGGTATAATCCAGTATTTACCTCTTAGCTAAATTATTACCCCTTAGCAGATTTTGACTCATATACAAGAACTATCAAGAGAAACTATTAAAGAAATCAACTTTTTATTCAGCCTTTGATATACAAAAGTTCATCGTGATAAAAGAATATCCTGTAAGTTTCGGAGCTGAAAACTTCCTTGTTAGTCAAAGAGAAGCTTTTATAGACACCAGGCCCAGCAAACGCTCAATCTCAGAATGTGCCCGGCTGTGGCGTCTGAGTGTGGTGAAACACCGCCTCTGCAGAAGATCAACGCCTACTGTCTGTTTAGCCCCGCCCACCGATTCACACATGTAACTAGTGGTGTTAGACCAGGTCGCGCTACCAAGCAATAAACGTCGTTGAGGATTACAAAATATTGTGCAGTGCCTGGGCTCGACAGTAATGCAACATGTAAGTAACTGTGTTCATTCTAATGCCTGATCTGAAATGTGATGATTCGTGTAGTCAAATGTTCTTTGTCTGTGTGTCAGAAAATCAAACCAGTGACTAAAAACGTTAACTTGCATTGTTTCTCTTAGCAGGATGAAAATAATCAGATTTCGCGGTGATTAAATTCTATAAAGAAAGCAATCAAAGAAAGCTCCCTTTGCAATCGTTGGAGCAGCGGCCGCTGCAGCTGTCAATCAAACAGAGAGTTTATTAGTGACGCATTTATCAGTGACTCATCGTTTTATTCAACGATCACGTTTGCACTGTTAGTTATAATGAAAGCTTTCATTAGTGTACAGAAACGTTGCAATGACGAGATCACTGCTTTCATGCGTTCAATGTGTGTGATCGGCTACAGTGTTCATCTCTGCAACCTTTCATGCCACGATCTAAATATAATGCCATAGATATTAATATAATACCATAGATCTAAATGTAATGCAACACTTCACGATTAGTTAATCATGAGAACTGTAATAGTAAAAACATACTAAATGAGAGAGTATAATACTATTTCAAATGGAAAGACGTTAGCCAAATCACAGCAGTGGGTGTTTACACTGAAGTCTCACAGCAGACACGCCCCTTCAAACAGAGCGTTCAGATCAGAGGCCTAAAATCAGGGTAGGAAAAATGCATTTTATTTATAAATTATGACAATTTTTGATGTAAAAAGCATTCTAACATAAGTGCACCCCAGGAAACATCATAAAACAATAAAACAATGCAGTTCATGACCCCTTTAATTTAAAAACTGTAGTTGGTTTGCTTACTTTTACCAAACACCAAACAGAGAGAATCAATTTGCATTAAATTTATGACATTTTTTTTTTTTTTTTTTTCAGTTTTATTTGTCATTTAACCGTTACAGTCATATATTTTTCTGCTTTTATGTCAAGGTAACATTTAGATCCAGATAAAGTGGCAGTGACGTATGATTCCATACAGTGTGTACCAGTACTGCATAAAGATGATGCTCACTTTGGAAAGGAATTCACCCATGATACAGACAAATGTTTTAAACAAACACAACTACTGGTATGTGATCTGCCCCAGCATTAGACACAACACTGTCTAACTGTAGCCCTGTTCTTTCCCTATCTGTTGTCCTGGTATCACTCCCTCTGTCCCAATGCTGAGGACAAGAGTCACAGGAAGAAAACAGGCCATAACACAGAGGCAAGTAAATCCTATCAAGGAAATCTCCTGGACTATTTCCAGATCACACCAGAAACTCATGTAAGTAAAGAGTAACTCCACTTCCTGGCACAGTTCCTGAACATAACTTTTCATTACTAACAAAAAGTATCAACAAGTGCCATGGCATTATAATGCTTTTTGAATAAAACGGGACTATGGTAGTGATAATACCATGGTATCATTTGCAGTACCTATCACTGAATACAGTATCATTGAATAACATGTAATGTATCTGTTTTTATGTCTTTAACAAGTTCATTTTAAATGATCCTGTGGAAAACATTTTTGTAGCTATATTGAGCATAAATAATAATTAAGAAAGAATTAGCAAAATACTACAAACATTTTAGATACCCAAATAACATGGGTATACCATAGAATAGTAATTACAATACACTAGCGTTAAAATAAATTTTTAAATAATTTTTCTAATGTTCACTAAGAAAGTTCAAAAGAACAGTTTTATGTAAAAAAACAACAAAAAAACACTATAAATGCATTTACTTTCACTTTTGATCAATTTAATACATCCATCCTTGCTGAGTTTAAAGGGGTCATGAACTGGCTTTTTTATTTTTTTATACTATTGCCTGAGGTCAACTTATGATGTTCGCGTGGATTTACATTCAAAAACATCATAATGAATAAGTAATAGGCTATTTTCTACAATGGTTTTGAGGCTCTCTCCTGAACGCTCGGTTTTTATGGATGTGCTGCACTGAAGACTTGGAGGTAAACGCCCACGGCTAGGATTGGATAAGATTTGCATATTTAATGAGCTTCTGCTCCCCTGTCAGTTCACGTGAGGGATTGTTTTGAAGCGGCAACCGGAATGATTCTCTCACAGGGCTCGCAAAACGTCTTTATCAAACAAACACAATGATTCATCTCTCATCCACCCGCGATTGATTGGAATGTTATTTTTTGTATTACTTGGCCCGCCCGATTAGTGGATATAACCGCAAACCGTGTATCACACACGCACGCACGCAGGCACTTCAAATATCAAGTCAAGAGAGTGAACAACGCAGATCAAGAAAGGAATGTTATTTTACTATTTAAGATTCACCGGCCTGCTGACCGGCTTACATTTTGGTAGCCCATCTGGAAAACAGATTCCAGACGAGCCCTGGCCCATACATGTCCGAGTCTGATCCCAAATCGCAATAAACCAACAAATAAAAGGATTCTCCAGCCTGTGACAGCATGCTAAGTTATGTTCTGTTAGACATGTACACATAATCAAAACGATCTGTAACAATGCAATACTATCACATAAAAAAAACATGTTTTACTCACATAAGTGTGTTGCCCCATTCCTGTCGGATCCAATATAGAAGGCACAGCATTGTGTTTTAATCTCAGTATGTCTGCAAATGTCTCGATCTGTGTCTTGTTTACAAATGATTCCTCGGTAAAATGAAGCAAACAAATGTGCAATGTCTTCCCCACGTGAGCTGGAACTTCATCAAAAATAAAGTTCAACCACTCATTCCAAATATTAGAATCTGAAGGAAGCTTATGCAGGGACTGTGTTCTTCCGCAACCAGGCACAGCGCAATATATTGCTATCTTCGGCATGTTCATTGCTCGGTAGCACAATCCGTTTAGCTCCACGAGTCGGTGGGCGGGGCTACAGAATCAGGCGTACATATTTATCTGTTGAGGTGGCGTTTCTGCATTCTATGACGTCAATGGTCGACATATTCTGAGATCGAGCGTTTTCTGGGTCTGGTGTCAATAAAAGCTTTTCTTTGACTAACAAGGAAGTTTTCAGCTCTGAAACTACAGGATATCCTTATATCACAATGAACTTTTATATATCAAAGGCTCAAGGGAAAGGTGATTTCTCAATTAATCACCCCTTTAAGTACACATTTCTTAAAGAAAACAAAGTCTTACAAACCCCAAACATTTAAGCAGTAGTGTATATATTGAAGTATGATGGTGCATTAATCTCAAACGTCGCTGTAGTACACAGTACAGTACTTCACATGCATCACATGGCATCACAAATAATCACAGATCTGTTGCTGTACATCACTCTCTAAACTCAAAATATGTAGGACGTCTAATCTAGAACGTCAGTTCAAGAAAGATCAAGAAGTTCATTCCTCTTCTATCCGTGCAGACGTGTTTTCTCTCTGTTCCCTGCTGGCTCAATGCTTGCTAAATTGCATTCTTGTATTTCTGGAGAGCGTAGGGCGGCGCCTGAATAATCGGCTGCGGCCCGGAGGCTTGCTCCAAACTTCATTTCGTTATACTGTACTTGTACATGTGTAATGACGAATAAACTTCAACTTCAACTTCAGTTGACAAATTGTTGCTATGGAATAAAGTAAGTTCTTAAAGTACATGGCCCTTTATGGGGTGCAGTTTTACATGTTCATACGTGCTGTTGCATAACACCTACATAGCTAAATGAAAAAGAATATATACACCTTTTAAAAGGAATCTTTAAAAAAAAAGTTTGAACAGTCTGAACCAACAAAAATTAAAGACTGCTACTATGTTTAAATGTTGCTTGTCGTTATCAGAAAAATGCACTTGACCCTCAATGGTAGATAAAAGATATTTACCCTGTTCCTCAGTCTGCAGACGTTGAAGTGCGGCAAACTGAAAATATTTCCTACCTGATGAGGTAGACGACTCTTCTTCAAAGTTACTCTCTTTGTCCATAAAGGTAAAATTCCCCACAGAAAAACAAAGCTACAACGTGGCAAATGAAAAGTGCTGAGTTTCACCTATGGGTGTGTCGACTGGGCAAAGCGTGATCAGATATCTCACTCGAGAGCCAACACACCTATGCGTCACATGGTCAACCTTCTTTATGAGTCTAACATTTCTTATGAGGTCAGTGATTTTGTAATATAAATCACAGGATCAGTATCACCAACTACTCTACTAAAACCAGACATTGTTTTCTATGAAATATATGTAAAGGTTGGTGAATATGCAACTATTTAAGGAGAACGACAAATAGCCCAATTGAAAAATCTCCTAATAATCAATAATGAAAATATCTGAAAACTATTTTTACTACTAATTAGTGAGGTGTTTGTACTGTGTATTTTTAGACAAGATGTGGAATATCCCCCAAAAAAAAAATCTATATCTAAAACAGATAAGTTGATTATTAAAACATACGTCAACTGCAGCCCTAAACCAGTTCAATCCACATAACCCTCGAATGATGACCACTGTGACCAAATCACAGATATTTCTTCTGACTTTTTGACAAGATCATCCTTCCATTGTCTTACCTCGGTTTTCCATTCCCACGTCAAGAACACAGCAGCAGGTAGAGGTTCCTGGGGAAATAAGAGACAGATTGCTTGATTAGATACATATTATATCACCAGCAGAATGGTGTTTAAAACATCAGACCTCACATTGATTGACACAAGAACCCGTGAATGAAGCCAACAGGCAAGTAAAGGATAATGTACAGACAACACAGAATTAATCGCAAAATAAACAGCAGCAATAAAGTAGAAGGTGTCACCCTGAAAGGGCTTATTTTGTGATAATGACTATATTATACCACAAGGCTACTTACCAAATCTTATTTACTTTGACTATGTGAAAGAAGGGGAAAAAAAAAAAAAAAAAAAATAATAATATCTAGAGTGATACGAGTCATGAAGCAATGAAACTGGTCACCTGTGATGCCATGTAATAATTACAGTCCTTCATCTGGTAAAACTAACACGACATACCAAGCCTCTCATCCATTCCAAAACGATAAAACAATTTTTTTTTTATAGTACAAAGTTTCAAAATAAATCCAGACAACTTGCAAGCACCCATTTAAGAACAAGACAGTCAATACAGAACAACAATACATCAACTATTATTGGTAGTTGATGCTATATTAACTTCTAAATAGAGGGTAACAACACTTTTTGTTTTGTATATTTTAATTTATATATATATATATATATATATATATATATATATATATATATATATATATATATATATATATATATATATATATATATATATATATATATATATATATATATATATATATATACTTAAATTCATTTTTATATTTATTTTCTATATGCATTTGTATTACTGAAATGTAAAATATAGAAAATGAAATATATATTTTTGTTAAATTATGCCATAAAATATTTTTTTTTAATGTGCTTTCCTTTATGGATTTCACCAAAACCTGATTTTTTTTTTTTTTTTTTTTTTTTTTTTACATCCTTGATGTTTTCTGGCACTTTCTGAAACTCCAGAAAACTTAATATGCTTTACAGTAAACACAGGCCTTCACATGAAGATCATCTGCATTATAGTAAGACACGTGTACTTCCTAAAACAAGTCTAAAATGCTATGAATAATCATTAATTATGCTTAAGTCACTGCAGACTATAACTGCATATGTAACTGTTCACTCAATTTTTCCAGACAGGATTATGACTTACGATTACGAAGCAGCATAGTAGTTCTTCTGAGAATTAAATGAAAGCAATTATTTAGCAAATGTAATCATTAACATTTTGAAAACACAGAATCCCACAAACAAATTTTCATAAGGCACAGTATCTTATCTGAGCTTATGCGTCATTGAATTTGTTTCATAACTGATCAACTTTGCAACATTAACACTGTTATTTTACCGTGTATTACCGTGAAGCTGCTTTTAAACATTCTGTATTGTATAAAACGCTGTTTTTAAAATTATCATTCCCAAACATTCCTAAAAGTAATTCTTATTTACACAACACAGAAACTATCCAAGTCGGGTGAATGAGCAAATCAAAGTTTAGTGTTTTTCCATGCATGTTTGTACGTTACTGTATCAGACTGTCTTAATTCTCATTCTGTGCATTTCCACCGCATGCAAGGCGGTTTCAGGCCCTAAAAACTTGCTCATCTCAAACGGCACAGGGAAGCAGGGGGTAGAGAAATGTCGGTGCTATGGCTGTCCCACTGAGCAATTAAACAACTTTGAGTGAATGCGTATGTGAATAATACACGTGATTGCATCTCTTTAGCTTCAACGCATCCAGCTCAAACAGCAATGCACAACATTAGTCATGATTGGGACTGACATATTACATAACATTATAACAAAAAATTAATAAAAGGTTATGATTTTGGGTTTAGTTGCCATGTTACTATCAGTTAAACGGTTTTGCTGCATGGTTAAAGAAAAATATGCTGCATTTGTTCTGCATTGCATTTGTAACTCACGGGGCGCGTCGACACGTGCAACCACACGTGTCTACACAGACATATTTCGCAAAATGAAGCAATGGAAAACAGTGGGCCTACTGTGTGGGACCATTTAGACAGAAAAGCATGCAAAATATGCTACGCAGTAGGGATGGGCATTTGATAAAATTTTCTTAGTCGATCTTTGGGAGAATTAACGATCGACTATCGATTAATCATTATAATTTTTATAATAAAATTAATTATTTAACTTTTATAATTCAAAAATGCAATGAATACAAAAATACAGTGTGTTTTTCCTCGATGAGACCTCTATTACAGAACTTGTGGCAGACAGTTAAACTACATTCAGTGAGGCAAACCGAACATATATGTGCGTGCATATGCGGTGCTCTAAAGCAGCGGAACCTGCAGTTTCGAGCCAGCGTTCTTAAACGGAGACCTCATTTGTTCCAAAATAATAATAATAAAAAAGGGGTAATTTTCTCTGCTCGTTGTGCATCACAGCTCCGAGTCCATGCTAACGCCGACTTGATGCTAGGTTGAGACAGAGCAGTATGCACCGACATTAACCAGGGACGGATGCACTTTAAGTGGTACATCATTTGAGTCGTGGCCGTGTTGTATCTATACACGGCATTGCAATGTTTGCAGTGAACTATTTCGCTTTTTAAATCAAAATGGTCCCACGCCACATCTCACCGTGACCTCTTCATGATTATTCTTTTGAAATCAAAACGGAAGATCACAGATAACCGAGTATGGTGTCAAATATTGCACCCTGGTGGTAAAATGTTTAATTGCTGCGACACAGTGAAATTCATTTAATTGCTTCAAGACACACTATGCAATGCAACCTGCATTAGATAAAGAAAAAAAAAATGCATTAGATTAATCGATAACAAATTAACATGATCGACAAAATTCTTAACGATCAATTATCGATCGTCGATTAATCATGCCCATGCCCATTAAGTTGCATTAAATCACTACACTGAAGTTGCAAAACACCTCAATATAATCTATTTAATGACAAACAACCCCGTTTCCAGTTAACGTTATACTGTGAATTCCCAGTCAGTGTCCGTCATTGCAGTGATAGCTTTAACAGAGTTTAGCTAACGTTACTTGAAACAACAGCATGAGAGTTGAAAATAGCCTCACATCGGTGCTAGTGTAACTAAAACCTATTTTAGCTGCTCGCCATTCGGCCATCTTATCGTTATATTGTGAATAGATAATCAACATTTCTAAATGATTGAAGCCAATACTTCCCTTTCCCCAGCTGTTTAGCTGTAGTACAGTCCCAGCTAATAGACTTTTGTTATAAGAACATTCTCCAAATATTCAGTGTTGGTTCCGGGAATGTGAAAAATGTCCAGTTGATGTTTAAATTTACTTCTTTAAGGTTTACAAAATGTTTACAGAATGCTGCTGGATGATCCATGCACTTTTATGTTGTTGTTATTATTCTTAATATTAATGTTGTTAATATTAACAGTTCTTCCAATTAAAGATATGGTAAAAGAATTTAAAGGGAGTCTTTGTCAGAGGCCTTTTTATTCTTAATTTTGACATCAATTTTTACACTAGACACATATATCGGTTCAAAATATCGGTTATCGGTCTACTACATCTGTAATAATCGGTATCGGTCCTGAAAAATGCATATCGGTCGCACTCCCCTAGTGATGACATCTTTTTCTGTGTATGTATTTAGTTAAAAAAATTACCTCAGAATAGTCATCCAATGTCTATAGTTTGTTAGTCAGCTAAACAAAATAACTCTAGCGAAGAGCATTTGGCTAAATATTACATATGCATTATATGTTTAGTTGATGCATGTAGGAATAAAGCCATCTTGAAAACAAATTATAAACCATTTTAATGATTTTACTTCAAAAATGAATGGAGTAAAAACAATTATATCATTAAAAGTTATTAAATTAAATTATAAATTATTAGGTAACAGTGTTATACATTACATGTAATGCACTGTAGTAATAACTATAAATTATCCATAATTACATGCAACTAACCCTAAACAACACCCTATTCCTATGTAACTGTGAATTGCTCATGTCTTTCACATTACCACTTGTCAGGTTATTTTTGCTCTTTGCTACCCCAAGTTAAACAAATCGCAGTTTTAATTTCCCTGTAGCAATGCTAAATTTATTCAGAAGTGTTTCTGAAATGTTGCCGATTCGAATCGGCACAGAATATACTACGCATACCATTTGTTCCACTAATAAGCCTCTTTAAACAGGATGTCTGTCTCAGTTCTCTTCCCTGTAGTGCTGGAGCAGCTTTAAGCACCAGGACTAATGTGCACTATGAACCCTGGGACAGCAGATGTTAAATATCCCCTTGCACCCAGAGCAGGATGAAGGATAACAGATCTAATCTAGATCCTTCAACTGCACAAGCTGATTGAAGTGTCACACTGCCGCTAGGCCATCTTAGAGATACTGGGTCACATGTGATGGGAAGGTAGGTATGTTTACAATCCAATCACATATTGAGTTTCATTACGTGTTGCACAACTGCCAATAGGCCTATAAATGTTTGCTATAACATTAACAGGTCTCAACAGTTGTTATTTGATCATGCTGTCACCGCCGGTAACATAAAAGGAACATTTCAGAGGGGGATCTTCTACCTATTTGAATCGATTGTTAATAATGTCATGTTGTTGGAACAAACGCAGGCAGAAAACTGAGAGAGCAGTACAGCACCTAGACAGTTTAGAGAGCGCATTTTGAATGAAGCTTACTTGACAACAACAGTTCCTATATCAGTATCTTATCCAATAGAAAATATGAAGTTATGTACCGTTAGAGTTACCTTAATGTACAGTATACCAGCACACGCACGTCAAGCTTTTCTTGCGATCCTGCTGCATCATATGTGTACAGGACAGGCACTTTTTACACACGAGAAGCACGTTCAACGTGGTAGTAACGGACAATACCCGCTTGTAAGAGTGAATTAACATATCCATTATCTGAGGCTACATCACTAAATATTGAGAATGCAACAGTGTAATATTTTCTAACTCCAAACTATTGGCCACTGATCAGAACCAACTGATAATCACTTCGATACATCTTTCTACTTGACACTTACTAGGCATGTGGCGGTATCAAATTTTAATAGAACGATAATTGCTGAAGCTTTTATCATGGTTTACGGTATTATCACAACTTGCAAAAAGTGTTGTCATACTACAACAGGTTTAATAATTGTGTTGTCTTATAGCAAAAAGAACTGAATATTTAAATACAATAAAATGCACAAAAATGATAAAGTAAACATGTTTCAAACAGATTAAAGTGCAAAAGAATTAGACAATAGTAACATTGTTGTAAATTGTAATAACTTTACAATAAGGTCTAATTAGCTAACAAATGCATTAACTAATATTTGTTACAGAAGTTATTTTTCTTTGTTAAAGTTATTTAAAAAAACTGATTATTGTTAGTTCATGTTAGCTCAGGTCTATTAAATAATAGTTACAACTTTTGATTTGAAAAATTTATTATTAAAATGTTAAAAATTAACATTAAAATTAATGAATGATTTAGAAGTATTTTTCATTGTCAGTTTATTCATTGTCATGTTAATTAACTAACTAATGGAGCCTTATTTGTAAAGTGTTACCGAACAATAATAAAGAATCAAAACATTTTACAAATTAATATCTAAGGGCATGTTGTACTCTTGATTAAATGCTTATTTGATGCAGCTTAGATTTTAACAGTTGAATTCTTCTTTAAAATGCAGTCTAAAAATCAGAATAATCCATAATAAATAATTATTCAGGGTTTATTTTGAAGTACCCACGATAATGCTGTGTATGTTCATTATAATCTTACCGTATATCGCACGCTTTAACACTCAACAGATCGCATTTTAATGATGCAAAATACACATGTGCTCTCACCATGAGAGGCAAATGTAAATGCCTGAGTAAAATAATAATGCGGTTACAAGGCGTGTATTTTATTAAATAACTACTGACTAATCTCCGCTAAGAGTAGCTGCTGTTCAGTTTGTATACTGTTGCTCTCCTACTCTCTTCCCTCTCTACATTAAAGCCCCAGTGAAGGGTTGCCAGATATCTCATAAAAGCAAAACAAGCTAGCATTACCAATATCCAAATTACCTATTTTAATACAAATTAAAAAACAAGAAAGTGTCTTTTATGAATAACATTACATATTTAGAAATTATTAACTGATTGATGCAAAACAATAACATGAGATTAAATTATTTAACAAAACTTTAATTAAAGTTTAATTACACCTATGAGTTGCATTTAATATCAATCAATATTGATTGTGTTGCCACAGGTGTTCTTATATTAGGGCTGTCACTTTACGTTCGAAAATCGATTGCACAATCAATCGGACCAACCAATACAAGTTTCGAAAACGAAAATAGGGAATCAAATTTAACCAAATATGTACACTGTTAATTTTAAACAAATTAAACAAATAAAAAAGATAGATGTAACAAAGCAGAAAAATTAAATAAAGAATTCCCAAAGTGCAGTAGGTGTTGCGAAAGCTAAAATACCCCTACCTTGCGCAGCTGGCAATTAAGTACCTGAGTGTCCCTGGGACATCAGTGCGGACGGAGTGCGTCTTCTCAGCAGCTGGACATGCACTCTGAAAACACTCTGCTCTGTACCCCGAAAATGCTGATGGACTTTTTTCCCTGTCCAATAATTTGTAATAGACCTAGCCTTAATTGCACGTTTCATTATATGCCAAGTGTTGGTTCTCAAGTAAATCCATTTTAGGGCTGCAATTATCCTTTAGAAAATCGATTAGTTGGCCAATTATTTTTTTATTAATTGATTAATCGGATAAAATACCCTTTTTATTTTATTGGCAAAACGTGTGTGTGGTTATACAAATTGTAATCAATACAGCAAAAACATGGTTTTATTATAATAAAAATACTATCTAATAGAACCATGGTACATTTTTGTAAGGGTATGTTTGTGCTATACATTATGTACAAAAAAGTAACTAAGCAAAAGGAGTTTAAATCCCTACATTACAATGATATTAAAGACAAACTCAGACTCAGTGTTACCAGATAAGAGGAATGTTCTGCAGAAACACACACACTCTCTATGGACACAGTAACTGTTACTGTCATTTCTTTATCCTGTAGAAACGTCTTACATTTATATTCAATCACACGCTGTTGTCCCTTTACAGTTACTATTCTCACAAAATACTTGAATTACATGTTGACTTTTAAACCTAAATTTAGCGTCCAACAGCAGACATTTCAGCTAAATGAATGTTTTTTGCTTGACTGTGTTCTGTCTGTTTGACGTGCATGCGTCAATTCTTTTCCACTATTTCTAGTTGCACATTTTGTCCACAGAAACACGTTACTTAGTGCTGTAATTTAGCATGACTGGTGGAAGCTTTGCGTGCACAGAGGGCAGACCCGACTAGATAATGAGAATCGTTATCTGTGATTTTCATTATCGTTTATTATAAATTTGAATCGATTAGTTGTTGCAGCCCTAGTCCATTTAAAGTTTAATTTTTGAACGGTTGTCTATAATGGATTGAATCATTATTTGCTAGTCCTTCAGGTGAATTTTAAGTTTTATTTTCAACCTCTTTTCATGGTTTGACATTTCTAATCGTGTAAACAGCCACGTTGAAGCCTGCAGTAATGTTTTTCATTGATGTTATGGCAGTCTACTCTGCTTATTGTTTTTCAAGAATGTTGCACTCCTGTTTATCATTGGTGCAAACTTCACACCAATAAATCATCAGAAATATTGCTGACTTGTGCGTCTCAAGCGCCCTCTTTACGTTTGTCCTAATGCCTGTTAGTTGTCCGTGGATTGGCCTATATTTGGCGCTGAAAATGGAAACATCTTTAGACATGGAAAATCGATTTTATAATCAATTCAATTAACAATTTAAGCGACAGCCGTATCTTATATATAAGGAGGGGGGTTCTAAACAGGCATCAGAGATGTGTCCCTCTTCTGCATGAAATCACAGGTATGAGACTTGACTCATTTTTCGTTGCCAGATCTAAGAAAAAAGAGTGCACAAGAACAACCCCATAATACGTAAATACAAATGCTTTACACTGAAAACAAGGCCAAAATATCACAACATGTACCGTCCAATTTTAATAATCCCACACTTGATCACTTAATGAGCCAAGCAACTAGCCCCCCCAAAAAATGCTTAAAATAACATGGCAACGCTGCAATGGAGTGCTCTGCTTAGCTGCCTTCCAAGCATAAACAAAACCGACTCCTCTGCCAATGGTGGGTTAAGCCCGCCACACACTACACGATATTCAGTGTGATTTTGGACTGATTTCTCCCCTTTAGTCAATCCTAAATCCCTATCGTCTTGATGGTTCTATAGATTATCTTATATTATTCTGTGGTGTGAGGTGTGTTAAGAGTGACTGAATCTGTTCGGAAGAACAACTTTTAGATAAAATTCCAGTCTTTGGTCGCTGTAATTTAGGGCTGCCACTAACGACAATTTTTATATCAATTAATCTATCAACTAATTTATCACAGTAATTTTCAACAGCTTTACTTAAAACATTTAATTTAACTAGCAACTTTGGCATTCAGTAGTGTACTATAACTTTAAAACTTACTATTCATTGTTTTATCCAAAAAAAAAAAAAAAAAAAAAAAAAAAAAAAAAAAGTAAACCCCTATTCTGAACAGGTTGGGATGACCTAATTTAATATATTTTATAATGTAATTTTATAATTACAATATAGATATTTAATTTTAGTTTATGTTTTTTTTTTTTTTTTTTTAATAAACCAAAATGTAAATGACAAAAACAGAGCTTTATTTTCAGCTACAGTAGCTCTAATCAACAGTAGCATTCAAGAAAGAAATTAAATAATCAAATGTAAAAACAAAAGTGCATAGTCTTCACTCTATAAATTAACTATACACTGATTATTAATAAAAATATTAAAGTTACTCAGTCAAGCATGGGGTGATTTTCTATTTTCTTTTGTTGTTTTTATTAACATTAAATCACACAGATTATGCCCGGCCCTTTAAGAGCTGCACAGTCCAAATTCATTGTAACATCCGATTTCTCATTCAACTCTGTACACGTTCACTAAAGACATATCCGATTGCATTTACCTGAATACTCGCCAGGACGTGCATTTTTACATATTTTTGACCATTCAAACCCAATAATCCGCATAACTGACGTCGCGACCTGTCTGAGTGAAAGGTGTGTGGCCCGGCTGTGCCAAACTTTATTTTCTAATGCCAGCGTTTCTGTTGTTTAGAGAACGGTGGAAGCAGAGCTCACACACATCCTCACTCCTGCTGTCACACATCAACGCAAATTAGGAAATACTGCTCTTATTAGAGTGCTGTCATTTTTAAATTACCGGTACTACTAAAATTTCATATCATAGCCTACCCAACATACCCAGTCGATTAAAAATATTGATAGCGACTAATTATCAGCATCGACGCAGCCGATTATATCGACCAATCGTGACAGGACTACTGTTAAAATGTTTTTTTTTTAAATAAACAGCAGATACCAAAAACGCAAGATGCAAAACTAGCAGAACCCTTATTTGCATGGCTGATTTGAGGATCAGTCATCAGCAGCTCTGTCAACAATGCATGAAAATATTAAATAAAACCCTACCCTACTAACAGCAAAGCAATCATGCTATCAGTCATTATATTCACTCTCTCCAGCACTCCAACGTACACTGTCAGAAAAAAAAGGTACATTTCTGTCACTGGGGTGGTACCCTGAGGTACAAAACTGAAAAGGTACTAACATGTACCTTTAAGGTACTAATATGTACTAAATGCTTATAAAGGGTCTGAACAGCAAATGTTATCTTCGGCATGAGCAAGACTTCTGCACAAATAAACGATTCTGCACAAGCACAAACTCTGCAAAGCCCAAAATATATAAGGTATTTTTGTTTGTGTGTGTTTGTGTGTGTGTTGAAAATATTGATTTCTTGATTTGAAATGAATCATCTATCATTTTGATGAACAAATTTTTAAATCCCAAGAATTAAGCCATGGAAAGATGTCAGTAAAACAGCTTGTAAACAATGTCACGTAACATTACATTTTTCTCAGAAAAACCATTCAATGACCATAGCTTGACAGTTAAATTAACCGTGGAGAAGTGTATGCACTAAATGCACTCTCTTACATATTCATCATATTTTAACCTGTTCTTCAATATTTAAATGTAGGCCTATGTCTAAGGGCTGCAACAACAAATCGATAAAATCCGATTATTAAAAGAGTTGGCAACAAATTTCATTATCGATTCGTTGTGACGCGCGACTATTACGCCACTCAATAAGACGCGTAAATGTCTGAATATAAAAAATAAATTAAAAAAAGCGCGGTTGAACATGAAACAGAGCAGAGCAAAAAAAAAAAAAAAAAAAAAAAAAAAAAAAAAAAAAGAGCAGAGCGGAGATAGAGGAAAGAGTACGGGAGTACCACGGTGATGATTCAGACGAAAACATCTTGGAGTCCTTGATGAGGAGGAAGGGAGTTAAACAGCAGGGTAGGCTAAGTCACTACAGTACAGAATCCTACTTTTGTTCCGTTTTGAAGTGAGGAGCGTAACGTCCTTCCATAGCTCTTCTGGTGCTGGTGTTTATTCGTTATCCAGCTTGACAAGCATGACAAGTTAGCGTTAGCTCGTTAATGACAGTAGTAAAGCAGGGGTGTATAATTTGAAAGACTAAAGACACATTTTTATTCACTTGCTTTTTCGACCCATTCATTTTTCAATCTTTTGCCATGTTAATTTCGTGACGAATAATTTGTCAATATTTTCATCAACGACTTTTTCACAGATGAAAATGAGATAACTACATAAAAATCAGCTTTGAATGAAAAAAACTATGACTAATATCTATTGTCATTTTCAGTCAGCATTCTGTCTTAAAGTGACAGCATATTCTATAAACCTGCTGCTGTCTGTGCTCTTAATATTAATCAAATCACTCACTGCTCTTTAGCATTAATAAGGATTCATTATATGTATTATACTGTATATTGATTATGTTTAATCCATAAGGAATGTTGTATGCAAGTTGTTATAAAGAATGCATATATCATTCATTGAAAAGAAGACATTGTGTTCTTCTTTAGGAGAAGTGGGTTTTTAATTACATTTTTGCATGTTCAAATTTTAATATCAGTCATATTAATAGGTTACTAGATGTTTTCTCCAGGAGTATATAATGAGTTTGGAAATTTTAGAGAAATTCTTAATGCATTACAATTTAACTAAACCCATCAAATTTAGAACCAACTAGACTAATACTAAAACAATTCAAATGACTAAAACATAATTAAAACTAAATGGCATTTTAGTCAGACTATGACTAAAACTAAATCAAAATTTGCTGTCAAAATAAACACTGCTCTGTTGTCACGTATATATTCTGTGCTTTGTCCCATATCAATTATTGTTGACAAATATATTTGTGTGTGTTGTACTTTTTAATTTCATATCTTTTATAGCACTTGGTCATCTTAAGCTGTGTTTAAATGTGGTGTATAAATGCACTTATAATGATGGTAATAATTTAATGAATAAGCTTCAAGTGAACGTGCGTGTGTGTGTGTGTGTGTACTTCCTGAAGATTTTTTGCACTGTGAATTTGCACTTCTGAATTTGAGTCAGTTCTGTTTTTGAATAAAGTGTTGGAAATGTATGCTTTTATTTCGTATCGGATTAATCGATTATTCAGGGGTGGGGGGAATAGACAGATTAATCGATTATTAAAATAATCGTTAGTTGCAGCCCTAATATGTTTGAATAAATGTCATGAAAATAAGTTGACAAACATAAGTTAACAGTTAAATGTTTATATTTCAAAAACAAATTAGATGTAGAAACATAGTTATGTAATAAAGTTATTATAAGTTTATTATTAAAAAAATAGTTGTTCATTTTAACCTTTATTATAGTAGGTAAAACAACACCCTTTCAAAATTCCCTTTAGTTTACAGTATTTAGTTGTAAAATTGACATGTGCCGTGCCTGATATATCCAAATGAATCAATATTGAACAGAATAAAGGTAAGATTGCTCATACAATGAAATAAGACTTTAATCATGTCACCAATAATCATGTCACCAATAAATCATGTTAAATAATCATGATTTCAATATCGACCAAAATAAGATTATTATTTTTACCATAATCAAGCAACCCTAGCATAGACTAAAAGAGGGGTTTAATAATTAATATCAGTTCATCAAAATGAGATTCGATTAAAATCTAATAAATATATATTTTTAGTAGTTATGACCGATAAAAATGTCTTTGTACTCTTTAAACTAGTTGTTTCTCAACCTCAAATGACTTGACCGGCATGTACCGCCATTTGAAAAAAATAAGGTTAATCAGTCATGCTTTCTGTTGTTTTGACAAGTTGCCTAAAAATATATCTGATCTCCAGCATTGTTCTACATTAACAGCAAATGATGCCAATATAGACATTGAAAGTGACTGAGAAAAAAAGAAAATAAACAAATAAGTAAATAAAAATAAAAAAAAAAAAAAAAAGAGCAGATGGGGCACAAAATTAAGGTGTCAATAATTTGTAAGATACACAGTCTAACCCGTTTCGTCTAACTGGTCTGACAACTCCTGAACACTATACACAATTGGGGGGAAAAAAAATGCAGCACAGCTGAAGTTAGCTTGAACAGTACATGCTCACAGAGGACATGTTACGACAAATGACCTCTGAGGAAAAACTGTTACAGGTCTGTGCTTTGACAATTCCTTGGCAGACCAGCCCATATTTAAATAAAAGCTGCCTTGTTATAAAATGCTTTGATCTATATTCAAATACAGCCAATATGGCTTTTAAAACAGAATAAAACAGGCTTCATAATACTATTGCAGTTATACAACAAACTCAGGAATGTTTCAAAACATCATTTACAAATTAACACTAAACAGAAACTCATACTATCATACAATTATCAAATTAAGATCCATTATAATTCAGAGACCTTGACATTACTTAACATATAGGCAAAACAATAATGATCAACACTTGAATTACGTACAGAACATACACGGACACTCATGCACCTTTGTAATACCTCCCTCTAGAGTGAGCAAAGAACACCTTGAGCCGCCATTTTACTGACACTGTAAAAAATGCAAGAGCAATCACATGACAGCTAGTGCTGTGAATTTAATAGTGCTGTGTAAAATTAATAAAAAAAACAAGCAACCACATGAATGAGTCAAACATCCCAAACAGTAGAGAAACTGCAGTGTGCCAAAATCCTGACAAAAATGAGACGGAACTGGACTGACTGGTTGTGTAAAGTGACCCAGTGTCACTGGAGTATTTACATAGCTGTGAGAGTTTAAAGTACAAGCTAGATTTTAAGCTCAAACCAGCCCCACACATGCACAGATATAAAACACTGAGAATGTCATGCGAAATCCCACATTCTGCTGCAGCATTAAACTAACGTAATAGTTCTTAAAGGAGTAGTTCACTTTAAAATGAAAAAGGGCCGTCACAATTAACACAAAAATACTGTTAAAACCATTTATACAACAGTTCTTTCTGGTTCTCAAATCTGATTGGCTGAGAGCCTTTTCCAGCCGTGCAACAGTATCAGCACTCAAACCGCTTCACCGTTTGTATCACTCCGCTTGTAGCGACTGTCATGGCAGTCAAGCCAATCCACCATAAGTGGTGTCATGAAATGTATTTTTTTAGGCAAGAATGTAGTTATTTAGACCTCAAATATGTGACTCATATAAACATAGCGCCTGTTTTACAATTTGTTCAGATTAGGGCTGCAACTAACGATTATTTTGATAGGCCGGTTATTGGGCCGGTTATTTTTCCGATTAATCTGATAAAAAGGCCTTTTTCTTTATTGACAAAACACACTATTCCACATCCAAATGCTGTCCTTCAAACAAACGTGTCCGCTGAGTGCTATGAACGCACACAGTGAATATATCTATCTTTACATAAATTAGCCATGGTTTTACAATGAACAAAACAATAAATAAATAAATAAATAAATAAATAAACATGGTTATTGTACTTATTCAATGGTAACCACAAATGAACCATAGTTTTGCTTCAAATCCATAGTTTAACTTTGTGTGGTTATACAAATAGTAAATCAATACAGCAAAAGCATGGTTTTATTATAATAAAAACATGGTTTTACTATCTAATAAAACCATGGTTAATTTCCAAAAGTGTATATCTGTGCTGTAGCCTACATTATGTGCAAAAACAAGTTACTAAGCAAAAGGAGTTTAAATCCCTACATTAAAATGATATTAAAGAAAAACAAAAACACAAAAATTCAGTGTTAACTGATAAGAGGAATCTGCAGGAACAAACACACTCTGTCTCTGTCTCTGTCTTATCCTGTAGAAATGTCTTACATTTATATTCAATCACACGCTGTTGTCCCTTTACAGTTACTATTCTCATAAAATACTTGAATTACATGTTGACATTTAAACCTAAATTTAGCGTCCAACAGCAGACATTTCAGCTAAATGAATGTTTTTGCGCTGAATATTAACTGTGTCCCTATCGACTGTGTTCTGTTTGACGCACATGCGCGCGCCCGCCGCTCGTTCAGTGAAGTTTGAAGTTTAACACTGACTGTAAGGGCGCGCTTTAATGCAAAATGGAAATACTTGCGTGAAGTAGTAGCATTTACAGATGAGGATATAACTACTGTTCGCTAAATAGATCAGTGGATAATATAACCTGTAAAATTAACGTTTTGCGCTGAGGACGTACACACATCTGTCAAAGCACATGGCAGGGTGTGTTAAACGCTAATGAATTCACTTGAAGCTTAAAAAAAAAACAAAAAAACAATTCTCATGTTTTGGGTGCTTGGATCATGTACCTTTCCTGCATCAGATCACTCTGTTTCCACTCGACTATTTCTAGATACAAAAATGCATTATTTAGTGCTGTCATTTGGCGCAACAGGTGGAAGCTTTGCGTACAGAGGGCAGACCCGACTAATCGATTAATGAGAATCGCTATCAATGATTTTCATTATCGATTTTATCAATTAGTTGTTGCAGCCCTAGTTCAGATGCTTTCGCAGATGTGAGCTCCAGGCCATCAGTAGCCGTTCAGCAATTTGCCACTGGATCTTACTGTATGTAGATAGTGGTTAAACATGAAATAATTTATTTGGGGTACGTCAAACGGGCAATCTTTGGTTTATTAGTCTATTATTTGTTCCAGAGCAAACCGATTTGGGTTAAGGGGAAAATTAAGTGTGATAACTTTATATTTAACTGTTTATCTTAAATCATGTAGGGCCTACTACAGCGCTGCTTTTATACGTTTGACTGCATTGTTTGCATGTGTTTATTTCCTATTGTCTTTTATAATGGCTTTTGTTGTAAATTTAAATATTATTATTCAATAAATATTATTTTATATAAATATGCCGTATTTTGTATTGAGAAAGGGTCCGTTAGTGATTGCAATTTCAAATTCAGTGACAGTTACATTATTACACAAATTGATGGTGGCAAAGACTATCTTTATGAGTGACTAGTTGTAAACAAGTAAGTTGTTTTAGCCCCCCCTGTCTTTGGAAATCTTTGGAGGAGAAGGATATCACTTTCCTCAGCGGACATTCAAACTGATTTATTATAATGGATATTATGGATATCGGCCTGAAGAATGAATACAATATACACTAAGCTTCAATGAAGCGACTCAATGTTCCTTCTTTACTAGTTCTAAAGTCTATCTCGGCCAGTTCTTACTGAATGTAGATAGAGAGCGGCCCAAGGTTGATTGTTAATATTATATTATATATGTATTTTAGCCGTGTTCAATAAAACCATTAAATTCATTGCTTTTGATACTTAATTTGAACCAACTGATATTGCCTCATTGTTATTATATGTATTTTAAGCAATTTGTACCCTAAAAATCCAGTCTTTCACTCTGCCTGTGTCTGTTTGAGTCTTTTCAAATTGTGTGCTAGGAAAACCGGTAGTTCTATGTGAAATCAGTAGGGCTGGACCAGAATATTCGAATATTCTGGCTTTTTTCTGTTAAGAGACCGTTCACACATCAGCACCAAAATACCGGTAAATTTTGTGATGTCAGTCATCTTTAAACACTGCGCCGCCGTCTTCATTCGCCTGCATGAGAAGCGCTTTAGTTTCACTATCTGTTCAATTTGACAACATATTTTGGCGTCTGAATGAAAGGCAAAAGGGGGTGATCAAACAGAACATGTTTTTGCGCAAAATAGTATCCAACTGCAGAGCGCAGCGCTGATGAATGGAAAAGAAGGCTGGGTCTCGAGCATAACATTGAAAAAAGCTGCGAGACATGGCGCAACGGTCAAAGATTATCCTTGGCGCATATTTAAGTAGAAAAACTATTAAAAACCTTACTGTAAACAGCACAAAGTAATCACGTAATCTCTATAAGAACTTATGATTGGCCCAAAGCAGACAAGCGTTCTGACTTCGTACACACTAATACCAGTAATCCTCATTCTGCATTCACACAGTGCTAGGGTTGGGTACCGAACTCTGTACTTTTAAGGGCACCGACTGAATTACTTTGTTACTACCGAGTACCGTGTCGGTCTAGTGTCTGTGAATATTAAACCGCAAATATACTATTTAAATACGAATCCTGCATGTCCCGCGTGTCTCTGTGTGAATGAATGACGCTGACACACAGTTTAATTTACCTCACACACACAGAATCGCACGTGACGGCCGCTTCCATCTCATACGAGGACATGAATGCATGACTGTCATCTCCAGAGCTGCTCTGAGAGTCACTTCATGAGCATTTTACTCATGAAAAACTACCGTCATATCATAAACAGAAACTCAAAGGTCTTCACGGCAATCCGTCAAAATAAAAGTTTGGTTTAACTTGACAAATATATTACTGTTGAACCAATGTAAGATTCCTTAACTTTTCAAATTAATTTTACACTCCTATGGCCAGCTTACTTTAATAAAAAAAAAAATGGTAACACTTTACAATAAGGTTTCATTTGTGTTAGCATTAGTTACCCAACAATTAATGAACAATACTTCTACAGGATTTATTAATCTTAGTTCATGTTAATCTCAACATTTTCAGATACAAAGTTGTGTCTGTTAAAATTAGGTAATGCACTGTGAATGGACTGTTAATAAACAAACATTTTATTACTAACATTAACAAAGGGTATTGTTAATGCATTTACAAATGAGACCTTGTTTGTAAAATGTTACCAAAAATAAAAAAATACAAATAAAATGCCTAAATAATGCAAACAAGTTATTTGACACCATTACTTAGGCTGTATATAAAGAATAAAAATGCATGTGCCATGCAAGGAATAGCCTTATCACGGACAATAAGGAAATGGTTTTAATCAAACCATATTGTTGATAAAAATAATACGAGAACAATAAAAGTGATCCTCATTTCATAACACCTCTACGAATATTCGACTGTGAGATTGGTAATCGAATCAGGCTCCTCCTATAGACGGTTTCAATGACAACAACATAAACAAACGTTACTGCGCATGCACAAATTTGTGGTCCGAACTTAACTTCCGGTAGACGTGCGCAAAGAATCAATAACAACAGAGGCTGCATTATCTTTCTTATGCGCTATCATTTTTTTTTTTTTCATTTTAATTGAGCAACATTAACTTAATTTATGTTTTTTATTGTTTCAGTATGGTTATTACAAATAATCTCCCATTTGTCTGCAATATAGAGTTGGGGAAACGCCCCCTTAAAGGGTTAGTTCACCCAAAACTGAAAATTCTGTTATTAATTACTCATCCTCATGTCGATCCAACCCGTAAGACCGTAGAGGAAAAGAAAAATATATTAATTTGTGTTCTGAAGATGAACGAAGGTCTTATGGGTTTGGGATTGACATGAGGGTGAGTAATAATGACAGAATTTACATTTTTGGGTGAACTAACCCTTTAAGGACCGTGTAATGCCGCTCTCTGCCTATATAAATGCTTGCACGCTCGCCTTTCAATCATGCAATGCGTCTGAATAACATGTTTCTTTGTTTCATAATGTTGGGAAACTTAAACTTGTAGACACTCTATTTGAGATTGATTGTATATGAATGCATCACAAAAACCCTGTGCTCTATGGGCACTGCCATTAATAGAGGATAAAGCTAAAGTTGTTTTACACTCCGTGATAAAGCCCCATTACATACCCAATTTAAATATTTTGCGGGAAATGCAAATCCGATCAGTTATCCAGATGGCGACCACTTAATGTGAACAAATGTAAATGCGCTGTGTCCTGATTGACAGGATCGCATGTTAATGCCAAGTGTAAATGCAGCGAGAATAAGTTACCTCTAGTGTAGATTATTTCTGATAACAAGCAAATAAATAACAAGTAAATTACATTAGACATCCATTCTAAATGACATTAGACGCTGCTCTCGTATGCAGTCAGATTGGATATTAATGACGCTTTCAAGGCTTTTTGGTGACACATACATTGTTTTTGCGCTGGTGTCATATGCTCTCTACTTGATCGTTAATATTTATTAGAGATGTTCCGATACCCTTTTTCCCTTCCGGATACTGATTCCAATACCTGGGCTCAGGGTATCGGCCGATACCGAGTACTGATCCAATACCTGGGTGTGTATCTGTATATACAGCTGTTTATACTACTAGCCCTGTATGAATTGCTAGAATTTTTTATGGTGTGCTTCAGACTTATCCCTTAATAAAACATGAACAAATACATGCAGTGAACTACTGTATTTATTACAGTATTTTTATTATCTGACAGGCATTTATTACTTATTTTTCTTAAGCGAAAAAGAACTTCAAATGCAGCCACAAATCTAACACCGCAAACTGAAAAAGGGTATTTTAGTTTTACAATATAACTGTATAAAAAAAACAGTGCAACAAATCTAGGAATATAAAAAATTATATATTAATCAGAAAATCTCTTTACAACAAAACAAGTGAAAATAAGCAACCATCTAGGCATAATTATTATTATTAGTAGAGACGTACTATTATTACTATACATAGAGATGTAGCTAAATCCACTGTACAACAGTAGCCTAATATATTCTGTCAATTTCTTCACGTTAAACCAAACTTTTATTTTGACTGGTTGCCTTGAAGACCTTTGAGTGTCTGTGTTCATGATATGACAGTTTTCTCAAATGAAACGGTAAATGCCCATGAAGTGACGGTTTATGCGTTCATGTCCTCATATAGTGACACGTCAGAGACTACAAAGACAGCGAGCGTCACACGTGCCCGCGCATCCACACAGAGAGGCAGAACATGCAGGAGTAATATTTAAAGTTGCTTTTTTATTGCTGTTTAATATTCACAGACACACATATATATATATATATATATTATACACTCACCTAAGAGATTTGTGGGATGCACATCCAGGGCACGAAGCTCCCGTTCAACCACATCCCAAAGATGCTCTATTGAGTTGAGATCTGGTGACTGTGGGGGCCATTTTAGTACAGTGAACTCATTGTCATGTTCAAGAAACCAATTTGAAATGATTCGAGCCATCAGAGGAAGTAGCCATCAGAGAATGGGTACATGGGGTCATAAAGGGATGGACATGGTCAGAAGCAATGCTCAGGTAGGCAGTGGCATTTAAACGATGCCCAATTGGCACTAAGGGGCCTAAAGTGTGCCAAGAAAACATCCCCCACACCATTACACCACCACCACCAGCCTGCACAGTGGTAACAAGGCATGATGGATCCATGCTCATTCTGTTTACGCCAAATTCTGACTCTACCATCTGAATATCTCAACAGAAATCGAGACTCATCAGACCAGGCAACATTTTTCCAGTCTTCAACTGTCCAATTTTGGTGAGCTCGTGCAAATTGTAGCCTCTTTCCTATTTGTAGTGGAGATGAGTGGTGCCCGCGGGGTCTTCTGCTGTTGTAGCCCATCCGCCTCAAGGTTGTGCGTGTTGTGGCCTCACAAATGCTTTGCTGCATACCTCGGTTGTAACGAGTGGTTATTTCAGTCAAAGTTGCTCTTCTATCAGCTTGAATCAGTCGGCCCATTCTCCTCTGACCTCTAGCATCAACAAGGCATTTTCGCCCACAGGACTGCCGCATACTGGATGTTTTTCCCTTTTCTCACCATTCTTTGTAAACCCTAGAAATGGTTGTGCGTGAAAATCCCAGTAACTGAACAGATTGTGAAATACTCAGACCGGCCCGTCTGGCACCATGCCACGCTCAAAATTGCTTAAATCACCTTTCTTTCCCATTCTGACATTCAGTTTGGAGTTCAGGAGATTGTCTTGACCAGGACCACACCCCTAAATGCATTGAAGCAACTGCCATGTGATTGGTTGATTAGATAATTGCATTAATGAGAAATTGAACAGGTGTTCCTAATAATCCTTTAGGTGAGTGTATATATTTATATTTGGCTACAGTCTGGAGCCCTGCACTTAGATAAACACGGAAGCGGCTGAACGCAGCTGCGGGTACCGGATATACTTGGGAGTCGGTACTACACTAATGCTTGTATCAATTGCATTTTTAAATTTTCAGTACCGACTTGGTACCAAAGTACCGATACTTGTGACATCCCTAGTCGCCGTTTTACTGGCTGGTTGGTCCAGTCTGAAATACTGCTAAACAGCGGACATACTGCTCTTCTTCGCTGCTCTAAACAGTGGTTGCTTTTGGCAACACAGCACAACTTCCTGTGTTTGCAATGCATTCTGAGCAGCGAAAAAGAACTATATAGCCATACTAGCCACTAGCCACTAGCCAGACCGATAAACAAACACTGACTGGAAGTTAACTTCGGGTCAGGCGCGTAACCGTGGCAATGCGCGTGCATCCGATGAAACCGTCTATATATAAACCGTACCATGGATTTTACCACCTCCACCTCATTTTGACCCAGAAAAAAAAAAAAACACCAACAGATTATAAAAATTTTTTAAAAAAAATAAAAACCTGAGGGCCTCTGCAAGAAATCTTATAATGGGCAGTGGTTGGATCTTCCATCAGGACAATAATCCAAAACAAACATCAAACTCAAACCAAAAATTTGTCACTGAGTGTTCCTTGACCTGAACCCTATAGAAAATGAGTGGGGTGAACTGAAGATAAACACAACCAACATGGAACTGGAAATCTGAAGGATCTGGAGAGATGCTGTATGTATCAGGCATTATAGAAGAAGACTCTTTTATCTTGGGGAAAGGACGTTGCAATAATTGGGTGCCAATAATGGTGGGCAGCTTGAACTAGTGAAAAACATTTATTTCATAAAACACACACACACACCTGCAATATTAGTGTAGGGCATTACACCCCCCTGTAATTTGACTCCAAATCAACAGGAAGTTTCTGAAATATGGTTGATTTGACACAGAATGACCCAATTTGTTTCATAGTACAGAGACAAAAACACTAGCCATAAAAATATTTTCAGTTTAGATAGCTACAACTGCACAAATGCCTTTGTGAATAAAAATGTGCAGTGTGAACCCTCTCATTAGCCATTAAACTCACAAGTTAACCATCAACTGTGCGTAATGATGCGGAAACATTTTCAAAGACATAGCCTGAGACAAAACCTTAAGTTGCTCAGAGGACTAAAATGAGCCGTTTCAGGAATCAGGATGCTCACAGTGTACTTTGTCAACCTAAAAAGCATCAGGAGCTCTGACCTCAAATAAACAATCCTTCATTGTCTGTCAGTCATTGTTTGATGCGCTGGCAAGATGAATAGAGGTTAAATGAGACACAGTCAAGCTTGAACTAGGCCATTTACTGAACAAAATCACTGCAAATCAATGCAAATGAATCCCTGTATTCTATGGATGCTCATTTCCACTACATAAGAAAAAAAAAATTTTGGTAAATCTTAATTATGACACTCTCATAAGTCATAAATTATTATGAGATAAACCTAAATTATGACATACTACTAAATCATATCCTAATTATGAGATTAAAATGTCAAATCTGACACGAAAATTCAAAGTTGTGAGATCAAAATTATGGTATATACATGCTGTCAGATGAAATGCAAAAATTATGACATACTACTTGAAGTCATAATAATGAGATTAAAGAGTCAAAATTATGACATAAAAAGACTAAATTGACACTAAGTCATAATGTTGATCATAGTTATGACATTAAAAGTCAAAATGATGAGATAAAGTTGAAATTATTACATACTAAGTGATAATTTTGACACACTAGGTGATAATTATGAGATTATAAAAGACAAAATTTTCTAAGGCCCGGTTTCACAGACAGGGCTTACATTAAATCAGGATTAGGCCTTAGTTCAATTAGGACATTTATGTAGCTTTTATAAATGTGCCTTAGAAAAAAAATCATTACTGGTGTGCATCTCGAGACAAAACAATGGCACTGACATATTTTAAGATTAAGCCAGAGCAAGTTGCTTTCACTTAAAACAGCTCAAACATGCATTTTAGTCTGGAACTATCTTAAGCCCTGAAACCAAGGGTAAATGTATCTTGTTATATTGACTTGTCATAATCACCACTATGTCATAATGTCACCTTTTTAATATCATATTTATAACTTAGCATGTCATAATTACGATTTACAAAAGCATCTTACTAGGGCTGTGACGGTATGGGATTTTTTCGTACAGCGGTGAAGAAGCAACAAATCACACGGTTTGGCGGTTAACCAATTATTATTTGTGTCATTGTAAATCTATAAAGTTTTAAATATGAATATTTTTCTTACACAAACGCACCACTTCACTTCAGAAGGCCTTTATTAACCCCCCGGAGCCGTTTGGAGCAGTTATATGATGGATAGATGCACTTTTGCACTGCCATTATAATGCTTGGATTAGCCAGGACTTTTAAATATAACTCTGATGACCATTTTATTCGTCTGAAAGAAGAATGTCATACACCTAGGATAACTTGAGGGCGAGTATCTCACAGGCTAGTTTTCATTTTTGGGTGAACAAACCCTTTAAGGTATCATACTGTTTACATCAATGACACCTACTGTCGCATTTTTATTATTATTATTATTATTATTATTATTATTATTATTATTATTATTATGATAAATAATGATTATTGTGTTTATAGTTCATGTCACACACCATATGCACTCCTGTAACTCTTAAACCAGAAAAAAAAAAAAGTGGGTGATTATCTCAACACCGCGGTAGGCATCTTATTACTGCGGTTATCGTCGCAGCCCTACATCTTACAAAAGATGGACACTTCCACCGCATTCAGTTTCACAGTATAGGTCATAGCTCATAAAAAGATAAAGTTATGACTTAGTATGTCAATGTCATATTTTTTGTCATAATTATGACTTGTGCGTCACTTTTACCAATTTTCCCTTCCCTGAACGTTACAATAAATAGAACCGTGCAGCTGTCAGATATTCTATTTCCAGCTGCGTGTGGTTTTAATGTGTTTTCTGGCAGAAAACAAACCCTGAGGTTGCTCTTTCTGTGAGTTTCTACCTGAACATCACCTGTGCCTGCTGGAACTTGCCCAGGCCAACAGAAACCATGTGGGGAATGCAATGAATTCGTGCATGTCAACGACGAGAAAGTTCACCACAAACTGACCGAGTCACAGAGGCTGAAAATCAGTCGACATACTGTACGTTGACTATAAATCAGTGTTGATTATCACATGGTGAAAAGATGAATCACAGAACGGATGCTAACCTGACTCAGAAACAAAAGTAACTTTATAATAATTAACTAAACGACATGACAACATTATGTATACAATGATTCTTTAGACGGTTTGTGTTTAAATGTTTTACTTCGGGTGTTTACATTCTTCTTTAAATTGTTTGTTGCTATTATTTCCTGTTTGCTGATGATGTTTTGAAACTGAGCAACAGGTTGTTTGTTGAGCTATTAGCAGTTAGCGGCTAATGTTTAACACCAAGTCAAAACATTCAAACACCGCCTTTTATTATTAATGACGACATTTCTAGAATTTAAAACGCATTACCTGTGTGGATGTATTAATAAAATCCCTCCATAAAACTTTTCTTAAGCCGTGAAGAGTTTTAAAAGCGGGACCCCAGGGTAACCTTGCGGCTGTCAGTCAACTTCTGTCAGATCCACACACTCACAAAATGAGATGAAACAAAGAAACGTCCGAAATGTTCACGGATTAATATGTCCTAATCCAAAGCCCTCTCATGGCGTTGTTGTGCGTTGAGTTAGTTCAGATGACCCAATGTCAACTCGAGTTTATCGACCGCGGCAGTTGGTTGACTGTCAGGTTTCTACCGTCTCTGATCAAGCGCGAGATCACGGGTTGCCAGGTGTCTCACCTGGAGTTCCTCCTCGTCAAACCTTGTCGCGGTTAGATCTCTTCCATTGCAGACAGCCTGACAAATCACGTGACAAGGAAAAGCTCGAACTTGCCAACACAATCATAAGGTTGCCAGGTTGCTACCACAAATCCCACCTTCTAATTATAGGCTACATTTAGCCAATTTATTTATTTTACATATTATAATACATTTTTATATTTAAGTTGTAACATATATTATTGTATAATGTTAATTATTGTATTAAAATTATTGTTTAAATAATTAAATTAAAATATTAAATTATTAACTTAAATGAAATGTTATATTGTGTGACTGTACTGCAACAGCCATGTCATCTTTACAGAAATAATTGAAAATAAACTGAAACTGCCAAGCACTATTATTAGTTTACATTTGTTCTTTACCATTGAGTGTGTACAAAAAAAAAAAAAAAAAAATGAAAGTATTACTTTTGATTTGATACATGTAGGCACATGTTGATACATCTAAAATTCGTACTTAGGGCCTACTTGTTTCTAAATATGAATTATGAGTTTGGCGTCTTTACTCAGTCTGTGGTTCATAACAGTGTTATTTTAGTATCATGTAGGCCACTGTTATAGTTTTTGTTAATTTTGTATTTTTATAGTTAACATTTTTATTTTTATTTTAGTTAAAGTTTTTGTACATTTGTGTAGTTCTGTTCTGTTATATATATATATATATATATATATATATATATATATATATATATATATATATATATATATATATATATATATATATATATATATTAGTTTTTATTTGGTTTTAGTTATTTTAGTACTACTAAACTAAATGAAAATGTTGTTTTGGTAACTAGCTAAAATGTAATATTTCATTTTTTTATTTTTTTATTTTTTTATTTCATGTAACAAAACTGTTTTTTTTTTTTTAATGGTTTTAGTTAACTATAATAATAATAACAATAACTCATGTTATGTTCATATTCACAGCTGGAAAGTCATCAATTTAATGGCTAGAACGTCATCAATTTAACCCCAACCTGATCAAACTCACCTGCCTGTAGCTTTCTAGTAATCCTGAATACACTGATTAGCTGGTTCAGGTGTGTTTGATTAGGGTTGAGCTAAACTCTGCAGGACAGTGGCCCTCCAGGACTGGAAGTGCCCACCCTGAGCTAGCCTCTGGAACTTGTTCCGCTAATCACGCGTGCCATCTAGTGGTCATATTTAAGACTGCTTATTTGCTTATTTGGTAGCATTCACTAAATGTTTCTATAAATTCTATAAATATAAAAAGGAATTTTCTCAGTTTAGAATAGGCCATATTAGTCAGTTTTTCTGGTATTATAGTCTTTTTTTTTTTTTTTTTTTTAAAGAAAACCACCAGTTGACTTCTCTTCTGAGGTCAGGTGTGTCTGTAATTTAATGACTCTTGTACTGCATAGTTATTAATAATGGGTGTGGTATTATAATCTGCATACATGTTTTATACATGCGTTAATACTGTTCAGATTTCAGCTTGCAACTGATTCTTTGAGAATGACTTGTCTGATGCAGAATATGTTTGTCTTTGTTGTCTATGTGTGCATGCATTTGTGATACTATTAATTCATTATTATTATTATTATTATTATTATTATTATTATTATTATTATTATTATTATTATTATATCATTATGATCTAATTATCACTATAATGACCTACCATTGTCATACTTTAACTTACTTTTACAGCTCTGTTATAATACATATGAAGACTTCAGATGCAAAAGCCTCTAAGTCCGTCTGACGTTTTTCTTTAAAATAAGCATTTTTATCAGGCTCCTATGTATAGATATCTACCTAAGTACCGGTACTTCTGGATGGGCTGAGGCTGGGATTTAGTGGGTTTGAAGTCAAAGTATTTTATGAAAGTATACTATATGCAGAGAGCATTCACTCAGTATCGTTATCTCATTTTTGACCGAAGTGGCTTTTAGAGGCTTTTGCATCTGAACTCGTCATATACTGCATATCTATACAAAGGAAAAATGTCTACAAAATAATCCTGCATGGGAAAGTCATTTTCCAAAACCAGAATATTCACCATAGCCGACCATTAATTTATTTCTGCACATCTTTGTGATATTAGAAACAGAGAGACAGTTGTGAAAAGTCTGCTGAAAGACATTTCATATCATTTGACTACCTCTACAATCTGTAGTGTAATAAATGGCAAGATTGACAATCTCCAGACGAGTTATACCTCTGGATTCACAGACAAGGCTTAAAGGCACAATGTGACCCTGGACCACAAAACCAGTCATAAGTCGCATGGGTGTAGCAATAGCCAACAATACAAAATTATTTTTTCTTTTATGCCAAAAATCATCAGGATACTAAGTAAAGATCATGTTCCATGAAGATATTTGTAAATTTCCTACATATATATATATATATATATATATATATATATATATATATATATATATATATATATATATATATATATATATATATATATATTTCAAAATTATATCCTCAGATTCCAGATATTCAAATAGTTGTATCTCAGCCAAATATTGTCCTATCATAACAAACCATACATCAATGGAAAGCTTATGTATTCAGATTTTTTATGACTGGTTTTGTGGTCCAGGGTCACATATGTGATTAAAATATCCAAAAACCACTAGAACAATGTTATATACAAACCCGATTCCAAAAAAGTTAGGACACTGTACAAATTATGAATAAAAAAGGAATGCAATAATTTACAAATCTCATAAACTTATATTTTATTCACAATAGAATATAGATAACATATCAAACGTTGAAAGTGAGACATTTTGAAATGTCATGCCAAATATTGGCTCATTTTGGATTTCATGAGAGCTACACATTCCAAAAAAGTTGGGACAGGCAGCAATAAGAGGCCGGAAAAGTTAAATGTACATATAAGGAACAGCTGGAGGACCAATTTGCAACCTATTAGGTCAATTGACAACATGATTGGGTATAAAAAGAGCCTCTCAGAGTGGCAGTGTCTCTCAGAAGTCAAGATGGGCAGAGGACCACCAATTCCCCCAGTGCTGCGGCGGAAAATAGTGGAGCAATATCAGAAAGGAGTTTCTCAGAGAAAAATTGCAAAGAGTTTGATGTTATCATCATCTACAGTGCATAATATCATCCAAAGATTCAGAGAATCTGGAACAATCTCTGTGCGTAAGGGTCAAGGCCGGAAAACCATACTGGATGCCCATGATCTTCGGGCCCTTAGACGGCACTGCATCACATACAGGAATGCTACTGTAATGGAAATCACAACATGGGCTCAGGAATACTTCTAGAAAACATTGTCGGTGAGCACAATCCACCGTACCATTTGCCGCTGCCGGCTAAAACTCTATAGGTCAAAAAAGAAGCCATATCTAAACATGAAGCCATATCTAAACATGATCCAGAAGCGCAGGCGTTTTCTCTGGCCAAGGCTCATTTAAAATGGACTGTGGCAAAGTGGAAAACTGTTCTGTGGTCAGACCAATCAAAATTTGAAGTTCTTTTTGGAAAACTGGGACGCCATGTCATCCAGACTAAAGAGGACAAGGACAACCCAAGTTGTTGTCAGCGCTCAGTTCAGAAGCCTGCATCTCTGATGGTATGGGGTTGCATGAGTGCGCGTGTGGCATGGGCAGCTTACACATCTGGAAAGGCACCATCAATGCTGAAAGGTATATCCAAGTTCTAGAACAACATATGCTCCCATCCAGACATCGTCTCTTTCAGGGAAGACCTTGCATTTTCCAACATGACAATGCCAGACCACATACTGCATCAATTACAACATCATGGCTGCGTAGAAGAAGGATCCGGGTACTGAAATGGCCAGCCTGCAGTCCAGATCTTTCACCCATAGAAAACATTTGGTACATCATAAAGAGGAAGATGCGACAAAGAAGACCTAAGACAGTTGAGCAACTAGAAGCCTGTATTAGACAAGAATGGGACAACATTCCTAATCCTAAACTTGAGCAACTTGTCTCCTCAGTCCCCAGACGTTTGCAGACTATTATAAAAAGAAGAGGGGATGCCACACAGTGGTAAACATGGCCTTGTCCCAACTTTTTTGAGATGTGTTGATGCCAGGAAATTTTAAATCAACTTAATGTAATGATAAATTTTCTCAGTTTAAACATTTGATATGTCATCTATGTTGTATTCTGAATAAAATATTGAAATTTGAAACTTCCACATCATTGCATTCTGTTTTTATTCACAATTTGTACAGTGTCCCAACTTTTTTGGAATCAGGTTTGTATTTTGTTGATTTGTGTACTTGTGTCCCAGATGTTTCCAGAATATTTAAATGCAGAGAAATAAGCAATTTTAACCAGGACACGGGCCGTGTCCATGGGTCACCTATCAATGATATCACCTGCATTACCCTCAATTACCGGTACTATTTTGTCGAAACCATGGAAACACCAAAGACAATAAAACAGTGATGACCCCACATACGCATGACTGGAAGAAGCGGAAGCATTCGTCTGCAGCATAATAAAAGCTCCACTGCTCTCAAGCCATGTGTTGCGCTTGTCTCTCCTCAGCAATCACTCCAGCGGTCTCGTTGCTTCATACTCAGTAACGTTATCAAATCTTTAATACATTAGCTCATCCATGAATATGATTTGAGTCCCATAGGACTTTCCATCAGCTGTATAGGTGAAGACAACAACTCCCATGATTCCATGAAATCAAGACGTCATCAAGGTACGCCTTTGTTTTGAATAAGCGACCTCTAGTGGTGAAAATTACATATTGTTCTTTTAAGCTAGTCCCAGAAAATCAAGAAAACATTGACGATATTGTAAACCACACTACAACTAACAAGAATGGACAAAGAACAACAGAAACGGAGGACTACATATACTGTAGCTATGCAGGATAACTGAGGAGGAAAACAAGGCACGGGTGGGGACTAATCAATCAACTAATAATCACTATGACAACAAATACTTAGGGTGTGTATTAAACGTATTAAAAATTGAAACGTTTTTCCCTTGCATTTTTCGCGTACAGACGACACCATTGTCAAAACAGTCCCATTCACTAAAAATGCTGTTTTATGCAAGCCAGGCTAGCAGTTGGTGGGATCACTTTGTGAAGAAACACTAAAGGCCCTATTTTAATGACCTAAGCGCATGGCCTTAAGTGCACTTAGGGCATGTCCGAATCCACTTTTGCTAGTTTAATGACAGGAAAAATTGTTGGCGTGCCCGGCGCATGGTCTAAAAGGGTTGTCCCCATTCTCTTAATACAGTGGCGTGCACAGGTGGGGGGGCAGGTGTGTTCGAGCCCATCAGGGGGGCTCCTGCCCCTTTGACAGTTAAGTGCCCTTTTCGATCGCACTTCAGTGCCCCCACTAACGGAGGCGATTTAACCAACACACCCACAACAACTCAACAACGCCACCGTGGAGTGCACACCACTGTCTTAATGAGTAATGGGTGTGTTTTGGGCGTAACGTGCAATAAACCAATCAGAGTCTCATCTCCCATTCCCTTTAAAAGCCAGTTCCGCTTGCACCATGGTGGATTGCTATTTACATGGAGGAATTTGCGAGTGGAAAGACTGAACACTTCTCCAGAGTGTTTTTTAATATTTGAAAATGTTTGTGTGCTGCTTATATTAATATTGCTTAATATTTAAAAATGTCCCTCTGTGTGTAATAAGCAAAGTGTACGCATGCTGTGGACCTGCCTATAGGCGCATATTACTAACGCGCTCTTAAAGTAAAAAAAAATACTGCGAAAAAGACCAGGTTTTTGTTGGTCAATGGCGCAGTTGTTTTCAGTTGCCTCAAAATAGCAACGCACCAACAATGCACTTGAACACACCTAATTTTCAGACCAGCACGTCCATGGGCGAACAGATGGGCGCGAGTGCATTTGCTATTTAAACAATGTAGCACTGGACGTGAAAATGACAACTGCATTGGGCTGAAACTAGCAAAAAACACTTGCATTGTGCTGGGTGTATGATAGGGCCCTAGGCACCTATAGACACATAATGTGTGTTTGCGTTTTTTGTAGTTTACACGGAGACAATAATTGTATTGTTTTCAAAAACTTGCACTTTGAAACCCATTTGAAAAAAGCCTCCAAAACGTTGTTGTCGTGTAAATGAATGGCCAAAACGCATAAAAAGTTGTATGTTTTTAGTTGAAAATGGTGTGATTTAAACAGCCCCTCAATCAACTCCCTAGTTTAGTAGTCAGGACACTGATCAGGGAATCTGCCATTTTAAGGGCTGTCTCAATCATAAAATCCCTCCAGTGCACTGAAACATACGCTCCTTAAAAAATTCCACAATGCACACAATGAAAACCAGGGAGCATCAGTGCTCACTATGTTCCCTTAATGGAAGTTCTGAAGCGCGAAACATAAATCATGTGAGCCAAATCACCACACATAATGTAATGTGTGATGTAGATGTTTAGAAAAACGATAGATGTTTTTCAATTATATTTCTGTAATCATACATCGCTAGACAGTTTATGAACATAATTTAGTTAATATTTATAATTTATTTATGGTTGAAATCTTGCACATAGGTTATATGTAACAAGAAAGTATTTATCATAATGTACTTTAAATACCATTAAAAAATAATGTCAGAAGGATATCAGTTCTGCTGTTGTTCATAAATACCAGTAGTGATGTTATACAATGAGGACGTTGCCATGTCGCCGGAAATAGAGTCGTCAGTGTCACAATGAGCCAGGGTCCTTACTGTCCTTACCAGTGCCCAAATTCATGTAAATGATATACTGATTCACAACCTCAGAAGCTAGCGAGCTGATTGAGACACACTTGGAAACTGGGACAACCAAAGAAACAGAAAGAAAAAAACAGGAAACAGTGAGAAACAAACTAAAAGTCCATGAAACACAAAACTGAAACTAGACTGCGCGTTACAAACATGTGCTGTTTATGTTATAGATACAAGTGAAAGTTCCAAAAAGTATGAATTATTCTTTACTTATGACAGTCTCTATACAGTCATGAAGGAAGTTTTTTATTGGGTATGTGCGACAAGCAGCTCCTAAAACAAAACAAAAACCTTTCCTGTTCCTCTTGCCATCCTCAGATTTTGAAATGTGATTTGAAATGTGTAGCATGTTACAGAAAACATGAACCCTTAAACGCATACATCGGGTCTTTAGTGACTTGAGGCATCCTTCACTACCCTCCTCATTCATTTTTTTTTAAAGTTAGACATTAACCTTCTTATTGTTCCTCTATCAATTCATTATAAACAATATAACAAGAACACAAGTAATACAATTATAAAAGAATCTTCTCCCATTAATTTTTTTGTAAAAAAACTGTATAGGGTCGCTAACGACCCGAGGGGTGTAACAGTATTTTTTTTTTTCTGCACAACCATAATTGGATCTTTTATGACGGAATAAGTGCAACTCACCTTTATTCCACAAGGTGGCTGATACACAATGATGAAGTCTCATAGTTACCGCAGGCAGAAAACAAAAGAATACGAAGAATCATCAGCAAAACTTGAAATGGCTCAGTGATTTATTCCAGAGCAAGTGCTGAACACAATCTGATAGTGTCACTGTGTCACAGTCACTTGATGGTGGATCTGGTGAAGAAGCTGTCAGCGATTAAAATATAGATTTTGAAGATGTTGAAAATGATAGTTTTGTGAATATGTTTGAGATGTTGAATATGAGCCAGATGCTGAATGTACTGGGAAATGAGCTCTGACGAGGACAGTGGTGATGGTATAAAACATCTGCTCAAACTGAACCCTTCCGATCTCCAAAAGGTAACAAGATATGAAAGTGTATTCTTCTCTGATTGTTACTCTAATATCAGGAGAGTTTTATATTATCGCGACAGGTAGAGATCCATCAGTGTTAGATATAGATCTGGGTCGCTAAAGACCCGAATATGTAATAATGATTGGTGAAACATTCATGCATTTAAGGGTTAAAACTAGCATAGATAGCATGCATACTGCATATTATGTTGGTTTATTAGCTGTTTATAATTGTATTAAAAGTCTGCCATCGACTGGCCCACTTTCTTTTCTACTTTTATTCAAGCTAAAAACATTTAGCATCACACACCCATCCTTATCTGTGAAATCTAAAACCGTACGTCTACATGTTTAGAAATGTTCTGAGATAAAAGATTAAGACAAAGCAGTAAGCATTTTTTAAAGGTATTTTAAGAATCAGTAGACAAATGTAGGAAAATGAAGCCAGTGATGTATAATGGAACATCTATAAATACGGCACCTTCTGACAGCACCCGAAATATACACAATGAATGCTGTTTTCAACAGCCTATCCCACCAGAGTTTGACTCTCTAAATGCTCTGCTTAAAGTTTAGTTTAGTCTCTGTAACTAATGTGAATTTGCAAATCAGTGTTCTGAGCACTTTCAATCTGTCAAACAAGCTTCCTGCTGACCTTCCCTCACTGCAATTTTACCAAAATTGTCCAGCTGTAATGTACAATCCCTATGTACAATAGTGCTGTAATAGTAAACCAATCATTTTAATATGTATGTTCATTCTGTTTAATCTTATAATTAATGCATAATCTTACCTGTGTTAGATCATAAGCTTAGCAAGCTTGTCCCACTCGTGTCATAATTCATTCTCCTTTTAATGACACACTGTAAGTTATATAACCTTAACATAAACGTCTACATATCTAAACCATTCTGTAGGTGGAGTGAAAGTTAAGGCTGGTATTTCAAAGAGTTGATGACCTTTATTATAAGACTTATTTATTAAAGTTTTGCTCATTTGTAGTATTACCTAAAGCCAAGTTTCACAGCAACCCAGCAAACAGTTACGCTAAACTGTCACTTACCAATTTAATTCTGTTTCTTTCTAATTTAGCATATTTAACAAGTGAAATATTGTAGAAATGTGTGGTTCTACTATGAGTGTCAGTCACACAAATTGGGGTACTTTCTTAAAAAGAAATGAATTGTGAGTTTAATGTATTGTAAAGTGTTGACAGGCCTAATATTTCTGCAATGTCTGTAAATGTGAAAGGAAAACTGAAATCTTCACCCCTGGAGGTATGTGTATCCCTAGTTGGGAATCACTGCACTATGACATGACCCCAATTTAACAACCGAATTCATTTCTAAAACACATAGTTATCAAGAACTTGTCATATTACTATCACATCTTTTAAATGTAAACCATCTCAGAGTGAATAAATTGTTCTCATTAGTCTAGCTGCTTTTAAAACAGCTGTTGGAGCATCTGTCAGTTATATAATCAGTCTACACCAGTGGTTCTCAACCAGGGAACCTTTAGCAAACTTCTAAGGAGGCCGCAGGATAATTTAAAAGTATTTAAATTCATAAATTATGATATACTAATAATTACCCCTAATCTAAATAATAACGCTAAAAACATTAGGGGTCCTATCATACACTCAGCACAATGCGGCGCCAGACTCGACGCAAGTGTTTTTTGCTAGTTTCAACCCAACGCGGTTATCATTTTCACATCCTGCGCCACATTGTTTAAAAAGCAAGTGCATTTGATCCCATCTGTTCACCCATGGGCGTGCTGGTCTGAAAACGAGGTGTGTTCAGGCGCATTGTTGGCGAGTTGCTATTTTGAGGCAACTGAAATAGACTGCGCCACTGACCAACTGAAACCTGGTCTAAAGTCAATAGCGCAGTATTTTTTGTGTTATTTAAAGAGCGTGTTAGTAATATGCGCCTATAGGTGGGTCCACAATGCACATACACAGCACACAAACATTTTCAAATATGAAAAATTAAAGAATTAAAATGTAAGATTATTATTGTGTAGACCCTACATAAATGTAAAAATGCCTACACGTCATAATGGATAGTCATCAGAATTACCTATTTGCAGTAATGATTAAATGAAATTGGATAATTATTTGACGTATTATTTGATGTATTTAAATTGACTCATCGGGTTGAGGGTGTCTATATTCTGCCATGTAAATAGCGAATCCGCTATGGTGGAAACACAAATGGCTTTTAAAGGGAATGGGAGATGACACTCTGATTGTTTTATTGCACATTACGCCCAAAACACACCCATTACTCATTAAGAGAATCGGGACAACCCTTTTAGACCATGTGCCGAGCACGCTGACCATTTTAGCAAAAGTGGATTCGGACACGCCCTAAGTGCACTTAGCACTTAAGTGACCATGTGCCTAGATCATTAAAATAGGGCCCTAATTGTTTTACATTCAACTTTATTAGGTACAGGTACACCTGTTCAACACGAATATCTCAATATCTCAGCAACTCCAACTCCTTGTAACCAAGGTCAAGACGATCTGCTGAAGTTCAAACTGAGCATCTGAATGGGGAAGAAAGGTGATTTAAGTGACTTTGAACATGGCATGGTTGTTGGTGCCAGACGGGCTGGTCTGACTATTTCAGAAAGTGCTGATCTACTGTAATTTTCATGCACAACAATCTCTAGGGTTTACAGAGAATGATCTGAAAAAGAGAAAATATACAGTGAGCGGCTAACCTGACAAGCCAGATCCACATCAAGATGTTGGGTCTGGGAACTCACCATTGGCAGGGCTCAATTTGAAGGGCGGGATAAACGGTTGTCTTTCAAATTCCCTCTGGACGTAATAGGATAGCGCTACAACCAACCAGAGCAACGAAGAAGGTGAAGCCGAGCTAGTTGATCGTTTAAACTTTCGCCGTATCCGGTCAGCAAAAAACACCAAATACATATTCCTTTCTTAAGAATGATTTCAGTGCCACTGTTCGGCAGCTTCTTTGTTTACAAGTAGCATGCGGAACCTCGGCAACTCTGTCATCATTATGTTAAGCCCGCCCACTGACTCTATACACAATGTGATTGGCCTGACCAATCTGACTGGTCTACCGAGAGTTGCTAGACTACACTCTCTGCAAATTAGATTTAATGTGCGTCTAGATTTCTAGGCTAGTGAGCGGCAGTTATGACAGCGAAAACACCTTGTTGATGCCAGTGGTCAGAGGAGAATGGCCAGACTGGATTGAGCTGATAAAAAAGGTGACAGTAACTCAAATGACTACTAGTTATAACTGAGGTATCCAGAAGTGCATCTCTGAACATACACCACATTGAATATTGAAGCAGATGAGCTTCAGCAGCAGAAGACCACACCTGGTGTTACTCCTGTCAGCTAAGAACAGAAAACTGGGGCTACAATTCGCACGGGCTCAGCAAAATTGGGCAACAGAAGATTGGAAAAATGAGTCTGAATTTATGCAACATTCAGATGGTAGGGTCAGAATTTGGTGTAAACAACATGAAAGCATGCATCCAGCCTGTCTTGTATCAACGGTTCAGACTAATGTAATGGTGTGGGGGATATTTTCCTGGCACACTTTGGGCCCCTTAGTACCAACTGAGCATCGTTTAAACGGCACAGCCTACCTGAGTATTGTTGCTGGCCAAGCGTGCCACATGAATCCTGAAAAGTGAAGCCAAAGTATTTTGATCGCCCCCCAAGTGGCTGCATGCAGTGTAGGTCATAAACCATACCCTAAACAAACTAAACAATCAAATTATACTTAAAATGATACTTTTTTCCAAAGATGGTTTCTGTCATTTTAGGCAGTTTTTATCATGCTGATGTTAGTTCAAGTGTTCATTCTTCAAATAAATTTTAGTTAGTTATTTGATGCTATAAAAAACGGGGGTGTGGCATTATGATACTTATGTGTGGCTTCTCTGAGCGAAGTAGTCACTGAGGCACCATCGGTCTTTTTCTGGGAACTTTGGGAGGAGATTGAGCTTTAACTTTAATTTCTGCACTTCCATAACTGTTCATTTCACAAAAAGTTCAGGGTGTGTGATTATTTTGGTGGGAGTGTGGGTGGGACCTTGATATTGTGGCTCCACTTCGAGCTCACTATACTCTAAACAAAAATGGTGCTAAATAGTGCTAAAACTGGTTCATTGGCTTGTAGTCATATAGGAACCACTTTAAAGGTGTCATACAACACCTTTGTCAAATGGTGCTATGCAGAACCAAAGAACCACCCCATTCTCCTCCTTAGATGTTAGATGTGTCACTCCACTCTCATATGTTTGCTATAAATGGGAATTTACTACAATGGCAAAAGCTGTTTTGAATCACTTTTATGCTTTTCCGAGGTCAAAAAGTATTGTGTGGGGGCCCTGGAATATTTCCTAATAGGGGAGCCTTTGGGGCAAAATGTTGAGAATCACATTATCTTCTGTATTTTAATGTTTTTTAAAAAAAAAAGTATCCTTTTCCCCAACTAAACTAAGAGACTAAGAGAGAGTTAGAGAAACGTTAAAGAACTAAACAGGGGCTTAACGGATTCTTTGTATGGCAGTGGTGCTATATAGCACCCACCTCAAAGAACCGCTGAAGAACCACACTGGGCTTAACGGGTTATACGGTAACAGTGCTATAGCACCTCAACCACCCCAAAGAACCGCTGAAGAATGGCTGTTTCTTATGGTGTGTCTCGAGACCCAAGACGTCAGCACCATATTTGGACATTGGCGGCTTCACTTACACTCAATGGAAGAGAGTGAAGGTGCGTCGTCCATCTTTTTTTTACAGTCTATGTTGCTCTTGCTCATCCCTTTATGAGCATCTTCTGATGGCTACTTCCAGCAGAATACCATGCAGTGTCATAAAATTTAAATCCTCTCAAACTGGTTTCTTGAACAGGACAATGAGTTATACTCAAATGGCCTCCACAGTCTTAATACCAATCCAGTTTTGTCAATCAATCACTTTTGTGATGTGGTGGAATGATAGAGTCACATCATGGATGTGCAGCGGACAAATCTGCAGCAACTACGTGATGCTATCATGCCAATATGGACCAAAATCTCTGAGGAATGTTTCCAGAACTTTCTTGAATCCAGCCATGAGCAAGTAACGCAGTTCTGAAGTCTGAAGTCAAAAGAGGGTCCAACTCGGTACTACCCAGTACACCTCAACACTGTGTACCTAATGAAACGGTATATATCAATACTCCCATTTTCTGTTAATAAAAAATAAGCAGCTTTGTCGTAACTAAAGACATATCATGACTAGCCTATATGGGGAGAATTTTGAATATTTTGTTTGACAGCAGGGGGCCTTTGAATTACAACAGTTGAGAACCACTGGTCTACACCACATTTCAAGTTCCTGTTTCACTAGTCACACTTTTTTCAGCTTTTGTGGCAAATCTACTGACATCATTCCTAATTTGTAGACCACTGAAAATCATTCTAAAAATCTACTCATGCAGGGATATATGACATTCCACCCTCAGGTCACACAGTTTAAAGTAAACAATGCATTCCTCCTAGACTTTACAAGAAGTGATTATTCATAATCTTTTGAAGAGAAGAATTGCTTACAGAAATCACCAACCAATCCACAGTCCATTTCTTCACATCCGCTTTTATGGATTTCATAACCAATAGCCTATTCTGTTGAAAATTCACAATCTACTGTATATGCTGGTTTTGCTTTGATAGTACAGTATTGTTCATGTATGAAAGTGGTTTTGCTTTAGCTCAAATATTGACAGCTTAGGTGATAAATGGTGAGTTCACACACTTCATATTGACAGTCTGAGACGTGAAAGCAGGTCTGTTGATGTGTATACGTCTAGACTTCTAGACATGCATGAAGCATTGCCCAAGACTGAAGCAACTAGACTTATTAGGACTAGATTTACTGTTAACAATGCTGTTTAATGAACGTCTAGTCATAATCTGTCTAAAATGAGACCCTGTGACTCATACATCTAACGTCATTGTCCGTGCATAGCTGGAAACAATGTGGAAGATCTCTAATGAAAGTGTCCTTTCTCTCAATACAGTTACTGCTATATAAACAAATGTTGATCTGATAAAGGGATAGTACACTAAAAAAATAAATATAAAGATATATTTCAGTCCTGAGTATTAAGTTTAAATAATTGCAATTAAGTGTCTAAAAACATTACATTCAGTTTGCACTTAAGTATATTCTTTTAGTAGGCCTATATTATTTTAGGTATATTGTTTTATGTTAAAGTGCCCTTCTTGGTAACACTTTATCTTACAGTATCATTGTTACATGTTACATACACATAGTAATAACTATAAATTATGCATAATGACATACAACTAACCCTAAACCAAACCCTAACCCTATAATAAGTACCTGTAGTTAATTAGTATTACTCTACTTAAATGTAGAATTACACTGTAACAAGGAAATAAAGTGTAATCTTAAATTTACATAATTTTATTATCTTTCCAGCATGAAAAACTTATCAAAATTGCTTGATTTCACTGTTATATCAGAAAATAAATTATGAAAAAGCAGTGTATTTTCCTGAAGGAAACTCTAGAAAAAAAAAACTCAAATAAAACATTGCTGGGAGGCGATAACCTACAGTCTGTGTTTATTCACAACAGGACAATGACCGTTTGATAATTGTTACATCCTCTCTGAGATAAACTGTGATACTTTAGCCAAAAAGAAACAGAATACGGCTAAATTTGGAGTGGAAAACAGCTCCCTGACAGACCCTTGAAGTGTGGCCCACCGATACTAATATGTTTTCACAGAGGGAAAAATAAACATGCATGTGTGTCTGAGGGTGCTGTAGCATCAGATAATGTACTGTAGAAGTATGATCAGAGTTGAGTCACACATTACAATAATTCCCACTGAAAGTACCTGCCTTTATGTTACATACAGAGACAGATCAAAACGATGTGGAGCACAATGGTAACTACATCCATTGTTTTTCATAACAAACCGTATCTCGCATTGTAAATCACATTTAAGCTCTTGTAGTTGTACGAATGATTTGACATATTTTTAGTATGACCACATAAACAACAGGATACGCTTTATTTATCTGAAGTTCACCACAACAGTAGCCAACATTCTCCTAATATGATTCCAATCAACTTTCACTGTCTCCATTCGGTGGAGCATTGTAAATTTTTGTTCATATTGTGTTGTTTCATGCAATTATTTTTGTCACATTCATCAAGTTGAATAGGTCAATGTGAATATAAACTTGCATGGATGAACGAATTTAAACAAAACTTTGTTCTGAAGTGACAATATGGATACTATCTTTAAGAGATGATATGCACACTCCTAATAACACCAGGATGAAATAAATTATTTTTAGATTATTTAGTTTTGACAGAAAATATAAAATATAAAAATAAAAGATAATATTTCATATTACTAACTAAACTAGTAAACTAGTAGTTTAATACAGTATAATATTACTAGTTTAAACTATATATCATGGAAAAGTATTTCTGAAAAAAACAAAAACAAAATATTATTATTTATTTAACAAAGAAGTTTAGGTATTCTCTCTCTCTCTCTCTCTCTCTCTCTCTCTCTCTCTCTCTCTCTCTCTCTGTGTGGAAGTTTCAAATTTCAATATTTTATTCAGAATACAACATAGATGACATATCAAATGTTTAAACAGAGAAAATGTATAATTTTAAGGGGAAAATAAGTTGATTTTAAATTTCATGGCATCAACACATCTCAAAAAAGTTGGGACAAGGCCATGTTTACCACTGTGTGGCATCCCCTCTTCTTTTCATAACAGTCTGCAAACGTCTGGGGACTGAGGAGACAAGTTGCTCAAGATTAGGAACAGGAATGTTGTCCCATTCTTGTCTAATACAGGCTTCTAGTTGCTCAACTGTCTTAGGTCTTCTTTGTCGCATCTTCCTCTTTATGATGCGCCAAATGTTTTCTATGGGTGAAAGATCTGGACTGCAGGCTGGCCATTTCAGTACCCGGATCCTTCTTCTTCACGCAGCCATGATGTTGTAATTGATGCAGTATGTGGTCTGGCATTGTCATGTTGGAAAATGCAAGGTCTTCCCTGAAAGAGACGATGTCTGGATGGGAGCATATGTTGTTCTAGAACTTGGATATACCTTTCAGCATTGATGGTGCCTTTCCAGATGTGTAAGCTGCCCATGCCACACGCACTCATGCAACCCCATACCATCAGAGATGCAGGCTTCTGAACTGAGCGCTGATAACAACTTGGGTTGTCCTTGTCCTCTTTAGTCCGGATGACATGGCGTCCCAGTTTTCCAAAAAGAACTTCAAATTTTGATTCGTCTGACCACAGAACAGTTTTCCACTTTGCCACAGTCCATTTTAAATGAGCCTTGGCCCAGAGAAAACACCTGCGCTTCTGGATCATGTTTAGATATGGCTTCATGTTTAGATATGGCTTCTTTTTTGACCTATAGAGTTTTAGCCGGCAACGGCGAATGGCACGGTGGATTGTGTTCCCCGACAATGTTTTCTGGAAGTATTCCTGAGCCCATGTTGTGATTTCCATTACAGTAGCATTCCTGTATGTGATGCAGTGCCGTCTAAGAGCCCAAAGCTCACGGGCATCCAGTATGGTTTTCCGGCCTTGACCCTTACGCACAGAGATTGTTCCAGATTCTCTGAATCTTTGGATGATATTATGCACTGTAGATGATGATAACATCAAACTCTTTGCAATTTTTCTCTGAGAAACTCCTTTCTGATATTGCTCCACTATTTTTCTCTGCAGCACTGGGGGAATTGGTGATCCTCTGCCCATCTTGACTTCTGAGAGACACTGCCACTCTGAGAGGCTCTTTTTATACCCAATCATGTTGTCAATTGACCTAATAAGTTGCAAAATGGTCCTCCAGCTGTTCCTTATATGTACATTTAACTTTTCCGGCCTCTTATTGCTACCTGTCCCAACTTTTTGGAATGTGTAGCTCTCATGAAATCCAAAATTAACCAATATTTGGCATGATATTTCAAAATGTCTCACTTTCAACATCTGATCTATATTCTATTGTGAATACATAGATTTGTAAATTATTGCATTCCTTTTTATTCACAATTTGTACAGTATCCCAACTTTTTGGAATCGGGTTTGTCTGAATATATATATATATATATATATATGAAATTATATATATATATATATATATATATATATATATATATATATATATATATATATATATATATATAGGAACACTTGTTCAATTTCTCATGAATGCAATTATCTAAACAACCAATCACATGGCAGTTGCTTCAATGCATTTAGGTTGTGTGGTCCTGGTCAAGACAATCTCCTGAACTCCAAACTGAATGGCAGAATAGGAAAGAAAGGTGATTTAAGCAATTTTGAGCGTGGCATGGTTGTTGGTGTCAGACGGGCCGGTCTGAGTATTTCCCAATCTGCTCAGTTGCTGGGATTTTCACGCACAACCATTTCTAGGGTTTACAAAGAATGGTGTGAAAAGGGAAAAACATCCAGTATGCGGCAGTCCTGTGGGCAAAAATGCCTTGTTGATGCTAGAGGTCAGAGGAGAATGGGCCGACTGATTCAAGCTGATAGAAAAGCAACTTTGACTGAAATAACCACTCGTTACAACCGAGGTATGCGACAAAGCATTTATGAAGCCACAACACGCACAACCTTGAGGCGGATAGGCTACAACAGCAGAAGACCCCACCGGGTACCACTCATCTCCACTACAAATAGGAAAAAGAGGCTACAATTTGCATGAGCTCACTAAAATTGGACAGTTGAAGACTGGAAAAATGTTGCCTGGTCTGATGAGTCTCAATTTCTGTTGAGACATTCAGATGGTAGAGTCAGAATTTGGCGTAAACAGAATGAGAGCATGGATCCATCATGCCTTGTTACCACTGTGCAGGCTGGTGGTGGTGGTGTAATGGTGTGGGGGATGTTTTCTTGGCACACTTTAGGCCCCTTAGTGCCAATTGGGCATTGTTTAAATGCCACTGCCTACCTGAGCATTGTTTCTGACCATGTCCATCCCTTTATGACCACCATGTAACCATTCTCTGATGGCTACTTCCAGCAGGATAATGCACCATGTCACAAAGCTTGAATCATTTCAAATTGGTTTCTTGAACATGACAATGAGTTCACTGTACTAAAATGGCCCCCACAGTCACCAGATCTCAACCCAATAGAGCATCTTTGGGATGTGGTGGAACGGGAGCTTCGTGCCCTGGATGTGCATCCCACAAATCTCCATCAACTGCAAGATGCTATCCTATCAATATGGGCCAACATTTCTAAAGAATGCTTTCAGCACCTTGTTGAATCAATGTCACGTAGAATTAAGGCAGTTCTGAAGGCGAAAAGGGGTCAAACACAGTATTAGTATGGTGTTCCTAATAATCCTTTAGGTGAGTGTATATATGAAGACTTCAGATGCAAAAGCCTCTAAATCCGTCTGATGTTTTTCTTTAAAATAAGCATTTTTGTCAGGCTCCTATGTATAGGTTTCTACCTAAGTACCGGTACTTCTGAATGGGCTGAGGCTGGGATTTAGTGGGTTTGAAGTATTTTATGAACGTATACTATATGCGGAGAGCCTTCACTCTGTATCGCTATCAGCAAGGAGGCATTCATTTGAAGATAAATATATTTAGAATGTTACAAATGATTTACATTTCAAATAAATGCTGTTCTTTTGAACTTGCATCAAAGAATCCTGAGAAATGCATCACGGTTTCCACAAAAAATATTAAGTAGCACAACATTTTTCAGCATTGATAATAATAAGAAAGGTTTATTGAGCAGCAATGAAGCTTAGATCACAAGAATAAATAACATTTAAATATGTTAAAATAGCAAACAGTTATTTTACATTGTAATAATATTTCACAATATTATGTTTTACTGTAGTTTTCTAATCTAAATCAAACATAGATGCAGTTATTTTTCATATGTTTTCCCATTCTTTGCTCAAATGACAGATGTTAAATGCCCAAAAAAAAAAAAAAAAAAACAGATGCTAAGTTAATATAGATATAAGTTAATATCAGATGCATTCCTCAGAATGTCCTTGATAAGCAAAATTGTATCTATCACACAAACAATGTGCTCAACCATCCCACACCCTTCACCAGAGATTCCCTCTCCCTGTCCTCTGTGTCAGAGCCTAATAATAGAACCTTGCAAAATATCTCAGACATGAGCAAAAACTTACTGCACTTCATGGCATTTTAAAACAATGACGTGTGATTGTGGGCTAATCAGATGAGATCACAGGAGAACGTGTGCTCAGGGCTGTCATCAGGATTATACCAGAACCCGGTGGATGCAGGTTCTGATTGAGCCTGATAAACATGTTCATCTGAGGTCTGTGTGAGGCCTGGTTGGGAACATGGAGTCTGTGAGGAGACAGGTGGCATGTAGTTCATGTTATCACTATGAATCACTTGCTTATATGACATCCGAAATGTATATAATCTACACACATATGGGCTTTTCCACTGAAATGTCAACCACACAGTACCATGGAAAAATCTAGTTTTGTTTTCAAAAACACAAGATACATGACACTTACTTTGACATGAGAAAAACCTATTTTTAAAATGTAATGTAATGATGTTAAGTATTCATATAAATGTCACAGATAAGACAACCCCCAGAATGCATTGCAATGATTTTAATAATCCAAAATGGATTAAAATAAACCTATGTCAGTAGTCTACGATAGTAAACAGTAGAACTTACCTATGTAACCTTTAGGCACCTCATTGGAAGAGAGGTAATATGTGTAAACTGTGCAACATATGCTCACTGGAAAAACATGCTTCTACAATACCTACATTTTTGCAAAACTCCAAAAATACACCTATACATACAATTCACTGCAGTTTCCAGCTGAAATAAACACTAGTGGCTGTGAAACACCAACAACATTTATTCATTTTACACAAATTATGATTACGGGGGAGATTATACTTTAATAAAGACTTATTTTTGCACTGTTGCAATCCAATATGAACTCAAAACACTTTACCATAGAGCATGATTTGTAAGCAAATACATTTTGACGTTCGCAGTAAACTTGTTCGGTAGCTCATCTGGTACATCAGTGCACTTGCGATGAAGACGGCTGTATGAGTCATCATGGGGTACGAGTCCCATTAAACAAGTTATAATACACTATATTGTCAAAAGTATTGGGACACCCTTCCAAATCATGTGTTCCAATCAGGTGTATAAAATCAAGGACCTAGGCATGCAGACTGCATCTAGAAACATTTGTGAAAGAATGGGTCGCTCTCAGGAGCTCAGTGAATTCAAGCGTGAAATTTCCTCACTACTAAATATTCCGCGGGCAACTTTTAGTGGTATTATAACAAAGTGGAAGCAAATGGGAACAACAGCAACTCGTAAAAAACTTGGCCATGTAAAATCATAAAATGTGTTTTTCAGGGGTTGGGCTTGACCTCTTAGTTCCAGTGAAAGGAACTCTTAATGCTTCATTGCATTTTGGACAATTTCATGCTCCCAACTTTGTGGGAACAGTTTGGGGATGGCCCATGTTCTAATATGACTGCGCACCAGTGCACAAAGCAAAGTCCATAAAGACATGGATGAGCGAGTTTGGTCTGGAGGAACTTGACTGGCCTGCACAGAGTCCTGACCTCAACCCGATTGAACACCTTTGGGATGAATTAGAGCGGAGACTGCGAGCATGGCCTTCTCATCCAACTTCAGTGCCTGACCTCACAAATACGCTTCTATAGGAGAATGGTCAAAAATTCCCATAAACACACTCATAAACCTTGTGGAAAACCTTCCCAGAAGAGTTGAAGCTGTTATAGCTGCAAAGGGCGGGCCAACTCCATATTAAACCCTACGGATTAAGAATGTCATTCAAGTTCATGTGCATGTAAAGGCAGGCGTCCCAAAACTTTTATGAAATATAGTGTAGTTGCATGTAATTATGCATAATTTCTAATCATTACTATAACTACATGTAACATGTAACAAAGGCGCTGTAAAATAAAGTGATACTAAATAGCCAGCTAGTCGGCTGATGGTCAGTCTAAGGATTAGCTAGTAGGTACTAGAGGTGTAACGGTACACAAAACCGACGGTTCAGTATGTACCTCGGTTTTGAAGTCACGGTTCGGTACAGCAGGGGAGAGAAAACTAAATATAAGTTTTTTTATTTATTTGTATCAAACAGTGGTTTACCGGAAGTCCTGTACTGAAACGGTTTGGTACGAATACGTGTACCGTTACACGTGTACATTTTCACTGTTGTCACTGACAGCGATCCTTGTTGCATCTGTTCACTCACATCTACAGATTAGGTGTTGCTGTAGCATGATGTCATCAAACGTCTGGTTCCTGTGTCGGTCAGGACAGAGACAGATAGTGCTGCTGTTTCTAATGACGCACTGTACTGGTGCTCTGCTGCAGGTGTGTGAAATACAGTCAGGTATCAGGTAGTCCTCGACTCCAAACCATGCAGGAATCAGATAAGACAAGACAGTGTCTCACACACTGAAGGCTTTAACGCTAAACAATCTCCCCAGTCTTGCGGGCAGGAGAACCGCTTGGTCCAGATTCTAAAAGTCTGACAGCAAGAGTGTGCCAGCTCAATTAGGGCTTATCATGTTATCAGTCAGACGGTTCAAAACGGACAGATCATTTATTTGTGTGCATTTTTATTCAGGTCATGAGAAGTTAAATATGTGTCTAGAAATCATTAACATTTGTTGTAATGGTTAAGGAGTCTAGAGGAGGAGTGCCCTTGTTTTTATAGGTTAAGGGTTGGCTTCTGCATCTTAAAGCCCAGAAGGATTTTTTTTTTTTTTTTTTTTTGTATCACCTTACCCATTTTTAATGCATATTCAGGCACTAAAATATAAATCATTCAGCCGCAATTGTGCTTTATAATTATAATGTTGCAACTGGACATTTGAGTATTGACATAACATCTGGTGCATATTGAAGATTGTAATAAAATTCAGATATATACGTTTTCATCCAAAATGTTCCTTTTCTCATTACTGTTCAAGATGAACCAGTCAGTCATTTGTGATAACAGTTATTATTCAATAATTTTACAGGGACATCCAGTCCAAATCAAAAATTCTTAAATCAAGATTCATTTACTAAAGTAGTAAAATGCCATAAGAACCATAAGTCATAAGTCTTATACAAAATATTAAAAAAATGACTAAGCCTTGGAATATATATGTTTCTTTAGAGGTTCACACAAGAAAATATATAAAATTGTATTATTAAAAAAAAAAAAAAAAAAAAAAGATGCAAGCAGTGTCAAGCACCATGTCCCACTTACAGCATGGATACTTGCAGTATATACCTCACTGGATCATTGAATATTACATAACAAGTATTTACGGTTCTCTAATTTGTTTAGCCATGTGACTTTGCAATATAGTTTAAAATAATTTTACTATATCCGTCCACCTACATAATGGTTCAGACTAGAGTATGTAAGCAGTACTGGTTGGAAGAAGAGTTGTGTGGTTTTACCTGGAGCGTGGAAGAGAGTTTTTGAAAGTCGGAGTGTCTGTGTATTCTCTCGCTCTGAAATCACTCTGGGGTGTGTTTCCCATACAACGACGTAACTCACTGCTTAACAACCATAGTATACGTTGCATCGTTGAAGAAATCAACTAGCTAGCAAGGTCGCAAATCTGTCGTTTAACCACGCTGGTTAATGATGTCACGCAGGTAGTGGAGTAATAACTGCTTTTAATGAATAATTTTGAGATCGAATTCATGCTTGATTTTTTTGCTATATATTACGGACATGGCACCTGAGGAATAATTCTTATTTTTCTCAGTTATTTTGCTTTATTTCCAGATTCAAATAGGCTCGTTCTTATGTACTAGAGCACGTCCGCAAAAGCGCACTCTTCAAAAAGGGTGCTTGAAATCTCTTGACAAACTAAAATACATAAATTACATATGTATGTATTTGAAATAAAAGATATAGATTGTACTAAATGTCAGTTTGCTCAAGATAAGGATTTATTAAATCCACGTGTCATGCAAACAAGAAACTATGCTTCTAACCACAGGTCGAGAGCTGTCGTTGCAACCACACAAGTTTGCGATGCTGTTTGCGAATGTTCGTTGGAACAATGCTTTCGGGAAACACAGACTGGTTGAACTATGTTGATAACGTCAGAACTTGCGACCATAGTTGGCTAAAGATGCTTTAGGGAAACGCACCCCAGGTTGGAATTGTTCCATAGTTGGAACAGAGAGATTACAGAACCTTCCCACCAAGCAATAGTCATTATTTTACCGTCTCGGTTAACTATAGACCAGTTATATTCCGGCTATGAGTAACCCATTTCTAGCTAAAATAACCTTGAATTTGGTTACATGTCATTTTGCCAAATCATGTAAGCAAATCCATCATGTAAGCAAAGTCAACAGTGATTAAAAGGTGTTTGGTTTCATCTCTTTGACATGTTCATGTTCTAGATTCTAGATTACTGCATGTCTAGAAGTTATAGAACCAGGAAGTATGACCATATTAGCCCGGTTCTGTCAACACTGCACTGGCTCCCTATTAAACTTTGTATACATTTTAAAATCTCGCTAATTATTTACAAAGCACTAAATGGTTTAGTTCCCATGTACTTGAGCGAGCTCTTAACACATTATACTCCTTCACGTCTATTGCGGTCTCAAAACTCTGGCCAGTTGATAATACCTAGAATATCAAAATTAACTGCAGGCGGTCGATCCTTTTCCTATTTAGTACCTACACTCTGGAACAGTCTTCCTAGCATTGTTCGGGAAGCAGACACACTCTGTCAGTTTAAATCTAGACTAAAAAACACATCTTTTTACTATGGCATACACATAAAACATTTTTTTTTTTAAATTTTATTCAAATCAGTTAAATGATTGTTAGGCTGCATTAACTAGGTCAGCCAGAACCGGGAACACTTCCCATAACACCTGATGTACTCGTTACATCATAAAAATAATGGCATCTATCCTAATGTTACTCTCTCTGTTTATCCCGAGGTTTACTGCAGTCAGCTGGATCCGGGCCGTATCCAGATCAGATGGTGGACCAGCGCCTGGACATGACCAACGCATCCCTGAAACGTCTGCAGAGAGCGTGTCAAATAAACTCCCCCCCGTAAATGCTGCATCGACACGACATCCTCATTAAACGCGTCTTCGGCGTGACGACTCCAATCTTTCGAATAATCTTACGAATATCTATTTACCTAATATGACTTAAGACCTGCTATGTTGCCAGAATTATAACCATACGCTGTTCGTTGGCCAGAGGAGAACTGGCACCCCGACTGAGCCTGGTTTCTCCCAAGGTTTTTTTTCTCCATTCTGACCCTGAAGGAGTTTTGGTTCCTTGCCACCGTTGCCTCTGGCTTTTGGCTTGCTCAGTTGGGGACACCTAAATTTCATCTATATTACCGATCTGCCCGCATTGACACTATATGATACTTGAAATTAGCTGGATAACATCACCGTTTCACCTGAACGGCTGTACAAATTCTGTTGCATTATTTTCCTGTTAACAATGTGAAGCTGCTTTGAAACAATTGGATTTGTTAAAAGCGTTATATAAATAAAGGTGATTTGATTTGATTAATGTTAGTCTCTCTGTTTATCCCGAGGTTTACTGCAGTCAGCCGGATTCGGGCCGTATCCAGATCACATGGTGGACCTGCGCCTAGCCACGACAAACGACAAATGAAGTGCCAGCAGAGAACGTGTCAACTACTCTCCCTGTGATGGCCTCATCAAGCCCGTCTCCTGCATGATGATTCCGATCTTTAACCGGATGGAACTGGACAAATATTCCGACTGTTCCGAATCTAATATGACTTTTGATTTGTAATGTTGCCTGAATCCTAACTATACACTGTTTGTTCGTCAGCCAGAGGAGAACTGAGCCTGGTTTCTCCCAAGGTTTTTTTCTCTATTATGTCACCTGATGGAGTTTGGGTTCCTTGCCACTGTCACCCTTGTTGCCTTTGATTTTTGGCTTGCTCAGTTGGGGACACTAAATGTTTAATTATATTACTTTCTCTTAAATTGTGTTGCAATATTTTCCTGTTAACACTGTGAAGCTGCTTTGAAACAATCTTCATTGTAAAAAGCGCTATATAAATAAAGGTGACTTGACTTGACTAGATGACTAATCTATTCTTGGGCTATGGTTAGATTATTACATTTTCACTGACAGCCCAAATTTTGCCTTGATTTAGCCTAGACATCAGGACTGTGTTTTGACGGCTATTAGATGTCTTTTAAATGCAAAATTTAAACAGGACACACCCTGTGCAAGTGGTTGAAACAAACCAGCATGTTTTAGAGCCCTATCATACACCCGACGCAATGTGGCGCCAGGCACAACGCAAGTGTTTTTTGCTAGCTTTAGCCCAACGCAGTTATCATAACCCAGAATTGTTTTTGAGTGCATGTTGCTTGCCGACACGCAAGGAGTAATTCTTTGGCTTGTTTTGAATATTTTCGTTGGTCGAAAAAAAAAAAATACTGTATGAACTAACTGTCCAGTTTTTTTCTGAAACATTTACCCTGTGATTTTGCTAAACTCTGCCAAAACATGCTGTATGACATGACAAATCTGACATGACAAAACCGTTCTCTTGCTAAATAGAGCAATCCATGTTTTTTACATCGCTGTGAGTCATTTGGCCTCTGGTTCATGCCTGTCTCCAAATCAGTCCATGTCCCTCCAGACCAGTGCACCCTGATATGTAACTATGACCCTTCTGCTCTGTATGCTAAATCTGTCATCTTTCCTAACCTTCAAGATGGGTCTCTGTGTCCCTTGATGTCTGTCACATCATGGAAAATGATAACATGTTGTTTGAGGTGAAAGATAGATTTTTTTTTTTTGAGGAGTGGAAAGCAGGACCAAATTTAGCAGATCTGACAGTCTGGAGATTGTCATAGTCACACAGGAAAATGGAACAATGGCTTCAAGCTACTGAGGAATCTGGGTGTACCCAACGGGAGCACAGACTGCCAAAGCACCAGACTTGATCTGGAAGGCGTTTCAGGACAAGAGTTTAATGGATTAGAAACTCCAGGTCATTCGCATCAGAGAAAGCGGGTCTCAGATGTATTGTGGCATGTTTACCTATTACCTAACAGTGGGTCAGGAGCGGACAACAGTGAAAAATAATTAGATCACGACTCCAAATCAGGAATGAGGGCAGAGGCTGTAAACACCATTGCGTGAATGTGTACAGCAAAAACATTAACTCTGTAATTTTGAAATATTTAGTAAAATATGATGCCTGCAATATTCTGTAGATGCACTGTATCTAATTTACAGATGAATTTATGGTTGCATGTCAAGAAGTGCAAACTGAATGTAATGTTTTTGGACACTTATTGCATATTAATTGTAATAATTACATGGAAGGAATTATGTGCATTTTTTTTATTTGTGAAATTTACTACTACACACTACACTACTAAATATTCAACTGTTAGTCGTATTATAACAAAAACTATAACAACAGAAACTCAGCCATGAAGTGGTAGGCCACGTAAAATCACAGAGTGGGGTCAGCGCATGCTGAGGTGCAGTGCACAGAAGTCGCCAACTTTCTGCTGAGTCCATAGCTACAGACCGCCAAACTTTGTGTGGCCTTCAGATTAGCTCAAGAACAGTGTGTAAAGAATTTCATAGAATGGGTTTCCATGGCCGAGCAGCTGCATCCAAGCCTTACATCACCAAGTGCAATGCAAAGCGTTGGATGCAGTGGTGTGAAGCACGCCGTCACTGGACTCTAGAGCAGTGGAGACGTGTTCTCTGGAGTGACGAATCAAAACGTCTCTGTCTGGCAATCCGATGGACGAGTCTGGGTTTGGTGGTTTCCAGGAGAAAGGTACTTGCCTGATTGCATTGTGCCAAGTGTAAAGTTCAGTGGAGGGGGGATTATGGTTTGGGGTTATTTTCAGGGGTTCGGCTTGGCCCCTTAGTTCCAGTGAAAGGAACTCTTAATGCTTCAGAATACTAAGACATTTTGGACAATTTTCATGCTCCTAGGAAGGATGGCCCCTTCTTATTCCAACATGACTGTGCACCAGTGCACAAAGCAAGGTCCATAAAGACATGGATGAGTGCGTTTGGTGTGGAGGAACTTGACTGGCCTGCACGGAGTCCTGACCTCAACTCGACAGAACATCTTTGAGATGAATTAGAGCGGAGACTGTGAGCCAGGCCTTCTTGTCCAACATCAGTGCCTGACTTCACAAATACTCTTCTATATATGAATGGTCAAAAATTCCCATAAACACCCTCCTAAACCTTGTGGAAAGCCTTCCCAGAAGAGTTGATGCTGTTATAGCTGCTAAAAAGTGCTAAAAGTGATAAACATGTAAGTACATGTTGTCTGAGCTGTAATACAGTGTAAATAAGTGTAATTTAGTGTAAAGAAGTTACTTTGTGTAAAACAAATGCCAAAGTGATGTATATCTCCAGTAGAGACTCTAAGCTTTCAAATGGTACCACATATGAGGTCAGAGCTCCTCCACAGACATTTAAAATGTAAAGTATATACTTGATGATTTCATTACGGACCCTGTACGGAGGTACTTTAATGTAAATCTTTTAATTTTACATTATTTCAAAGTGTGTTAAGAAACACAGAAAATCTTTACATAGACTACACTTAAGTGGCCTTTTATTTCATTATTATCATGTTATCTGAAAGCACAAGTGCACATACAATAAAAATAATGCACACTTTTTTTCCACGAGATAGCCAGGATATCCCATGTGAATGGTATCAGACCACACACAAGCAAAATGAAATTGTTTTAAGTCAACTAGTTAGATGATATCTTATGGTATGATAAGAATTTATTAAGGCTTTATTTAGAAGGGTATGAAATCTGTTAATAAAGCCATTAAGGTCATCTGTTCTCAGAATGTTGCCATTCCATCATTCCAGCTTAGTCAGAGTTGGAAACAGAAAACCCCACACCACTTCCTGAAAAGAATGTTTGTCTTTGAGCAGATTGTAGATATGTGACTGTTTTAGAATCTTGTGTTACCTACAACAGAAGAGATTACAAGAAATCATTTGGCATTCTTTCTGGTAAAGCACAGACATGTAGGAAACAATTCATGTTCAACTTGTTGACATTAACATGAAAATTGTGTCACCAATAGCTTTATGGCATAACTTTTGATTAATGTCATATAATGGTATAAAATGCACCGCTGTATAGAGAACTGAGACACTAAATCCTCCACTCACTAAAGGTTTCAGAAAGGGGGTTTAGAAGAGCCTTAAAATAACTTTTTCTTTTCGAAGGTGCCATATACATGACCAACTTCTGCGAGCTCCCACTGCACCGCCCACACCGGCCGTTCTCCCCACACCACTAGTCGGAGCCCCGTCTTCCAGTTCCTGAGTCATATTCCGGTGAACCCAGTTACTGCAGAGCTTTTCTAACACGATGCTCCATGCATTTTTCTTTTCAACCCAGGACCTTCAACAGTGAACGAGCCAAGGTCGCATTTATCCTGACATTGCTGACTGGGAGAGTGGTGCTATGGGGAACGGCGGTGTGGGAGAACTAAGATCCATGCTGTGCCTCGTTCCAGACACTCTCAGAGGAGATGAGAAGGCTATTCGATCGGGCCGTCGCCGGGAGAGAGGTGGCCAGAGTACTTGCAGACCTTCGACAGGGAGAGAGATCGGTTTCTGACTTCTCCATTGAGTTCCGAACCTTAGCGGCAGAGTGTCAATGGAACGAGGAGGCGCAGTGGGACATGTTCCTGCATGGGTTGGCAGACCGTGTCCAGAGGGAGATCTACGCCTTGGACCTTCTGACATCACTTAATGGACTGATTGAGTTGGCTCTGAGAGTGGATGCTCGACTGTCCAGAGTCGAGCGATGGACCATGCCCAGCCGCTTTCCTGGAGGAGCTGAGGGTCCACAAGTCAGCGGCAGGGACGCAGTCAGCCCCGTCTACGATCACGAACCCATGCAAGTGGGGCGAACTTGGCTTTCCTGGGAGGAGAAGGAGAGGTGGAGATCTCAGGGCCTCTGCCTCTACTACAGGGGAGCTGGCCATTACGCTTACAACTGTTCGGTAAAAGGCCAAGCCCGATAGTAAGTATGAGGCTATTATCAGGTGGGATCTCTGCCAAGAAGACCTCATCCACATCTACGCTCCTTCCGGTAAGACTGAGATGGTCAATCAACACCCACAACTATCAGGCACTTCTGGACTCCGGGGCTGAAGGTAACTTCATGGACCACACATTTGCACACAAGCTTCAGATCCCCCTCAAACCCCTCACTAACAAGATCGCTGTACATGCCCTTAACGGTCAAGAACTCCCCACCATTTCGTTCACTACTGGAAATATTACCCTCATCACGTCAGGCAATCACTCTGAGATTATCTCCTTTTATATTCTGGACTCTCCCCTTTCACCTATGATTCTTGGTCACCCCTGGCTCATCCATCACAACCCTAGAGAAGACTGGCTTCAGAGATCTATCTTGGCTTGGAGCAATAAATGTCATGAGTTTTGTCTTGTGCCTGCATGTCCGTCTGTTTCTGTCTCTGTTCTTCAGGAGGAAGCAGTAGATTTGTCTAACATGCCCGTGGAGTACTGCGACCTGAAGGAGGTGTTCAGTAAGTCTTGTGCTGCTTCTCTTCCTCCGCATCGTCCCTATGACTGTGGCATAGATTTATTGCCAGGTAAGTCTCAGCCTAAAGGCAAGTTATATTCACTTTCTGCTCCAGAAAGGGAGGCTATGGAGAAATATATTTCTGATTCACTGGCAACAGGGTTCATCCGCCATTCATCTTCTCCAGTGGTTAACAAATGTATAAAGAGTATAATGTGCAAACAGGTTTATAACAGGTTGTTACACAGTAACAACGAGAACAGAAAGTGCAGTGCAATGTCAGTATGTTTATCCTGAAGTGAAGTCACGTGGTGTTAAGTGACTGAGTTCAGGAGTCTGATGGCCTGGGGGAAGAAGCTCCTCCAGAGTCTCTCAGTTTTGGCCATCAGGCTTCAGAAGCGCTTACAAGATGGCAGCAGCGTGAAATGAGGGTTTGCAGGGTGATTAGAGTCCTTGATGATCTTAGTAGCTCTACCTTTGCAGCGTTTGGTGTAGACATCCTGCAGAGGCGGGAGAGCTAACCCTGAGATACGCTCGGATAAGCGCACAACTCTTTGCAGGGCTTTGCGGTCATGACTGGTGCTGTTCCCATACCACGCTGTGATGCACTGAGTTAATACACTTTCTATCGCCCCTAAATAGAAAGTTTTCAGGATAGCTGGTGAAACCCTGAATTTCCTCAGCTGGCGCAGGTGGTACAGTCTTTGCCTGGCTTTTTTCACCTGTGTCTGAATGTGAGCAGTCCAGGTCAGGTCCTCGGAGATGTTTACACCCAGGTACTTGAAGCTGCTCACTCTCTCTACTGGTGACCCGCTGATCATGAGGAGGGAGTATGTCTGTTGCTGTCTCTTCCTAAAGTCCACAATCATTTCTTTGGTCTTGCCAACATTCAGAGAGAGACAGTTGTCCTGGCACCATGATGTTAGATGCTCCACCTCGTCCAAGTATGCCGTCCCATTGTTGTTGGAAATGAGGCCCAGGACAACAGTATCATCAGCAAATTTGATGATAGAGGTGAAGCTGTGTGTGGACAAACAGTCATACGTGTAGAGCGAGTAGAGCAGGGGACTCAGGACACAGCCCTGTGGAGCTCCCACACTTAGGGAGATGGAGGTGGAGGTGGACTGGCCTATTCTCACCACCTGAGGCCTGCCAGTGAGGAAGTCCTCAATCCAGTGGCAGAGAGAAGGATTCAGGCCGAGATCCAGGAGTTTGGAGGTTAGCTTGATGGGAACTATGGTGTTAAAGGCTGAGCTATAGTCAATAAATAGCAGCCTTACGTAGTTCCCACTTTTGCTGTCGATGTGAGTGAGGGAGGAGTGGAGGACATGAGAGATGGCATCTTCAGTCGATTTATTGGGACGATAGGCAAACTGAAGAGGGTCCAAAGTGTCAGGAATGAAGGCGCAAATGGTGTTTTTAATGAGTCTCTCAAAGACCTTCATGACTATAGATGTGAGAGCCACTGGACGATAGTCATTTAGGCAAGAGGGTTTACTGTTCTTAGGGACAGGGATGATGGTGGATTTTTTGAAGGAGGTGGGGACCACAGATGTAGCGAGGGACTCATTAAAGATAGATGTAAACAACCCGGCGAGCTGATCAGCACAGGACCGCAGAACATGACCTGAAATACCATCCGGCCCGGCAGCTTTCCTGACGTCCACACGCTTGAGTGCTCTCCGAACTTCATCCTCTGAGACAGAGATCATGTGGTTGTTGCTGCTCTGAGTAATTTCCTCTAACGCGCCACTTGGCGGAGTCGCGTTGCCGCGGTTACAGTCAAAGCGAGCGTAGAAAGAGTTTAACTCGTTCACAAGCAACGGGTCAGCACTCCCCTCTGCAGAGGATTTAGATCCAAATGAGCAGATGGACCTCAGACCATTGCCATTGATGTCTTCAGCTTTCAAGAGGTTGCAGGGAGCATCAATCTTCACAAAATTGGATTTACGTAATGCTTATCATTTGGTCCGCATTAGGGAGGGTGATGAATGGAAGACCGCTTTTAACACCCCCAGGGGGCACTTTGAATATTTGGTCATGCCATTCGGCTTGTCCAACTTCCCAGCGGTCTTCCAGGCTCTCGTCAACAACGTGCTGCGAGAAATGGTCGATCAGTTCATATATGTCTACCTGGATGACATACAGATCTTTTTCCTCTTCTCTCCAGGAACACGTCAAACACGTCTGACGAGTGCTTCAGAGGTTGCTAGTGAATGGGCTTTTTGTCAAGGCGGAGAAATGCGCTTTTCACACAGTCTGTTCCTTTACTGGGGTACATCGTTTCGACTGAGGGAATGCGTATGGATCCTGAGAAGGTTAAGGCTGTGGTAGATTGGCCACGATCCAGATCTAGATTCCCATAAGGCCCTACAGAGGTTTCTGGGATTCGACGATTTCTACCGGTGTTTTATTCGCAACTTCAGCCAACTAGCTGCGCATCTGATCGCCTTGACCTCCCTCAGAACTACGTTCAGGTGGTCAGACACAGCCGAGGCTGTGTTTGTTAAACTGAAAGGTTGCTTTGTTTCAGCCCCCACCTTAATCGCCCCTGATCTGTCACGTCAGTTCGTGGTGGAGGTCGACGCGTCAAAGGTGCAGTGTTATCCCAACGTTCTCCTACAGACGACAAGATGTACCCTTGCACATTTTTTTCCCATCGTTTATCCCCTGCTGAATGTAATTATGCCATTGGTAACAGAGAGTTGTTGGCAGTCAAGTTAGCATTGGAAGAATGGCGCCACTGGTTAGAAGGCTCGGGGGTACCTTTTATCGTCTGGATTGATCACAAGAACCTGGAATACATTACCGCTAAAAGATTGAACTCCAGGCAAGCTCGGTGGGCACTTTTTTTTCGGTCATTTTGATTTTACTCTCGTACCGCCCGGGTTCCAAGTACATCAAACCCGATTCTTTATCGCGCATTTTTGACCATTCCGAATGCCCGTCTACTCCCAAGTGCATTTTACCCAAGACCCTAGTTGTCTCCGCACTCACATGGGAGGTCGAATTGAAGGTCAAGACGGCCTTGGAAGGGGTAATACCTCCGTCTGGTTGCCCACCGAATCGGTTAATTGTGCTGGAGGAATTACGGTCTAACGTCATTCAGTGGGGGCATTGTTCCAATGTGGCTTGTCATCCAGGAGTTAAACCCACTACATTTTTGGTCAAGCAATGATTCTGGTGGCCACTTATGGCTTGAGACATTCACAGTTTTGTTTTGACTTGCTCAGTTTGTGCCACTGGTAAGACTTCCAATCGAACCCCTGATGGATTACTTCAACCGCTGCCTGTCCCTTCGAGACCCTGGTCCCATATAGAGCTAGATTTTATCACAGCCCTTCCACTCACTCAAGGTTACACGGTAGTTTTAACCGTGGTGGACCGGTTCTCGAGGTGGCTCATTTCATTCCCTTGCCCAAATTACTTTCAGCCAAGGAGACAGCGTTGATAGTCGTAAATCACGTCTTTCACTTACATGGCCTCCCGACGGACATGGTTTCCGACAGAGGACCCCAATTTGTGTCCAAATTTTACTGGGAGCGACTGTCAGTCTGTCCTCAGGGTTTCACCCCCAGAGCAATGGCCAAACTGAGAGAGCCAACCAAGATTTGGAGAGAGCGTTGCAATGTTTGGTCTCTAAGAATCCTTCCTCGTGGGGCCAGCAATTGTCTGTTGGGGAGTACGCCCACAATACGTTACCAGTGTCATCCACAGGCCTATCTCTGTTTGAGTGTAGTGTAGGATACCAGCCACCTATTTTTCCTGGTCTGGAATTCGAGGTCGCGGTCCCCTCCGCTCACGCCTTTGTCCAGAGGTGTCACCACACTTGGACTAGAGCCCGTGAGAATTTACTCCAGGTGAGGGAGCGTACCAAGGCCAAGGCCGATCACCACCGGTCTAGGCCTCCCGTATACGTCTCTGGTCAAAAGGTGTCGCTTTCTACCAAAAACATTCCTCTCCGCTCCATTTCTAATAAACTTTAAGGCTTTATATAATGCAAACGAATGAGTTATAAAACAATTCACCCCCTCACAGTTGTCATGAAGGGCAAAATTAACTGTATAAACCAAAACCACAATTTATACCAGGCTGTAAACATGATTTTTTTTTTTTTCTGCTGTAAAGTTGGGCATTTTAACATGAATGAATGAATGAATGAATGAATGAATGAATGAATGAATGAATGAATGAATGAAAGGGGCATTTATATAGCGCTTTCATATATACTACTGTACACCCAAAGTGCTTTACACTCATGTCAGGGGTCTCTCCTCAACCACCACCAGTGTGCAGCATCCACTTGGATGATGCGACAGCAACCACAGTACAACGGTGCCAGTGCACTCACCACACACCAGTGACATGGGGCTCAATGAGATTCTGCTCCCTTTTGGAGCCTGTCTCTAGCGGCCAGTCGATGAATTGCAGTTTAAGTCACTTCTGTATAAGCTTCAAGAGAAAATGGGGGAGGTTGCTTGGTAGAACACCCTGTTCTGATGACGCAAGAGTTGCAACTATGGCAGCTGAGAAGGCCATTCTTTGTGTTCTTTTTGAAGAATTTTCCAGAGCCTGATGAAATCTGTATAAACACGTGTTTAATACTGCAAAATACGCTCAATGTTACAGTCACTGTCCATGCCGTCCAGAATAAAAGAGAACATCCCAATCGAGTGAAGGGATTTGTGGAAACCATGGTTCCTAATTATTGTGATCCAACATTTGCTTCGCATTTCAGGATGAAAAGGCAAACATGTCTTCTAATATCTTCAGTTGTTGAGTATACCGAGCTGCAGTGGACACATTTGTAAACGTTATTACTTGGACCCATTTTGTGAGCTGTCTCGTTAATACCACATGGTTCATATACATGTTTCTGCTGATTGGGCTGACATTTTTGACACACCCATCAAACAAGAGAAAACGTATATCAAACCCCGTTGCATACTGTTTCCAGGAAACATGACGTTCAACCCGGAAATCTTAGCAAAATGTTGCACACCGGTTTGAGCTTGAACAGATCCAGGACATAATGACAAGCAAACTAAATGTCCATGACAATGAAAACTAAACTGACAAAGCTGTTTGTGACAACCCTAACCGTAACTCTTTATGGAGTTAATTAATATTACTTAGTACTTATTTGAGTAAATACAATGTAACTGTCATATTAAAATAAAGTATAACCCATTATTAAAACATAATGATTAAAAATTTACTTATTTTGACATTTTTACAAACTGCACTTTTTAAAAGTGTACTTAAGCATGTTAAGAAACATATAAAAGTGTACTCTCAAGTACACTTAAGTGGGCTTCTATTTTATTAACACTCTTAAAAAATAAAGGATCCAAAAGGGGTCAAAGCAATGCCAAGAGACAATGTGGGTGTCACAAGCACGCCAATCTCCACCCACTCCCAAGCACCACGCACAGCATCTCCCGAGTACTGATCACGCACACCTGCACCTCATCATTACCTCATCACTGCCTGCACATAAGCCCCACGCACACACTCAGTCACTGTCCGGTCTCGTTAACACAACCTACGTATGTTGACTTACCTCAAGGACTCTCCCGTGCTACTTACCTGCTTCCTCGTCTCCAGTGTGTCACCTCGTCCTCGTCCTCACCTCCTGTCTCCATCGTCTCCCTGGTTCCTGTGTTTCGTCATCCTGAAGACGCTGAGTATCCAAACCCTGTTACCTTCACGTTCCTGCCTATCATTCATCAGACTGTTCACTTTATCTGCTTCTCATCCCGGACACTCAATAAACTGCCTTTACTCCCATCTCCTGTTCTCTGTGTCCCTCTGTATGTAACAGAAGACCGGACCTAACAGCATGAGTGCCCCGGATCCCTTCCAGGAGTTGGTCGACACGCTCCGTCGAACCCTCACCTCCTTTCCTCCCGCACAAGCACCAGCGAGTACTTCCTGCACCAACCGCGATTCTCCTTTGCCTCCGGTAAACACCAGTCCCATGGCCAAACCAGCGCCCTCTGTGGCTCGGCGGAGGACTGCAACGGATTTCTTCTCCAATGCTCGCTGGTCCTGGAGATGCAACCACACCTGTACCCCACCGAGCTATCCAAAGTGGCTTTCCTCATCTCTCAACTGTCTGACAAAGCCCTCCAGTGGGCAGAACCATTATGGTCTCAAGATAGTCCGCTCACCCACTCTCTCTCCAGCTTCGTCACCCACTTTAAGGAGGCTTTTGGAACACCCTTGTGGGATTCAGCAGTTGGTGAGCAATTATATAATCTGAAACAAGGTACAATGTCTGTTAATGAGTATGCTCTCCAGTTTCGCACCCTGGCCACATCAAGTGGGTGGAACGAACAATCTCTTCTGACCACCTACCGTCAAGGTTTGGATCCTCGGCTACGGTTGCATCTCGCTGCATACGAGGATACCATCGGCCTGGAACGCTTCATCCAACTATCCATTCGTTTCGCCACTCGTATGCAGTTGTGTCTGGAAGAACACCAGGGCCAGTCACTACTCACGCCATCCCTCCGCCAGCCAGAGCATGTCAGCCCTCCAGAACCAGCCCACGAGCCCATGCAGCTTGAGAGCTCCCGACTATCTGTAGCCAAGCGGCAGAGACGGCTGACCCAGAACCTCTGCTTCTACTGTGGAACACCTGGGCATTTCATCACCGAATGCCCAGTCCGCCCGCCTCGTCCAGTTGTGAGTGCCATCATACCATCTCTTAGAAAGATGAAATCACTCACAACTACCGTAACCCTTACTGCTGCCAATGTGTAAATTACAGTTGTCGCCCTCCTCGACTCTGGGTCAGCCGGCAACTTTATCTCGGGTTCCCTCTGCCGTTAGCTCAAGCTCAAGACCACAGCCACCCTGTCCGTGTACCAGGTCCACTCGATAACGGGGAAGCCTCAGCCGCCGACAAGTGCGCACCTCTGTGGGTCCTATACAACTCAGAGTGGGTCTTCTCCATGAAGAACAACAACATCTGTTGGTTCTGGAGGAGTCCTAGGGCGCCCGTGGTTGGAGCAGCACAATCCCATCATCTCCTGGAGGACTGGAGAAGTTCTGAAGTGGGGCGACGGCTGCTTCCCGGACTGTTTCTATACACTCCCTGTACCAGTCTCTACACGTCCTGCGAACCTGTCCATCTGCTCCACGTCGATCGAGAGTCCGGTAGAGAACCGTTTGGTGGACATCCCAGCCTGCCCAGCCTTCAGCGACGTTTTCTGCCCCACTCGCGCCTCCAAGCTGCCTCCACACCGGCCATGGGACTGCGCCACTGATCTGTTGCCAGGTGCACCAGTGCCCCGTGGGAAGATATACCCGCTGTCACGTCCGGAGGAGAAGGCCATGGTAGAATACATCCAGGAGGTGCTAAGCCAAGGTTACGTCTGTCCGTCTACTTCCCCTGCTGCTTCCAGCTTTTTCTTCGTGGCCAAAAAGGACGGAGGCTTGCGGCCATGTATCGACTATCGAGCACTTAACAATATCACCATCAAGTTCCGCTATCTACTTCCTCTCGTCCCTGCTGCGCTGGAACATCTCCGTGGTGCCACTGTATTCACGAAGTTGGACCTCCGCAGCACGTACAACCTCATCCGGATACGTGAGGGGGACGAATGGAAGACCGCCTTCGTGACACCTACTGGCCACTATGAGTAACTTGTCATGCCTTACGGATTGGCCAACGCCCCCTCTCCGTATTCCAGGACTTTATTCATGAGGTGCTCCGGGAGTTTCTCCATAAGTTCATCCTAGTCTACATTGATGACATCTTGATCTACTCCCAGAGCATGGCCGACCATCGCCCTCACATTGTGGAGGTCCGCCAATGACTGAGGAGCTTCTACCTCTTCCTGAAAGCCGAGAAATGCTCGTTCCATCAGCCCTCAGTTCAATTCCTGGGATACATCATCAATTGCAGTGGCATCCGGATCGACGAGAGGAAGGTGGAAGCCATCCGGTCCTGGCCCACTCCCACCAATATCAAACACCCGCGCCAGGCTTGATGGGCGCTATTCTTTACCCGGTTTGACTTCACCATCTCGTATTGTCCTGGATCCAAGAATGTCAAGGCAGACGCCTTGTCCCATATCCACAATCTAGAGGAGAAGATCAAAGACTCTGAACCCGTCCTCCCGGAGCAGCTCTTTGTCAACCCCATCGTCTGGTCCGAGGAAACCCTGCCCTCTTCCAATGCCTCCACCAACACCCCGCCGGGCTGCCCTCCGGGTCTGCAGTATGTCACCTGCTCACGCCGCAATCCCCTCATCCACTCCTCTCACTCGTCTCTGGGCACTGGCCACCCTGGGGTCAATGAAACCCTCTCGCTGCTAAAACAGCGCTTCTGGTGGCCACACATGGCATCCGACGTCAGAAGGTATGCAAAGAGTGCGCCATGTCCAAGAGCCCCTGCCATCTTCCCTCCGGCAAACTCCATCCTCTGCCCGTTCCTAACCGACCCTGGTCACATCTAGGAGTAGATTTCCTCACAGATCTGCCCGTCTCTGAGAACCACACCTGCATCCTGGTAGTGGTTGATCGATTCTCAAAATCCTGCCGTCTGATTCCCTTGAGGGGACTACCCACCGCCATGGAAACAGCAGAACTTATGTTTAACCACGTCTTCCGCTACTTCGGTATTCCTGAGGATATTGTCTCAGATCGTGGCCCCCAGTTCATCTCCAGGGTCTGGAAAGCCTTTCATCCACTCCTAGGTGTGACCATCAGCCTCTCATCGGGATACCATCCCCAGTCGAACGGGCAGACGGAGAGGAAGATCCAGGAAATCGGCCGCTTCCACTGTACCTTCTGTCACGACCACCAGAACTCCTGGAACCAGTTTCTCGGGTGGGCCGAGTACGCACAGAACTCTATGCATCAACCATCCACTGGTCTCACTCCATTTCAGTGCATACTCAGCTACCAACCCCCACTGTTCCCATGGTCTGGAGAACCATCTGATGTCCCGGCGGTTGACTACTGGTTCCGGGAGAGTGAGAGGGTCTGGGACTCAGCTCACCATCAGCTACAGCGTGCTCTGTGCCAACGTAAAAGGGCAGCCGACTTCCACCGCTCAGAAGCACCACCCTTTAAGGTCGGACAGAAGGTCTGGCTGTCTACCCGGGATGTCCGCCTATGTCTACCCTGCAAAAAGCTGAGTCCCAGGTTCATTGGCCCGTTTCCCATCACGCAGCAGTTCAGTCCGGTCACCTACAAACTCCAATTGCCACCTCACTACCGGATTCACCCCACATTCCACGTCTCCTTACTCAAGCCTTACCACCCTTCTGTTTCTGTTTCCCCAGAGCCTGGCGCAACCCCGGAGCCCCCCCTTCCACTCATCGTGGAGGAAGGCACTGCGTTTCAGGTCCGGGACATCTTGGCTCCTGGCGCCGTGGTGGCCTTCTCGAGTAGCTGGTAGATTGGGAGGGGTACGGTCCCAAGGAACACTCATGGGTACCCAGAAATGACATCCTTGACCCCAATCTGCTCGTGACCTTCCATGCATCTCACCCTAATCGGCCAGCACCTCGAGGCAGGGGTCGGCCACCACGTCGTCGGGGTCCTCGGCCCTCAGGAGCGGGCCGTGGAAGGGGGGGGTTATGTCACAAGCACGCCAGGCTCCACCCACTCCCAAGCACCACGCACAGCCTCTCCCAAGTACTGATCACGCACACCTGCACCTCATCATTACCTCATCACTGCCACATAAGCCCCACGCACACACTCAGTCACTGTCCGGTCTCGTTAACACAACCTACGTATGTTGACTTACCTCAAGGACTCTCCCGTGCTACTTACCTGCTTCCTCGTCTCCAGTGTGTCTCCTCGTCCTTGCCTCCTGTCTCCATCGTCTCCCTGGTTCCTGTATTTCGTCATCCTGAAGACGGTGAGTATCCAAACCCTGTTACCTTCCCGTTCCTGCCTATCATTCATCAGACTGCTCGCTTTATCTGCTTCTCATCCCGGACACTCAATAAACTGCGTTTACTCCCATCTCCTGTTCTCCATGTCCCTCTGTATGTAACAGAGGGTTCACCAAAGAATTTTTCAGTGAACAGAACATTGTTTTTTATAAGTTTGAAGAACATTCTATTAATCTAAACCAGTACATTTATCTAACCTTTTTCATGATAGAACCTTTTGCGTATTGGAAGGGTTTTATGAATTTTAATGATTCTTTATGGAACCATCAATAAAGAACCTTTTATTTTTAAGAGTGTGTGTGCGTGCGCGCGTGCGTGCTTTAGATGATGAATTGGCCATCTTCCCAGGGTGTTTCCCTGCCTACAGACTGAGTTGTTTAATGGGATAGGTTCCAACATCCCTATATGACCCTATGTGGCACAAAAAAAATGAACGGATGGCATTAGTTCCTAACTCTTTGATATTCCTGGCTATTTTATTTATTTTTAGCATAAAGTTGCAAGTTCAGAGGTGGTTATGTTTCTTATAAGCTTAAAGGAGAGTGAAAAGTGTGATGTTACTGATAGGGAAAGGGAGCAATGCCACCTGAAGCAAAACTTTATACGTTTATGGCTCTGATCTTTCATATAAATGGAAGCTGTTATCTTTGGATTGCTTTAGTCACTTGTGAGAGGACAGCTCCTGTAGAATCCTCCATACTATAATTAAAACCTCTTTGTTGTTCTGTCATACCTTTCTTTGATTAGCATTATTCTGAGTTCATGTCATGGAAAGCATGTTTGTGCTGCATGTAGAACAACGCCCTTATACGGTTCTGTTGCTTACGCTTCTTCTTATTGAACTAGAGCTATAGCTACAGACAAGTCCACCTCTGTCCACCCATTGAGTGAGTGTTTAGGTGTGTGTTTATTTGAGATATATCTCCTTGGTAACCAAACATTTCCTAAATATCTCAAAGGAGATGTCAACACACCAAAATTTCATGGTACAAACCGATGACCTGAAATAGGGCACAATAAATCCAAGGTATGTAACAGGCAACCAGTCAATCAGCCTTAATTACATTATAGTAACAAAATGTATATGTAAACTACCAAGTGGCTTTTAGAGGCTTTTGCATCTGAACTCTTCATTCATATTATTTATATACATACATACATACATACATACATACATACATACATTTGTGAAAAAGAAGTGTGCTTAACTATATTGAATATACACTTGAAACACACTGACACTATACACTGAAATAAAGGGCCGTTCAAGTGATAAGTATTAAAGTGATAGTTCATCCAAAAATTTAAATTCTGTCATAATCAAGTTGTTCCAAACCTGTATGAATTTATTTCTTCTGTTGAACACAAAAGAAGATTTTTTGAAGAAGGTCAGTAACCAAACAGTTGATGGACCCCATTGACTTCCATAGTATATTTTTTCCCGTACTATGGAAGTCAATGGGACCCATCAACTGTTTGGTCATCGGCATTCTTCAAACTATCTTCTTTGTAAAATATCTGAGTAAATGATGAATCAAATTAAACGTTTCACTTTAAAGTACATTAAAGAACATAAAGTATAATTATAATTTTAACTGTAGTGTGTTATTCAATATTAAATTTAAGTACGTTTTTAAATTTACTAAATTGTAACTTCATCATGACAAATGTGTAATTATAAATATATTTAAATATATGACATAGAAGTTTCAATAGAAATTACATTGAAGTATATTGCAATTTACCATAAATGCTTTTCAGTACATTTGGCAGTACATTTTAACCATATTTCAAAGATAATAGAAGTAATTATAAAATTACATATAAAGATGTACTTAAGCTCTGCTCTGCTTAAGTGGGTTTAAAATTCAACTAATTTAATTTAATATAAAATTATTAAACTTCATATAAAATTTAATATAAAAAATTAAACCATATTCATTTTCATTTAATTGTAAATAGCATGAAAACATTGCATTCAGTTTGCACTTAAGTACTCGGTAACACTTTACAATAAGGTTCATTAGATAACATCAGTTAACTACATTAGTTAACACATGAACTAATAATGAACTGCACTTATAAAGCATTTATTTAACTCTGTTAGTGTTCATTTTAACATTTACTAATACATTATTAAAATCTTGTTAACATTAGTTAATGCACTGTGAACTAACATGAACAAACCATGAACAGCTGTATTTTTATTAACTAATGTTAACAAAGATTAACAAATACAGTAACAAATGAACTGCTCATGGATAGTTCATGTTAGTTAATACATTAACTAATGTTAACTAATGAAACCTTATTGTAAAGTATTACCAAGTACTCTCATGTGCTCTTTTTAAAATTATGCTAAAGTGCACTGCTTTTTCAAAATTTTCTGTCCAGAAAAATACTCAAGTGGCTGGATCAGTATTTTACTATGCAACCCTATGTGTCAACTAGTGGCAGAACTAATCTACTTTGCATCTGTTGTGGTTTAAATGCTTCTCTGTGTTTGTGAAGTTGAGTACCTCTCTGAATGGAGTGTGTTTTGCTTTCTGGTTTGGGGATGGAGGATGTCTTTCATTTGAAATTGTTGCTTCTTCTGCTACAAAACACGTAATATTTCCCTGAGGAAATGCTCTCTTACGTGACTCCCATGAGAATTTCTCTATTCTTGACCCAATAGACAATTGCCATAGCATTGCTTCTTTTCACGAACTGCAGTAATGACTTCCCACGAAAACAATTATGTTTTCTTCTGCCTAGTGTTTAGACCTGTTATAGGAAACAACTGCATCTGCAGTCAACAGCCGTACCTTCATGCACCTGCTCGCAGTAGACGTGACTGCCTGCATTCACTTGCAACATGAATCCGAGCAGATCCCACCGTCTTGCACCAGGAGTCACTGGGTTTCCCTTCATTCTCTGGTATGTGGATCAGGGTCAACCAGAGATTGTTATCACTGTCAGGTTTGAATGAGAAATTAAGATAGTTATCCAATGCATTTAAACTGACAGATTTGACTGTTTACAGAGCTTGCTGAAGGTTGTTTATAAAGAAGGTCTGACTGTCTGCAGGGTTGGAAGTCTAACTATCACTTTAGGCTATCTGCTGTACGTGTGCCACAACACAGGAGTGACCATGATCTGCATCTTGAGCTGTTATTCTCAAATATGTCTCAAGTCCAGACTTGAAATAGTCTGGGAACAGCAGACTTGTTTTTGGCTCTAAATAAGCAGAAGGTTGAATGTTGGCTAGTTTGAGCTCTGCTCCAAAACCCAATGATGTTTCAACAGGTCCCTTCTAAAACACTTCTTTTGGGCATGAAGGTATTGCATGTACCCAATTCCAGAATGCAGACTACAGCATGTATTTCATTTAGTATTTTACCCAATATTCATGAGTGTGTTGTTAGCTTAGTAACATGCTAAAGACAAACTATATTGACTCTATTGTTATAAATCTGGCATTATAAATGTGATTACTGTCTTGATGTGGACTCTTATTTTGTTGTATAGTTTTGTTCCTATTGTTCCCATAGACATGTGAAGAGGTCAGATGCAAAAGCCTCTAAAAGCCACTTTGGTCAAAAATGAGATAACGATACCGAGTGAAGGCTCTCCGCATATAGTATACATTCATAAAATACTTTCACTTCAAACCCACTAAACCCCTGCCTCAGCCCATTCAGAAGTACCGGTACTTCGGTAGAAACCTATACATAGGAGCCTGACAAAAATGCTTATTTTAAAGAAAAACATCAGATGGATTTAGAGGCTTTTGCATCTGAAGTCTTCATGTATAGATTATATCATTAGCGACTATTTCTATGGGATGCTATACATTAGCCGTCCGCCATTTTTAAATGGTCAAATCTGGTCGTGAACGCGCTTTGTGAACATTTGAAAGCAAGTTGTCCATGCGTCTCCAACCATAGTTATATGCTTGCATGTATGAATATCTATATCTGCAATAGACTGAAGCAGATAGATAATTCTGCATATGCTAAAAATATTGGTTAAAGATCTTATAAATATTATTGATCATCAGAGAGCCCTACAAACACATTGCTTGTTGCTTTTAATAAAAGCAATGAACTCATAAACAAGTTAATTGGAAAGCCATCAACCAATCAGTCATCAAAATAAATAAATAAATTATAAAAATAGTAATAAATTAGTAATGTGTTTAATAGACAGCAATGTAGCCTATTTATTTAAACCATGTTTACCAAGTAATCATCATAAACTAGTATTATTTGAAAGCTTAAATTCTCAAAAAGCATCCTGTTTTGCAATCAGACATTGCCTTACCTTGGAAACAGTACGTTGAAACGTGGGCAGTTTGCTGTTTCGAAACATTTGACCAAATTTTACTGCCCTATTTTACTTCTCCCACCTTCTCAGCCTATTATTGAAAAGATCTAAGACTCAATGTAAGACTCAGTGGTTCATATGTGACAAGTGTTTTGTGATAAAAGTGATATTGTGACATAAATTTATTCATTTGTGATGATAAGCATAAAAAATTATAATGGTGTGTGTCACTCACCGGTGATCAACATTATAATGGCTAAACTAACACAATACATGAAGAACGTGTTGGCTAACACAGCATTAAAAGTAACCGTAGTTAAAACCTGCAATATTGAGTTAATACATAGGCTGTAAAAACACAAACCAACACATTCTCATCTATGACCCCTTTACGAAAAAGAAGTATACTTCAAGTTCATTTTATGAAGTAAACTTAAGTAATCTTCAAGTATATTTTCAAGTATACTTTATGTAGTAAGTATACTAATATCAATGTGTACTTGTAGTAAACTTGTAAGTGTACTATTTCAATGCTTGGGAATAAATTGGCCCACTTTTAGTACAGTATATGTTATACAGTATATAAAAGTATATGTTTACGTGTACTATAAGGGTAACAGTAGTACACTTTAAGTGCACAACTTGGTTTCTCATTTGCACTGCATCTGTAATACAAGTAAACGGATAAGTATTCTAGTAGTTTTCTATTTTAATACAAGTAGTAATTTTTTTAGTTTATGAAAGTACAATTGAAGTGTACTCTCATTAGAATAGTAGTTGTATACTGCAAGTATACTTGTAAGTTTTCTTTGAGAGAACATAACATTAGACTTGTTTATATTATTTTTGCACTTTCAGTATACTACTATGTTCAAATGTATCAGTCAGGATTTGGCATTCTAATTCCCCTTGAATCAGACTCTTGCCCAGAACAGAACCATACCGCCAATCCAAACTATATGCTAATAGTCAATCATCTTTGACGATAGTGGTCATGACAGAAAGTATATTTCTGAGAAGCATATAAAAAGCAGACGGAAAGTATACTTTCTTATTTTTTTAGTTTAAAATAAGTATACTAGTAGAACACTTGAATAAGCTTATTTTTCATAAGGGTTATCCCATTTCTTCGGGAATTTAAATTGTGCTGGGTTTTAAAACCAGAGGCTGTGCAGTGTTATGGAATCTTGGATTCTCATTTTTTTTTGTTTTTTTGTTTTTTTTGCCACACTTTATATTTGGTGGCCTTAACTACTATGTACTTAAATCAAAAAATAAGTACAATGTACTTATTGTGTTCATATTGTAATGCAAAACACTTTTGCTGATATTTAGGTGGGATACGGGTACAGTTAGGGACAGGTGTGGTGGTATGGATAAGTTTAAGGGTAGGGTTAGGTGTAAGAGAAGTGTCAACAGTGTAATTATAAATCTAACTACAGAAATTAATTACAGATGTAATTACATGCAGATCATTTAAAAAATGTACGTACAATGTAAAAACATGTATGTACACAATAAGTGCATTGCATCAAATTATTAATTTAAAGTTAGTACATAGTAGTTAAGGTCACTTAATATAAAGTGAGTTAGTTTTTGTTTACTGTGAGTGACTAGAATCTGAAGTGTTGCCGTATGTTGACCGTTCTAAAATGGCAGGCGTCAACGTGCCTGGAGTGGTCGAATGAGGCATCGTATACATATCTATGATTGTTCCTGTGTTCTGACTTCCTGTATATAGTTCTTGTTGTCTTTGCTGCCTTGTTAGTTTATATGGTTACTCTTGTTTGTTCCCATAGCAACTACAAACCAGGTTCCAAAAAAGTTAGGACACTGTACAAATTGTGAATAAAAACAGAATGCAATGATGTGGAAGTTTCAAATTTCAATATTTGATATGTCATCTATGTTGTATTGTGAATAAAATGTTTAAACATCAACACATCTCAAAAAAGTTGGGACAAGGCCATGTTTCCCACTGTGTGGCATCCCCTCTTCTTTTTATAACAGTCTGCAAACGTCTGGGGACTGAGGAGACAAGTTGCTCAAGTTTAGGAATAGGAATGTTGTCCCATTCTTGTCTAATACAGGCTTCTAGTTGCTCAACTGTCTTAGGTCTTCTTTGTCGCATCTTCCTCTTTATGATGCGCCAAATGTTTTCTATGGGTGAAAGATCTGGACTGCAGGCTGGCCATTTAAATACCCAGATCCTTCTTCTATGCAGCCATGATGTTGTAATTGATGCAGTATGTGGTCTGGCATTGTCATGTTGGAAAATGCAAGGTCTTCCCTGAAAGAGATGACGTCTGGATGGGAGCATATGTTGTTCTAGAACTTGGATATACCTTTCAGCATTGATGGTGCCTTTCCAGATGTGTAAGCTGCCCATGCCACACGCACTCATGCAACCCCATACCATCAGAGATGTAGGCTTCTGAACTGAGCGCTGAGAACAACTTGGGTTGTCCTTGTCCTCTTTAGTCCGGATGACATGGCATCCCAGTTTTCCAAAAAGAACTTCAAATTTTGATTGGTCTGACCACAGAACAGTTTTCCACTTTGCCACAGTCCATTTTAAATGAGCCTTGGCCCAGAGAAAACGCCTGCGCTTCTGGATCATGTTTAGATATGGCTTCATGTTTAGATATGGCTTCTTTTTTGACCTATAGAGTTTTAGCCGGCACCGGCGAATGGCACGGTGGATTGTGTTCACCGACAATGTTTTCTGGAAGTATTCCTGAGCCCATGTTGTGATTTCCATTACAGTAGCATTCCTGTATGTGATACAGTGCCGTCTAAGGGCCCGAAGATCACGGGCATCCAGTATGGTTTTCCGGCCTTGACTCTTACGCACAGAGATTGTTCCAGATTCTCTGAATCTTTGGATGATATTATACACTGTAGATGATGATAACTTCAAACTCTTCGCAATTTTTCACTGAGAAACTCCTTTCTGATATTACTCCACTATTTTTGGCCTCAACATTGGGGGAATTGGTGATCCTCTGCCCATCTTGACTTCTGAGAGACACTGCCACTCTGAGAGGCTCTTTTTATACCCAATCATGTTGCCAATTGACCTAATAAGTTGCAAATTGGTCCTCCAGCTGTTCCTTATATGTACATTTAACTTTTCCGGCCTCTTATTGCTGCCTGTCCCAACTTTTTTGGACACACACACGGACACACACACACACGGACACACACACACACGGACACACACACACACGGACACACAATTCCTGCAATGCAAGAAAAGGAAGACTAGGTACCTTCAGACACAGACTGCTGTAATCTCCCTAGTTCGGAAAAAATCTGAGCAAACACATGATCCTGAAGAGATAATATTTCCTCAAAAGGAATGTTTGCTAACCTGCAGACGTACATGCACCTGCATCCACTGCTAATGGCCTAAACAACACTGAAAATATTAGAGAACACAAAGGAAAAGATTAAAACAAAGCACACAGTGTTATGACAACCACAACAATTTAGTCGTAATCAGTTTCCGTCCCAGCCACATTGGTTCCTGGCTGAGTGTTTTTCCAATGTTTTTCCATTTTTTCCCTAGTAGTGCATTAACTACACATCTGAAGGAATGCGGCAGGAATGTGCAGACAGCATCCTGTTTTTTCTTACACTTAGTCAGCTGTTTACTCTCAAAGAGCCGTGTGAGCACAAGATGCTTTCCTCGCTGCTGAAGAACGAAAGAAATGAAAGGGAAAATTTGGTTTCAGTCTTGTAGTTGTGGCCTAGTTGTACATAAGGGTGTAAAATTCTGTACAATTTGCTGTATTGAAATATCAAGATTGAAAAGCACTCCTATTTGCTGAAGACATGTTGGTAACTACAGCTGTCAATTTAACTGTTAAAGAAGCACACCGACTTTTAGGGACTTTAGCTTATTCACCATATCCCCCAGAGTTAGAGAAGTCCATATAAACCATTCTCATCTCCGTGCATGCCATAACTCTGTCTGACGCACCCACCGCTAGCCTAGCTTAGCACAAAGACTGGAGGTAAACGGCTCCAGCTAGCCTACTGCTCAATAAGTGACAAAATAACACCAACATTTCCCTATTTACATGTTGTGATGTGTATAGTTATATCGTGTACTAAGAAAATGAAAAGTTGCAATTTTCTAGACTGATATGGCTAGGGACTATATTCTCATTCCTGCGTAATAATCCAGAAACTTTGATATGTATGGACTTATCTAACTCTGGGGGATACGGTGAATAAGCTAAAGTCACAAAAAGTCAACGTGTTCCTTTAAAGGTGCACTATGTAAAAAAAATTTCTGTAAAATATCCAAAAACCACTAGGCCAGTGTTATATATTTTATTCAATTGAGTACTTACAATATCCCAAATGTTTCCAACTATTTGTAAATCGTGAGAAAATTGTTATTTTAACCAATGAACCGGGACGTGAGGGAGTCACCTGTCAGTTGCGTCATATCTGCGTTACCCTCGGTTTCCTGTTTTATTTTGTAGAAACGCTTTATGTGGCATAACAAAAGTCCCGCTGTTCGCGAGGCGTGTGTGGAGTTCATCTTAATAACAATCGCTTCCAGCGACCTTGTTCAGCTCCCACAACACTCAGTCCTGTTCTGCTTCATACTACAGTAATGTTAATAAATCACATCCATGAACTTGACTTCTGCCCGAATCCTATCCTGATTCTTTTCTACCGGCTGTGAGGTGAAGACCACATGTCCCAAGATTCTGCACGCAAACTTGGAGTCATCAAACTACGCAAAAGTTACATAGTGCACCTTTAATAGTGCTATTATAATTAAACTTTGTAAAAATGTGTTAAAAAATATTTACACAATTAAACACACCCCTGAATTTTGTTAAAAAGGTATTTTCTGCATATTGGGCCAGATTTACTAACAGCTTGCACCAGCGCAAACCCTCTTTTGGCGTTTAAAACTACAGTTAGTACAATTATGTGGTGTTGTTTCATTAATACAGTGTATACTTTTTTCTTGATTTACCCCAAAAGAATGAAAGTGAAATGTGACAACATGCCCCATAGGTGGAGTACATTGTAACATACCAAATGACAGCTTAAAATTACCTGATATAATCAAAAACATATCCAAGACAAACTAAAAAATTGTCAATAGAATACAATTATTCACTTTTTTTAAAATAATAGCATTTTTTAACAATTAAATAAACTAATGTTTGAGTTTGACAAACACGTCGCTAAATACAGCTATACAGCATAGTTCAAAACATATTAATGATTAATACATGATCTGCAGCCATTATTCACCCTTTTCTCATGGTTTCTCAATAGAATTCATAAAAGCATAGAATATAATATCATATTTCTAATAGGGGCTCATTGTAACGCAGTGTTATAACGCACCCCACCTGCACAACTGGGATTTAATCGCGGCTCGTGTCTTCTGCTGTTAGTCAGCATTAAAGAACCATCTCAACTGTTAAAGAACAGATATAAGATCACAATAATATCAGATTTGTCTTCCAGACGCTAACTGGTAGATTGTGTTGGTCATAATGGAAATGACCCGGCTGCGTCTGTGTTCTTTAATTTGCGCGTCATCAGTATTTCACACGCTGAACTTTCCGCTCCCATCTGTGCTTTTTTGGAATTGCGCTCTCAACTAATTTGCACTGTTTAATAAATCCGGCCTCTAATGTAATCTTTTAATTTTTGCATCTTTTCCCAGCAAAACTGCATTGTATTTTAATGTGGTTAATTAATTGAATTCACATTTATTTGCATAGCGCTTCTCACAATGCATCTCATTTTAAAGCAGCTTTACAGAAAATGCATGCATATGCATTACAATTTATAGTGATTTATTACGTACTGCTCCGAGACTCAAAGGTTGAGAATCCAAAGCAACTTTAATGAAAGGATAATCTAGCCTGACAAGCCAGACCCACATCAAGATGTTGGGTCTGGGAACCGTTGGCAGGGCTCAATCCGAGAGCCGGGATAAACGGTTGTCTTTCAAATTCCCTCTGCACGCAATAGGATAGCGCTGCAACCAACCAGAGCAACGAAGACGGTGAAGCCGAGCTAGTTGATAGATTAAACTTTCGCTGTATTCAGTCGACAAAACTCCGAACACATCTTCCTTTCTTAAGAATGACTTCAGTGCCGTTCTTTGTTCTTTTCTCAAAGAAAGGTTTAACAAGTCTCCCAGAGTCGCAGCCAAAGCCGATTGGAAAAACCGCTGTTCGCCAGCTTCTTTAAGTAGCACACGGAACATCGACAACTCTGCCATCATGATGCTAAGCCTGCCCACTGACACTATGCACGATGTGATTGGCCTGACCAGAGTTTGGTTTTTCCAGCTCGCAGTTCTACCGAGAGTTGCTAGACTACACTCGCGGCAAATTAGATTTGCTGCCGCTAGGGTACGGCTAGATTTCTAGGCTAAGGGTAATCCGCAATCGTAATCAAAAACAGGCAAACAAGCAAAAGGGGTAATCCACAGAATGGGCAAATAATCCAAAACCAAGCAACACAAAACCAGGGAAACCACACAGAAATGCAGTGTAACACTAAACAAGACTTTGCACTGAATGACAGTGAGAACATGGTTTTTATAGGCTGAGGTAATGAGGTAAACTAGACACAGGTGTAAACAATGAGTGCTGAAGGATTATGGGTAATGTAGTCTTTGATAGAGTGACAATCCGGGGTGGAGTGCCCTGTAGTGGTAATCAGGGGCACTCTCACTGGTGAATCATGACAGATTTGTTATCAGAGGAGACTTTGTCTAAGTTATGGATTTGTATATTTTCTGAATCACATAGTTGGCTAACAGTGTATTAATAAACAATGTAATAATTTAAGGTAGAAACAATGGGCTCATTGAAGTAAAGAATACATGTTGTTAACATTGATTAGGGTATACAGAAAAGATTTGTTGGAGGCAGAGTTGGAGTCGTCTCTTCACAGGTGTTGGTCATCTGAAGTCTTCATGAGAGGCTGGATCCAAACTGGAGCTGACAGACTCTCTAGTTACCTCGGGATGGGCGTCCCTAGATAAAATAAAACAGGAAAATAATTAGCATAGCTGGTGTTCAAAACATTAAGCAAAGACAATCATGTGCACTGATATAACTGGAGTACAAGGTTATGAGATGCATTATGTGAATGCTTGACTAAAGAGATGCGTCTTTAATCTAGATTTAAACTGGGAGAGTGAGGCTGAGCCCCGAACATTATCAGGAAGGCTATTCCAGAGTTTAGGAGCCAAATGTGAAAACGCTCTCCCTCCTTTAGTGGACTTAGTTATTCTAGGTACTACCAGAAGGCCAGAGTTTTGTGGTCTTAAAGACCATGATGGATTGTAGGGCAATAGAAGATCAGTTAAATACACAGGAGCTAAACTGTTTAGGGCCTTATAAATCAGTAGCAATACTTTATAATTGATACAGAACTTAATAGGTAATCAGTGTAGAGATGATAAAATTGGTGTTATATAATCATTTTCTTGACCTAGTAAGAACTCTAGCAGCTGCATTTTGGACTAATTTTAACTTTTTTATTGATGAAGCAGGACAACCAACTAGTAATGCAGTAATCCAGTCTAGAGGTCATGAATGCATGAACTAACTTTTCTGCATCAGAGACAGATAACATGTTCTGTAGCGTAGCAATGTTTCTGAGGTGAAAGAAGGATGTTTTTGTAACATTTGAAATATGATTTCCGAAAGACAAGTCTAATATAACACCCAGGTCTTTAACTGTAGAGGATGAAATACACTCTAAAAAATGCTAAAAAACAACCCATGTTGGATTGAAAATGAACTAACCCAGTGATGTTTTGTTTTTTTTAACCCAGTAAATGGGTTGTTTTAACCCAGCGGTTGGGTTAAATGTTTGCTTAAAACAACCCAACCGCTGGGTTAAAACAACCCAATCACTGGGTTAGTCCATTTTCAACCCAACTTGGGTTGTTTTTAACCCAGCATTTTTTAGAGTGTAACAGTATATCCTTCTAGATGCAAATTGTATTCTAAAAGATTTTGTGTAGAGGTTTTTGGTCCAATAAGTATTATCTGAATTTAATAGGAGAAAATTACTAGTCATCCAATATTTTATATCTTTAACACACTCTGACAGCTTGGATAATTTAGAGATTTCATCTGGTCGAGCTGAAATATATGAGTATCATCGGCATAACAGTGGAAACTAATTTCATGTTTTCTTATAATATTACCAAGTCGCAGCATATATATTTAGAATAGCAGAGGGCCTAACACAGATCATTGTGGCACTCCATAATTGACCAACATTATTGTAGATTTTTCCCCATTTAAATAGACAAAATGGCAAGGGTCTGTTAGGTACGATCTAAACCACTTTAATGCCTGTCCCTGAATACCAGTGTCATTTTGTAGTCGATCTAAGAGTATTTTATGATCTATGGTGTCGAATGCGGCACTGAGATCAAGTAAAACTAGTATGTAGTTACAGCCTTGGTCAGCAGCTAGAAGTAAGTCATTTGTAATTTTAACGAGCACCGTTTCTGTGCTATCATGCACAATCAGCACGTAATGTAATTGATCTTATACAAATAAAAATACAAAAATAAATTAATAGCTCTATTAGTTGCAGTACTCCATAGAAACCCATAGTAATTATGTAAGGAATTTCAAACATTTGACATAAGAAATTTTACATAAGCCAAATTCTATAGGTCAACCCGCATAATGAGACTCCCCTCTTGCATTATGGGATACCTTAAATGTTCCTCGGAATTTCAAAGCTGCACGTATTGAGTAAACATTCAGGCAGCTGGAATGGGGTGGTAGACAAAGAGATTGCACATCTTAACAAGATAAAATACCGTCTCAGAAGGCTGTGAAACTCTGCTTTAAAAAGAAATAACACAAATGTTTTAGTCTCACCTCACCCATATAACCTCTCTTCTGACTTTTAAGATAAGTATGTTGCATACCTGTTTGAATGCACATGTGAAATTCTCAGTTCTCCAAAGATCTGCATGAAGGGGATCTCAAAGCGTAAGCCACAAATATGACGCTGGCATAGCAATAAAATGTCTCAGTTTCACATAGTTCACATCTTTTTTTTTTTTTTTTTTTATTTAAAGTGTCACATTTCATAAATTTACCCTGGTTTCGCTGACAAAATTGCCATCTAATTTTTACACACCCCAGAAAACACATAAAAGTGCTCAAAGAGCCTTCGCAATTCAAAGTGTATTGCTCATACATTTACAACCCACACGAGTGGATAGAACATATTATGCATTTGTCATTCGTCATTATGGGATTGTGTTAGATTTGATTTTGTGGTAGGTTTGTAAAGTGTGATGTATATGATAAATTGGATTTACAGTATATTGTGGAGGAATGGAGTGTAATGTGATATTTTATTCACAGAACGCTGCTATAAGTAGTTCAATAAAGACTTCTGTGTTGTTTGATAGTATATTGTTTGTTTATTAATAGATACAATAATACAAAAATAGATTTCATTGAATAAATTAAATAAATAAAGTGACTTCTGGACGTAAACAATTCAAGTTTAAACATTCAAGTGTCTGTGAATAAGGAAGAAAACAATAACAGGTGCAGCATAATTAAATACATATTGTATTACAATAGTCAAAGTTATACACAGGTAGTCATGAATAGATTCCATTTAATTGAGGGTATTTAGAGGCAGTAATGGGAACACTGCACTACAGTCTTTTACATAATGGACCCAGCAGACAGTAGCAGCCGGTTTGTACTTTAGGAAAACAATAACAGCATTTTTTGGCAAGCGTTAAACTATTGAAACTTGCTGGTATCTGAACAATAAAAACACCCCACTGAAAGTATGCAATAAATACTTCCGCCTTCACTGAAGGGGGAAAAAATAGGGAAAATGGAGGGAAGGAAAAGCCGTAAAAGAAAACAGATAAACATTCCTCACGGCTACAGCTTTTTTTCATTTTTTTGTCTTTTTTTTTTTAAACATTTAGACACTTTCATGAGCACTTGATCACAGAAAGCATCAGACACATTCATTTCCAAATCAAATTTAAATAAATATATAAATAAATAAATAATAAAATTAAGCTCTGATACAGAGAAAACTCTACTAAATAATAGACATTAAAATAAAATAAAATAGTAAAAAATAATTTATATATTTTTATATATATATATATATATATATATTTTTTTTTTTTTTTTTTTTTTGCCTTTATAAGATAGAACCAACTTCCTGCAAATCTTCACTTGGTATTATCAAACTATGTTTGCAGTATTTCAACCATTTTTCAGCACTCGTTTGGAAGGTGATCTGTTCTTCTTTTCACCACCTAACAATTCGTTGTACTCTGCCAAACGTTTCTGTTCCACTTCAGCTGAAGAAACTGAGGGTTTGTCCCACAGAATCCAGTTCTGTCCTGAATTCAGAGAATCCGCCATGTTTGTCCTTCTTCTCAAAAGGTACATCCTATTCATCCAGGACTGGTTTTGTTCAAATGCTCACACGGCCGTCATTCCATCTCTAACTGATCAAGAGATTCCTAGTTCTGGATTTCTTTTTGGGTGAAGCAGATCGTGAGGCTGTCATGAGGTTGTCTTTAACCACCTTCCTGCAAATGGAAATGACACGTTGTTTAGCCCCAAAGAAGAATATTTTGTGTTCATTAGCACAAAAACATGTACTAATACTGCTTATGTTGATGGCAAATTTACCTGAGCGTTGACAGTAGAAGATCACTGCTTTTGCCTATGTGATTTGACTGGTCACCAAGTTGGGTCACAATCTCCATATCTGGATTTTTGGAACTGCAGATACAATTTGAGAATACAGTTACACACTAATTTCAGCAGTCAACAGTTTGGCCATTCAACTTTTGACTGGCAATGCTACAAAAGATGCTATGCATACAAACAACTAAATAATTTTTTTTCAAGGACTTGCTCTTAAAACCTAGGAACGGGCAAATCCAAATGTCTCTCCCACATGTATACATACAGACACATACAGACAAGCGTTAATGCCGTCATTGAACAACCACATGACTCTTCTGATAAATTTAAACTTGTCCAAAAATAGTTTTGATTTTGGGACCTGCATGACTCATAACTAGTTTAGTCATTAGATGGTTTCTTTTAGACTCCCTTATTTCCTTTTATCTCAAAAAAGGGATGCATATCAGAGCTTGGTAAATCCTCCCACACAAGCTGCCCTGATCTCCGCAGGTCACACACGACTGCCTACGGCATCCGCAAAATGCCACGTATCTGTCTGATTTCATCTTCAGGGTGGAGCTGGAAGGTGCAGAGTCTGTGCTCACCTGGTGTGACAAAAACTGGAGCAGGTACGATCAGCGGGATTCGCACATTCACAACGGCCAGTGGAACGCCGGCGACGGGAAAGAGGACTTCCCAGACCAAAAGGGGTGATCTTACTGTAGTGAGATGAGAAGGAGAGAATTAGCAGGGAATTCATTAAAATGCACACAAAATGTTATAAATTCATGTTTTTCGGTGTCTACAGGTTATTAAAATGATATATTATAGATCTAATTCCACACTGGGATCATATTTTTTAGGGGTTTTAAAATGAGAAGAAAAGCTTTTGTGTATGTTGTGAATTCAGGTAAAAGTGGTGTCTTTTGAAAATCATCAACCTCATTCCCTAAATTCATGCTATATCATCTTATATACACACTCACCTTGGTGTGTTGACCCAGATGATGTCCAAGTGGCAGAAATAGATGCACTCGTTGTCCGACCAATCGCTACAGGAGCAGCGCTTGGTACGAACCCGTTTGAGAGCAGGTGGATTGCTAGATGCTTCAGAAAGTGGATATCCAAACCCTAGAAAACACAGAATCGTTGAAGAAAGGAACCTAGAAATGTATGGTAATCTCTAAATCTACTGATTTTATCGAAGTTTTACATGACTAAAACATTAGGTACACCAACAAAAGTACAGATCAGATCCAACTGCATAAATTCCCTTTTTATAGTGGTGTTCCATATTATTCTATAAGTCTGAATTTCTTTCCACGTAATCTGATAAATACACAAATTTTACAGATGCAGTATAAAAGCACTACTCTATATAGATATGACACTGAGTAATAACCGCTGCACTTATCTGTAAAGATAATAAGACAATCATATTCTTTGTGTGTTACGTTTGGCAGATGTCCAACAGCGGGGTCACAAAGTACAAGGGAATACAGAGCAATTTAATCATTAGATCTGATTAGTGGCTTCTTTTTCTCAATTGAAAAATTGGAGAAGAGAAATCTCTTTAGGGTCCATAAAATCTCATTGAGATCAAGCTAAAATAACTGACATGTATAATGAATCTAATCATTTTGAAACACAGCTCATACTTTTGTGACCCACACAAGAGGATAGAACACTTTAGATTTTTAAAAAAAAAGAAAGGTAGAAGTGTCTTACCTTGCTGCAGCACACATAGTGCAACTGAGATAAAGACAGCAGTCCACAGAGTGAAAGCCATTATAGTATCTCAAGAGTTTAACACTCCTGTTAATCCAGTTGAGTGATGATAGTGTCTGCAGTCACAGTGCTCGAGAGAGAATGACAGGTGCTTGTGTTCAACTCAACCTGCCCGTCTTCCATTTATCCTCCCGAATGCTCCGCCCCACTCCACCAGAGCTTGGAAACACGGTTACACAACAGTGACTATCCCACTGAGTCCAGATATTCCTGATTGGTTCAAGGCATGTATGATGAGGGGGAGATTAAAAGAAAGGTACGGAACAAGGAGTGATGTCATTAACTCCCCCTGGATAAGTCAGTGTCGCAGAAACAGGAAACTTTTTTTTCCGCAGGCGAGCCCACGTGCTGTCATCACCAGAGATAGCATTTAATGGCATGTTTTGCATGTGTCCAGGGATACATTCCACATTAGTGCAGAAACCCCTGGTGGAAAAAGCAGGACTGATAGTGCATGCCCAGGATATTCAGTCCAGAACCACAGATTATGGATATGTCATGGCATAATAAAACACTTCTTAATTTAGTAATATAAATATAGTACTTAATATAGTAAAGACAGTAATATTATGAAAGTAAAATTTAAAAAAATTGTTTTCTAATATATTTTATTTTAAAATAATGTACATTGAATTTTGTATATTTGTGCATTTTATGCTATATATATATATATATATATATATATATATATATATATATATATATATATATAAAAATATATATGCACAAATATACACAATTTGTATATTGCTTTGTGCACTGGTGCGCAGTCATGTGGAAAAGGAAGGGACCATCCCAAACTGTTCCCACAAAGTTGGGAGCATGAAATTGTCCCAAAATGTCTTGGTATGCTGAAGCATTAAGAGTTCCTTTCACTGGAACTAAGGGGCCAAGCCCAACCCCTGAAAATAACCCCACACCATAATCCCCCCTCCACCAAACTTTACACTTGGCACAATGCAGTCAGGCAAGTACCGTTCTCCTGGCAACTGCCAAATCCAGACTCGTCCATTGGATTGCCAGACAGAGAAGCGTGATTCGTCACTCCAGAGAACACGTCTCCACTGCTCTAGAGTCCAGTGGCGGCGTGCTTTACACCACTGCATCCGACGCTTTGCATTGCACTTGGTGATGTAAGGATTGGATGCAGCTGCTCGGCCATGGAAACCCATTCTATGAAGCTCTCTACGCATTGTTCTTGAGCTAATCTGAAGGTCACACAAAGTTTGGAGGTCTGTAGCTATTGACTGCAGAAAGATGGTGACTTTTGCGCACTGCACCTCAGCATGCACTGACCCCGCTCTGTGATTTTACATGGCCTACCACTTCATGGCTGAGTTGCTGTTGTTCCCAATTGCTTCCACTTTGTTATAATACCACTAACAGTTGACCGTGGAATATTTAGTAGTAAGGAAATGGTGGCAACCTATCACGGTACCACACTTAAATTCACTGAGCTCCTGAGAGCATCCCATTCTTTCACAGATGTTTCTAGAAGCGTCTGCATGTCTAGGTGCTTGATTTTATACACCTGTGGCCATGGAAGTGACTGGAACACCTGAATTCAATGATTTGGAGGGGTGTCCCAATACTTATGGCAATATAGTGTATATTGCAATTACATTTTCCTCTGTGAATTTGTTTTGCAATTATTTTTATATCATATATTTTATATCATATAAAAGCTCATATCTAATTATGTAATGTGACTTTTTGACATTGACAGTTGACATTTTCCCTAACCTTATATATTTGACCATTGCATGACATAACATCCAGAAAATATGCAAATTAAACAAGAAATCCCATCAGTGGAGGGCACGACAGCATCATTTGCCTGTCATTAATCCTATCGGCGCACTCCTGTTAACAAATGTCACTGATTCAAATATGCAAAACTGTGACCTGGAGGAAGGCATTTTTTTAAACACAGGAAATGTACACACATTATGTTACAGTTGACACTGATTGTTTTGTTATGTGGTGCAATGGAATACATGTTTTAAGTGTGACTTTTGGGCTAGGTTAAAGGAGGTGGAAGAATTGTACATGAAAAGTTATACAGCAACTGCCCTGCAAAACAATTTTTTCCCCCCCTATAAACTGAACAAATATTAAACAGTCAGGAGTCACTGCAGGGGGCAGGAAATGCCAGAGTGATGTCACAATCTACCAAACAATGGCATCTCACAGATTATTTGTCCTGTTGGAAATGTGGGGGTCAAGAACATACAACAATAACCAAAGCAAATGTTTAAGTCTCTCGTCATAGACAGATGATCAAAATAAGATTATGACCCATCTTGCATCATTACATATTGCTATTTTCCCAATCAAGTGTATTTCGTACATGTGATAACTTAAAGGAATAGTTCACCTAAAAGAAAATGAATTTACTCATCGTCATGTGGTTCCAAACCTGTATGAATGTCTCTCTTCTGTTGAACACAAGGATATTTTAAAGAATGTCAGTTACCAGATGTTGACTCGTTTTTTTTTTTTTTTTTGTTTCAGACTACGGAAGTCAAAGGCTGCCAACTGTTTGATTACCAAAATATTTTTGGGTGAACTATCCCTTAAAAGTAATAAGAATAAGATTAATTGTGCTGTATTGTATTTATAAAACAATGTATCCTTATACAGATTATTGTGCTTGATAATAAGTTAATGATTGCTCAGTACACTCATAATACACCTCAGAATTTCTCTCTCTGTTTTTCTGTCTCAGTTTCTACAGTCACAATCTAACAATGCCGCCTTATCCATTTCCTCTTCCACTTAACGTGGTGGCTCTTTGGAGGAATGTGGCCCTGTGCTTTGACAAACACAAAACAACTGAAAGCGCCTGTGGAATTCCTTCAGAAGCTCTCAGGAATGTACTGCTCTACTGCACTTTGACATCTTATGCTCCATTAGACTTTCCTGACCAAAACTGGTCACTGAGAGAGAGAGAGAGAGAGAGAGAGAGAGAGAGAGAGAGAGAGAGAGAGAGAGAGAGAGAGAGAGAGAGAGAGAGAGAGAGAGAGAGAGAGAGAGAGAGAGATTTGCTACTCTCTGCAATGCTACAGGAATAATTATGTCATTGTTGAAACTTAGCTTTGGATTTGTTAAGTGTAATATTCCACATAGACCCACCCATTTTAATACAACATATATCAGCGACATATTAAAGGGATAGTTCACCTTATAGGAAAATTCAATCAATATTTTTATTTTATTTTCACTTTCTTTGGGTTTTGGTCCATATGGGGTCCAATAGGGTTCTTATGCACTCCACTGACTTTCATTAAATGGACAAAAGACACAATGACTTCTTTTGTGTTCCACAGAAGAAATATTTGGAAGAACTGAAAGAGTAAATGATGACAGAATTTTAATTTGGGTGAACTATCCCTTGTGAAAAAAAGACTGTAGCCTATTGATTGTGCACTATTTTTTAATTTTTAATTTTTTTTATTTTTTGTACTTGTAGATAACACTTAAGTACACTTTTAGGGTTAAATTAAAAGTTTTACTTAAAGTACATTTTAAATCATTATGTTGTCATAAATGTGTTGCATAACATACTAAAATACATGTAAAGTACTTGATTATGATTTCAACTGTAGTGATATTCAATATTACATTTAAAGTTGATATATTTTAAATGTACTAAAATGCAGCTTCATCATTATTTATAATTCTAAATGTGAAAACAAGTTTGATAGAAATGACATTGAAGTATGTTGTAATTTACCATAAATATTTGTGAGTACATTTGGCAGTACACTTTGACCACATTTTAAAGACTATAGACTTAATTATAAAATCACATATTAATATCCTACTTAGTGAGTATATTAACACACACACACACACACACACACACACACACACACACACACACAGTATAGAATTAAAGTATATTATCGGTGTAATAAGTAGCTTTTACATAAATAAATAAAGGTATGTCTTTTCACAGTGGATCCCTTTACAAATCCCTTTTATAGAAATGTAATAAATAAATAAAAATTGTTGCTATGTGTTGTTATGTAGTTGCTAGGGCATTGATAATACAGTAGATGGTTGCTTAGGTGTAACGGTGAAGGATAAGCAAAGTTTAATATAGTCAAAACATTAAATCTCTGTATATGATTAATAGCCATGCTTATACAATGATTATGCATCAATCTAGGTGTTGCGGAACACATCAGAAGGTGAGCACACCCTCAAAATTGCAAAATTCATCCTTATCACAGGCTACCTGCAGGTATACCCTATAATTGCGTTGATTTTTTGTTATGCCCCCTGTAACAGAGGTATCTGAGGAATTCCAAACAATGACAACTCCAAATAAAGGATTCACTTTCTTGGAATGCTACATGAGATGATTCATTATCTTTGACAACTGTCTATGAAGGGCAATGACGGTAGATGATAGGGTAGACACACACACAATGTCCATTTCCTTTTCCTGTACATTCCTCTGGTGTGAGCTATGACCTGCATCTTAGTCAAGAACGTAAACATTTTATGATGCACGTCTGAAACTCAATATGGGCACAATATGGGCCTAACTGAATAACCCACACTGTCTTATTGAAACACATACATACGCAGGGGAGCGCGGGGCACAACCTAACGTGGGTGTAACACGCATGGTTTAACATTTTCCACACATGCCAGGATGACGAAACTTAGTGTATTTATAGTTGCCATATCAACATTATTTAGAGAAAAAATTGCACCAAAATTTAAAAATCTTTGGAAGATATCACTGAACATTTATTTCACCATAGCAAAAGTACATTTATTACATAAGTTTATTTTTCATCACTGGATGAAATTTACTGTATATAGCATTATGTATACAGCAATTTACTGTATATAGCATTATGTTATAGGTATTTTTAATTGAAACATAGATACGATAGTTTAGCTAGTTTATTTGGACTGTGATAGTCTAAACTAAAGTATCTTATAGCCATTCATTTTATAGCCATTCATTGATAACACTGTTGACTTTCAGCATGATAACATCTCATTTACAGCAAGTTATCCATTTCAGCGCATTTACAGCGCCCTCTAGTGACGGAACGAAGTTAGACACTCAATTTGATGCATTCAAAAATTCACATGTACGCTTTTACTGTTTGAACTGTAATTTGTAGACCATATCATTGCGAAACAGAAAGGAAAAGACAGCACTGCATAGCACAAAGAAAAAAAAAAAGTGAACATAGGACAATCTCCTTAGGGGAAACTGTACATGCAGTGCTGTAGGAATTACAGTGCACTCTCCCCCCTCCTGACGTTCCTTGTTTGTTGGGCCACAAATTCTCATCCACATCACAGAAAAAAAGTCTAATGGAAATGTATAATATGCTTGACAACTTGTTAAATCATGTTGCATGTAACGACTTATGCTATGAACTAATGCCTAAATGTTGTGTGTGTGTGGACCCATTATAATACATTTTGATCAACGTGACATAAGCGATTGATGATGTAGGAAACAGCGGAGAATTGTACATAACCATTTGCATGGATGTACCAAAGCATTTGCAACTTGTTCAAAGAAACGAGAAACTGCATCATTTTTTTTTTTTTCTTTTTTTTTTTTATTCGCACAAGTGACGCAATGATGTGAAGATTGAACAGGTAGTTTTGAGAATTTCAATTCTGATCTGAGAAATGTACCAAAGCGACTGAGAAAACCTGTAATGAAGCCTGATGTTCTAATATAAATACAGGGATACAGGGAGGCTGGGCTAATTGTGAGGCATGATGTCGAACTTCATGAGGAAGGCTACATTGTTACTGTGAAACCTTTTTCAGCATTTATAATATATATATATATATATATATATATATATATATATATATATATATATATATATATATATATATATATATATATACAGACTCACCTAAAGGATTATTAGGAACACCATACTAATACTGTGTTTGACCCTCTTTCGCCTTCAGAACTGCCTTAATTCTACGTGGCATTGATTCAACAAGGTGCTGAAAGCATTCTTTAGTTGGCCCATATTGTTGGCCCAAATGTTGGCCCATATTGATAGGATAGCATCTTGCAGTTGGTGGAGATTTGTGGGATGCACATCCAGGGCACAGAGCTCCCGTTCCACCACATCCCAAAGATGCTCTATTGGGTTGAGATCTGGTGACTGTGGGGGCCATTTTAGTACAGTGAACTCATTGTCATGTTCAAGAAACCAATTTGAAATGATTCGAGCCATCAGAGGAAGTAGCCATCAGAGAATGGGTACATGGGGGTCATAAAGGGATGGACATGGTCAGAAACAATGCTCAGGTAGGCAGTGGCATTTAAACGATGCCCAATTGGCACTAAGGGGCCTAAAGTGTGCCAAGAAAACATCCCCCACACCATTACACCACCACCACCAGCCTGCACAGTGGTAACAAGGCATGATGGATCCATGCTCTCATTCTGTTTACGCCAAATTCTGACTCTACCATCTGAATGTCTCAACAGAAATCGAGACTCATCAGACCAGGCAACATTTTTCCAGTCTTCAACTGTCCAAGTTTGGTGAGCTCATGCAAATCTTAGCTTCTTTTTTCTATTTGTAGTGGAGATGAGTGGTACCCGGTGGGGTCTTCTGCTGTTGTAGCCCATCCGCCTCAAGGTTGTGCGTGTTGTGGCTTCACAAATGCTTTGCTGCATACCTCGGTTGTAACGAGTGGTTATTTCAGTCAAAGTTGCTCTTCTATCAGCTTGAATCAGTCGGCCCATTCTCCTCTGACCTCTAGCATCAACAAGGCATTTTCGCCTACAGGACTGCCGCATACTGGATGTTTTTCCCTTTTCACACCATTCTTTGTAAACCCTAGAAATGGTTGTGCGTGAAAATCCCAGTAACTGAGCAGATTGTGAAATACTCAGACCGGCCCTTCTGGCACCAACAACCATGCCACGCTCAAAATTGCTTAAATCACCTTTCTTTCCCATTCTGACATTCAGTTTGGAGTTCAGGAGATTGTCTTGATCAGGACCACACCCCTAAATGCATTGAAGCAACTGCCATGTGATTGGTTGATTAGATAATTGCATTAATGAGAAATAATCCTTTAGGTGAGTGTATATATATATATATATATATATATATATATATATATATATATATAGAGAGAGAGAGAGAGAGAGAGAGAGAGAGAGAGAGAGAGAGAGAGAGAGAGAGAGAGAATACTGAGTGAATGCTCTCCACATATAGTATAATGCTCATAAAATACTTTCACTTCAAACCCACTAAATCCCAGCCTCAGCCCATTCAGAAGTACCGGTACTTAGGTAGAAACCTATACATAGGAGCCTGATATATTCTAGAAAACACATGTGGCAATTACATTTTTGAACATTTAGCCGAACAAGACATTAATGAAAATACCTTTGTCCTGCAAACAGTTCAGTCATTTCAGTGTGGCCATTTTTTAGAACCACGATCATTATGTGCCAGTAGGGGGCGTTATTACCAAAGTTATATGGTATCCTCAGAGCATATTCTTTAGGTCACACACACTACTGCCTTCAAATGGAGTCAAAAAAAAAAATGTCGTTATTTTAGGGTAAAGTGCACATTAAGGTTTTGCTGGTTAGCATGCTGATATTGTTAGCCTCTGCTGAAATATTCTGGTGTTATAGAACTATGCTCTCCCGAACACCAAGCCATTTCACTGGATGAGAATTTTTTAAAGGTACTATAGCATACTTTTAAAGAGTATTTATTTATTTATTTATTATTATTATTATTATTATTATTATTATTATTATTATTATTATTATTATTATTTTACAGCTAATATAATTTAAGATGATGATTTAAGTGTAAGTGTGTGTGTGTGTGTGTGTGTGTGTGTGTGTGTGTGTGTGTGTGTGTGTGTGTGTGTGTGTGTGTGTGTGTGTGTGTGTGTGTACATGTTTGTCTATCCCAGTGGGGACTTGAATGCACACAGACTCATGGGGACTCATGTCACTGTGGGGACCTAAATTGAGGTCCCCATGGCACAAAATTGTCATTTACCAGTCATTTACCATGCCAGTCATTTCCCAATTTTTTATGATTTTCTTTAAATACAGTGTTAACTGTTATTTTACAGATTTTCCTTGTTTAAATTAAGATATTTTACTTTAATTTTTGGTTTTGTTTGGCCAATCATTTACCCTTTTTTACGATTTTATTTTTTACAGTGTACATATAAAACTAATAAGATTTACTTTAAAATTACAAAGAATAATGTTAAATTGTTAGTATGGACATAAACCTTTAATATAATGAGCTAAATATTTTATTACAGATTATTTCTGTAATTTTACATACATTTGTATGTAATTTAAGAAAACAGAAAAAATACTGTATAAATAATACAGTAATTTCCCTGTATAAAAAAATGAAATTACTGTAATTTGTCATTATTGATACAATCCTTAAAATAATGGTCAAGTTATTAATTTACAGATATTGTTTGTAATTTTACATGAATTTGTATGTTATTTATGAAAACAGAAAAATACTGTATAAATAATACAGTGACTTTCCTGTATAAAAAAAGAGAATTACTGTAATTTGTCATTAAGGATATAAGCCTTATAATAACAGTCAAGTTGTTTATTTACAGATATTGTTTGTAATTTTACATAGTTTTAAACATAATTCAAAATTACAAGAAAATACTGTAAAAGTTAAGTTGTGAAATAAAGTTTTCGAAAGTTAAGTTGGCCAAGTCAAAAGAGTTATAAACAATTCAAATTAAATAAAGTCATTCAATTCAATAAAGCCAATTCAAATAAAGTTATATAAAATTCAGTCAAAAGCTATAGAGAACAAATAGTTTTATTAAAAAAATATGGTTTTACAAATAGTATTACATTAGGAAGACAAGAAGATTTCCAAAACATCAAAAGTTCCTAGAGACACAGCTGGCAGCCTTATTCATAAGTTTAAAATGTGTTGTACCGGAAAACCTTTGAGGGTTTTAAAGAAAAACATTAATGTCATTAAGGGGAATAAAATGTTTGATCAGGGCAACTAAGAAAAACCCTCAATTTCCTGCCAAAGACTTGCAAGATGACCTGATGAAAGGAGGAAAAAAAAAACCTTTCAATGAAGAAATGGCCTTCATGTTTGGAAATCTTGCCGAATGCCACTCTTGACCAAGAGTGCAGTAAAATGCTGCTGTAAGGGTGGATCCTCTACAGCGGTTCTGACTGCAGGGTTGCCGAATGACTAAAGAAACGTTATCAGCAAGATGACAGAAAACTGTACATTTCTCGTCTTTACCACCCACTGCAGCTTATACCAACGACGGAAATAAGCGCAGTTACAATAGCTAAACATGTGGGAGAGCGTGACTATAATGTGACTATATTGTATTGCAATAGGTAACACTTCAAAGTCAATACCAAATCAAAACTAGTTAGCACATCATTTGTAGTTGAAAGAATTTAATGACAAAATCTAGTTATGGTTACACTTAAAATAGTTACAAAATAAATGTATGAGATGATGAAAACTTATACCATTAATCGTACCCAGCATGAATGTTACCTGAGAGAGAGAGCGAGAGAGAGAGAGAGAGAAGGGAGCATGAATGTTACCTGAGAGAGAGAGAGAGAGAGAGACAAGGAGAGAGAGACAAAGAAGAGAAGAGAGCAAAGAAGAGAAGAGCCAAGAGAAGGCCCCCAAGAAGAGAGCGCCAGAGAAAAAGAGCCCCAAGAAGAGAGAGCCAGAGAAAAAAGAGCCCCAAGAAGAGAGAGCCAGAGAAAAAAGAGACAGAGCAACAGTTACAATCTTCTTTTATCTATTCCTTGACCATGTGACTTAAACCCTAACGTGAGCCATTCAAACTGACCAATCAGACCAAACTTCCCCCACGGTGTTACAGGTGTGACACACATTTGGCCTACAGGCCTTCAGCATTTCTTTGTCTTTAGGAATTCCAAATGGCCCTCCTGGAGAGAGATGGGGTTGAAACCAGTAAAGCAAATGTCTTTGTTCATTTTACAAAATCAAATATCTTTGATTATTTTCAATTCTTTCAGTCCCCTCTTGGCACCATTGGCCACAATCATTGAGTACAAAGGTGGCACAGTCCACAAAGACATGCTTTCTGTTGTGTGTAGATGTCATCTTCAGACTTCTCGTCCACACTTGTTGCAAAAGCAGCTGGTCAGTCTTCAGTCTTTGTTCTCATCTCAGTCCTGCATGAGAAGGCTCCATCAAATGGTGTTGCACCAATCATTGATATGCAAAACGTCCATTGAATCCTTCACACCTTGAGAAAAGTCACTGAAGGTTAGAGCAAACGCTTGTCCCTCTTTCTGAGGACACAGGATGTGAACTTGTGCAGCAGGGATCCTGTGATTAGAAGAACATATAGCACAACAAAGAACAAAAGCATACACAGCATTTGTCATTGGTCAGAAGTTTGATGTGGTCAGATTAAAATAGTCTCTGGCAATAAGCCATTAAATCGATGTACTTAATAAAGTGGTCAAGGCTGAGAATAAAAGAAGATCTCACAAGCTCTTACATTGTTTCTGGAAAACATTAAAAATAAATTGCATTATAACAAAACAACAATCATTGTTGGCTTAAATCCCCTTTTTCATGAAGAGTAATATTCAGTGTAACCAAATACAGAAATTCAATTCCATAGATGTCCAAAAACATTGTTGCAAGTCAAATGGACAAAATACAAAGACTCAGAAATCAAATAAGTTCAAAATCAAATGCATTGTTACAATACAATGATAAAATAAATGTTTGCACTTAGGTAAGAATGAGAAATGCATAAATTCACGTAAATTTTGATATTTAACTTGGTGAGACACATAATAACTAACTGATTTAGTAAATCTGAAGAAAAACAAAAACATTAACTGGGAGAAATTCACAGTTATAATACAGTCTAGATGTAAAGACTTAAATAAAATAGAATACATTTTGTGAGACAGATGTAGATTTGACTTTGTCTGTGAAGATCAAATCTATGTGGCTGCATTTAGCTGTGGCTATGTGTAAATCATGCCCCAAACACGGTAAGGAGGTTTTACAATTGTGATGCAAATTTGGTCCTGTTGTAACAGGAAGCCAGCATGAGAATGTGAGTAAGGTGTGGTTGGCTCAAACCAGTGTTTTTGTTAGGGAGCATGATAAAGTGCAAAGGTCAAAGGTACTGAATCCTGCTGTGATGAAAGCATTTTCATGGTTAATGCAATTGTAAATTACACTGTAGCCACATGGCAATTCTATGCTCCTGTACATGGTTTTACTGCAGCTATATGGAAAATAGCAGAGTTTTCCACTCAGGAGACAAACAAATTCAACATAGAAACACATGAAACTGGAAATGGCTAAACAATTCCAGTATTAAAGTTATTCCAATTTTCACAAGATACATGGCCTAGAATGCAAAGCATCAACAACCTTTATCCTAAGTGTTTCATACAACACTTAAAGTAAAGCAATCATGTGTTTTAAAGAATAAACTTAACTAGTCTATGTGTATATATTAACACAAACAACTATAATGTGTGTTCAATGCGCACAATGTGTTTAGTACAATTACAAATTTGAAAATACAAACAGGATCATTGCAATTTAGATGTTTAACTATTAAACTCACTGCTATGAGACTGCTAGTCCACTAGCCAGTGAGGTTAATAGCTGAAGGCCTTGCATGAACACTGCGGTTAACTCACTAAGAGTTTTACCTGCAAATGAGCGCTGATCTTTACTCTTAGAAAGTGATTTCCTAGTTTTCTGAAAATAAGGTGGAGGTCGACCTTTACCCAGTGACCAGCATCTCTCCTCTGAGTGGCCTATTTTCCTACAAGAACTGCAAAACCTGTTCTCTTTGCCATAGGATTGAATGCTATGTTCTCCTGGAGTTTGAGGATTTTCATGACTCTCTAATGCTTGTACACCATGCGTACTGGTACATGACTCTGCGCTATTACGGTACTGCATCACCTTAAGAACTGAAATGGGCACACTTTCTTGAGTTGCACATGCATTTTCTGAACTAAACGTTTCAGATTCATTAGAGCAAGTCAGCTCATCTAAGAAGTGAACATGCTTTTTAGTCCCATCGCTGTTAAGCGTTTTGGGAGACATGAACTTTTTAGCATTTAGCTTAGCCTTGAGATCTGCAATGGTCTCCTTGTGATTTTTACACTTTTCAGTCAGGGCTAACTGCTCAGCTAGTAATTTATCTAGCTGTGCTTGAAGATCTTGAATCTTTGCCTCAGACTTTTCTGCTTCTGCATTTTTAGAATGCACTTCTTTACATTTCTCATCTAGACTTGATAATAGAAATGGTATCACATTATGTAGCCTTTTAAAACTTATGAAGTTTAAAGCCTCAATTATTTTACCATGTTTTGATTTCTTTTGGTGTTTGCCAATTATGTCCCACCATCGAATCATTTCATCATCTGAACTTTTAATTCCAATATACTCTGTCTTGAGTTTGGACAAGGTAGGCTCAACTTTTTCACTCCATAAAGCAAACAATAAGTCACTGTTATCAGAAATTTTCCCTTCCATCCCCGAGGAGATAATCTGAATATTCTCGGATTGTACAGTAATGGGACTATTGAAGCTATTTAAAACCTTCTAATTTCTGTTTCATGCAATTCATAAACAATGAAAACAGACTTACCAATTCCTTGGTCAAAAGGTCAGCTTTAATCCATTCACAAGATCAACTGTGAAAAAATGTCCTCATTCTGATGAATTTCAGAAGATTCACTGCAAGGGATTCCCGGGTTTCGGCACCATCTGTAAGGGTGGATCCTCTACAGCGGTTCTGACTGCAGGGTTGCCGAATGACTAAAGAAACGTTATCAGCAAGATGACAGAAAACTGTACATTTCTCGTCTTTACCACCCACTGCAGCTTATACCAACGACGGAAATAAGCGCAGTTACAATAGCTAAACATGTGGGAGAGCGTGACTATAATGTGACTATATTGTATTGCAATAGGTAACACTTCAAAGTCAATACCAAATCAAAACTAGTTAGCACATCATTTGTAGTTGAAAGAATTTAATGACAAAATCTAGTTATGGTTACACTTAAAATAGTTACAAAATAAATGTATGAGATGATGAAAACTTATACCATTAATCGTACCCAGCATGAATGTTACCTGAGAGAGAGAGCGAGAGAGAGAGAGAGAGAAGGAGCATGAATGTTACCTGAGAGAGAGAGAGAGAGAGAAAGGAGAGAGAGACAAAGAAGAGAAGAGAGCAAAGAAGAGAAGAGCCAAAGAGAAGGCCCCAAGAAGAGCGCCAGAGAAAAGAGCCCCAAGAAGAGAGAGCCAGAGAAAAAGAGCCCCAAGAAGAGAGAGCCAGAGAAAAAGAGAGACAGAGCAACAGTTACAATCTTCTTTTATCTATTCCTTGACCATGTGACTTAAACCCTAACGTGAGCCATTCAAACTGACCAATCAGACCAAACTTCCCCCACGGTGTTACAGGTGTGACACACATTTGGCCTACAGGCCTTCAGCATTTCTTTGTCTTTAGGAATTCCAAATGGCCCTCCTGGAGAGAGATGGGGGTTGAAACCAGTAAAGCAAATGTCTTTGTTCATTTTACAAAATCAAATATCTTTGATTATTTTCAATTCTTTCACTGCCTTGAATGTGCTAAAATTCATTTGGGTAGACCTGTGTAGTTCTGGAAGAATGTTTTATGGAGTGGTGTGACCAAACTGGAACTTTTTGGACCCATGGATCAGCAGTATGTCTGTTGCAAAAATAAAAAATAAAAAAGGCTAAGCTTGAGCAGAAGACCGCCATCTCCATAATCAAACATGGAGGTGGTCCAGTCTTGTTATTTGGGTGCTTTTCTGTTGCAGGAAGTGGAAATCTGTATTAAGGACATCATGAATTCTTTGAAGTAAAAAAGCCATTTTGGCAAAGATGGTGATGCCTTCGGTGCAGAGACTGAAGCCTGATGATCAATGGACTTTCCTTCAGGACAGCCGTCCCAAAATATAGATCCAAATTAAAGCTTGGTTCAGGGATCAGTCGTAGAATGTTCTTGCGTGGCCTGTACATCTTCAGATTTAAATCTCATTGAAAATACACTCAAAACAAATATTCAGGCCCTTCATAGATATGACACATTTAAATTCTGTTCACTTTACTTAAAGATATCTAATTTTGTCACAACTTAATTTAATTGTGTTCAATCAAAAATTAAGTTTACTTAATTAAGTTGTGTTAAAACTACATGAAATATTTGTGTTGACATAACTAACTGGGCAGTGGATGTGTAGTTCCCAGCATGCTCCAGGGACTGCATTAGGAGAGTAAATTTAGGGATTAAAGTGTTATTTTATGTGTTTTTCTGTAAAGGGAAAGATGTTGTTAGTCAATGTTAGTGTTTAATGGTCAGTTATGTTGGACATTTAGAGGAGTTTCTGTAATGTGTTTTAATTTTGTGGTTACTGTTATGCTGAAGAGTGGCGTCTGTGCTTAGGCTGTGGGCACTTAGTGATCTATGTCAGGAGTGACACATCTTTTCTTCATACATTGTGTATGATGATGAATGAAACTGCTTATAATTGATTTTCCAATTAAATGTTTTAATTTAAGTTTGACAAGTATAAAAAGTCTTGTTATAAGTATATAAATATCTTTTAAACTGCATTTAATAAAACTGAGTTGGACCAACTCAATTACATTGTACAAAATTGAGTTGGACCAACTCATCTTACAACTTACAACCAACTTACATTTCATTGCATGAATTAGTTTTTATGAGTTGAGCCTACACATATTTATTGGATGGAAAACCTGCCGTCAATTAAATTGAGTTTGTCCAATGAGTTATTTTTTTGAGTGTATTTGTTAATTTAAAGAAAGCAGTGGTAATGTGAAAACCAAAGATTATCAGTGACCTGGAAGCTTTTTTCAAGCGAGGAATGGGCCAACATTGCAGTAGAGAGGTGCCAGAAGCTTCTAAGCACTTACAAGCAGCGTTTTTTTTTTTTGAACATAAATAGAGCCAATTTGAATTTTTTTTTTTTTTTTTTTTTCATCAACTTTACATTCTCAGAATCACTCAGATGTGTATTATTAATAAACTTTCTATATTATTTTGGACTGATGCCTTTGTTGAATTGTTTTCACAAAATGTTGTTCTTAGCAGCAAAATGTTTTGCAGGTCAAGAGGGTTGATTAATTTTGATTGCAACTGTATATATATATACTTTAAGTAGGTCAATATTAAACAATGTAATGTTTACAGACTTAATTGCATGTTAATTGTTGTTTAAACTGTTGTCATAAAATTGTTGTTAAAAATATTGTCAGTATCAATTTAATTAAAATTATTGTACATTATTATACTGTTCATTTACATTAATTTAAGCCAGTGGTTTTCAAACTGGGGTCCAGGGACCCCAAGGGGTCCTCCAGAAGGTCCTAAGGGGTCCAGAGAATTCATTTCTAAATGTTTCTCTCCTCTTTTGCCGTATACATAGGCTACTTTCCAGAATTGTATATGAAGACTTCAGATGCAAAAGCCTCTAAGTCAGTCTGGTGTTTTTTTATTTTTTTTATTTTTTTTTATCGTCAGGCTCCTTTGTATAGGTTTCTACCTAAGTACCGGTACTTCTGAATGGGCTGAGGCTGGGGTTTAGTGGGTTTGAAGTGAAAGTATTTTATGAACGTATACTATATGTGGAGAGCCTTCACTCAGTACACTCTAAATAATGCTGGGTTAAAAGCAACCCAAGTTGGGTTGAAAATGGACAAACCCAGCGATTGGGTTGTTTTTAGCAAACATTTGAACCAACCGCTGGGTTAAAACAATCCATTTACTGGGTTAAAACAACCCAATCGCTGGGTTAGTCCACCCAACTTGGGTTGTTTTTAACCCAGCATTTTTTAGAGTGTATCGTTATCTCATTTTTGACCGAAGTGGCTTGTTATACTTTTCAACTCTTCATATGTTTGCTTTCTAGCGAGTCCCTTTATCTTGCTCACTGGGGTTGTACACTCTAAAAAGTGCTGGTTGAAAATGGACTAACCCAGCGATTGGGTTGTTTTAACCCAGCAGTTTAGTTAAATGTTTGCTTAAAACAACCCGATCGCTAGTTTAGTCCATTTTCAACCCAACTGTTGTTTTTAACCCAGCATTTTTTAGAGTGTAAGCTGCTTACATACATTTATTGTGAAAGTTGCTTATATAAAATATTTTTAATTGAAAAATGTTCTTCTTCAGGTTTATACATACAACATTAAGTATAGCCAATTTATTAACTTTGGAAACAATATTTTGTATTTATAATGTCACACAATTTATCTAACAGTTTTTTTTTTTCCCTTTCAGTCGGTCACGTTCGACGTACGTCGGACGTCACCGAAGAATTGGGATCACTTCAGGGAGCCCCTAACAGCTTCGAGATATAGAGAACAGGCCAATGAGAATTGGCGTGTGAGAATTGGCGTGCGCCCCGCGTCGCGGGTATAAAGCGGAAGTGAAATGCACGCATGTTTGTCATTCACTTCGGAGCCGAACGGCATTGATGAAGAGGAGAGAGAGAGAGAGAGAGAGAGAGAGAGAGAGAGAGAGAGAGAGAGAGAGAGAGAGACAAAGACGAAGACGAAGACGCAGACGCAGACGCAGACGCAGACGCAGACGCGTGTTGGCGGGACGGCACAACCAGCGCGACCGCGCCCCCTGCTGCATTAAAAACAACTGTTGTTCTCACAGCAATATAAGACAGTTGTGAGTGCACACACACGGGCTGCACTATTTCCAGGTGTGTTGCCGCGGTCCTCCCCTGAGTGTTTCAGCACAAAAAAAAAAAAAAAGAGCGTTTTCCTCACAAAAAGAGCTACACGGGTGTGACACTGCGTCTTTTTCAAGATGTCATTCCACCCGTGCGCTACTGGATGCGGTCGTTCCCTGTCACCCGCTGACGGTCACAATCGCTGTATCACGTGCCTGGGCTTACAGCACGCTGAGGCAGCCTTTGTGGATAGTTCGTGTTCTCACTGTGGGAACATGACTATCGCAGCGCTTAGGTCGAGACTCGCCTACATTCGTGAAGGTGGAGTCCCCCTACCCATGCCTCGATCTAGCTCTATTCCCCAGAATAGATCTACTTCGACGAATGGCTGGGGTGACCTGAGGATTACGGTTAGGGCAAACCCGCCGAGCGTACCTCCGCAGGCCCCTAATCCCTCACAAGCGCCGCTACGGTTGAGCTTCTGGAGGGGACCCGCTGGCCCTCCCATGGGTGTCCGGCGGTCTCCTTCGGAGCTCCGGCGGAGGAGCAGATGTCAATCGCTGCATCGGAGGGGGAGTTCCAGTCCTCGGAGGATGAAGATTCGGCTGCACTGCCTCCCTCTGGGAGAGTGGCAGAGGTTGAGTCGGACCCCGAGTTGACGGCTATGCTTTCCCGGGCCGCCGAAAAGGTCGGGCTTGAGTGGAACCCTCCACCACGTCCCGAACCTTTTAGGTTGGACGATTGGTTTCTCGGGGCGGGCCGCGCTGGTTCTCAGCGTCCCGCCCCGGTGCCTTTCTTCCCAGAGGTGCATGAGGAGCTCACCAGGTCGTGGTCGACACCCTTTAGTGCCAGGAACCGACCCGTGGCTCCTCCTCCTCACTACCCTTGGACGGCGGGCAAGCCAGGGGGTACGTGGGGATCCCGCCGGTGGAGCGGGCCGTCGCGATGCAACTGTGTCCGGCGACCGCCTCCAACTGGCGCGGTGACCCACATCTCCCGTCCAAGGCCTGTAAGTTCTCCTCCAGTCTGACTGCGAAGGCTTACAGGTCTTGTGGCCAGGCTGCGTCCGCCTTGCATAACATGGCGCTGCTTCAGGTGCATCAGGCCCAGGCACTCATGGATATGCACGAGGGTAGCCCTGGCCCAGAGCTCCTCCGGGCGACGAAAGTCACCGCCCGTTCCATTGGTCAGGCAATGTCCACTCTAGTGGTCCAGGAGTGGCATCTCTGGCTCAACCTGGCCGACGTGAGGGAGACCGATAAGACTCGGTTCCTGGACTCCCCCATCTCCCCGGCCGGGTTGTTCGGCGCGATCGAGAGCTTTGCCCAGCAGTTCTCGGCCGCCCAGAAGCAGACGGAGGCCATAAAATACATCCTGCCCCGGCGGTCAGCTGCTGCCTCCACCCCGCCGCCGGCCGCAGCACCTCCGCCTGCTTGTTGCTGAGGATGTCCGCCCGCCGCCGCCCCCCGCTCCTGCCTCAGCCCAGCAGCAGCCTCCACCCAGGCGTCGGCATGGAGCCGGCCGTGGGAAGGACGTCCAGCCCGCTCAGGCCGCTGCCAAGCCAGGTGGCAAGCGCCGTCGTAAGAGATCCTGAGATGGGCCACCCAGAGATGGAGGAGACTGCTCTTCGGGAGACGGCCGCAGCACTCCCCCCAGAGGAGGGCCGGGGGGCGATATTGTGTCATCCTGTTCCGCTGCTAGCCCCAGTGCTAGCGGCACCCAAATTGTCAATAGAAGAGCAGTTTCCGAAATCTCTGGGTGCCAAGAGAGTGCGCTCGGCGGTGTTCAACGCTTCCATGCCTTGTCACCCTCAGGCGCCTCTCTTATCGCCAGCAGGGGGTGCTGGCTGTATCTGGGACGCTCACCAACGGCCTCCCCACACTCGCGTGCCCCCTCAGCGGAAGCAGGTAAGTGTAGCACAGCACACTCAGACCCCACCTTGGGCTGCTACCATGCCACCCATATAGGGTCCCTGCATGCCGCCGCGCTGCCCCGCTGCGGGTAAGTCTGTGGTGCTGTTGGTCCCGCTTGCACGGTTCCTGGGAGCCTGGCTAGCGCTTCCCAGCCCGTCTCGCTGGCTCATCCGTACTATCAGACTCGGCTATGCGATTCAGTTCGCCCGGCGTCCCCCCAAGTTCAGGGGCGTTCACTTCACCTCCGTGTCGAAGGAGAATGCCCCTGTGTGGTCAACTGGGAGAAGAGCAAACTCTGCCCCTTGCAGAGGATCTCTTTTCTCGGGATGGAGATAGACTCGGTCGCCCGGATGGCGCGCCTCACCGAGGAGCGCGTCCAGTCAGTGTTGAACTGCGTGAACTCGTTCGAACGCAGGATAGCGGTACCACTGAAACATTTTCAGAGGCTCCTGGGGCATATGGCATCCGCAGCCGCAGTAACGCCGCTGTGGGATTGCTTCATATGAGACCGCTCCAACGCTGGCTCCACGACCGGGTCCCGAGATGGGCGTGGCGCAGCGGAACTCTCCGTGTCCAAGTGACGCCGAGATGCAGCCAAACCTTCAGCCCGTGGTCGGACCCTTCATTTCTACGGGCAGGAGTGCCTCTAGAACAAGTGTCCAGGTATGCTGTTGTCTCCACGGATGCCTCATCCACCGGCTGGGGTGCCACGTACAACGGGCTTGCAGTGTCGGGTCTGTGGACGGGGCCCCAACTGCAATGGCATATCAATTGCCTGGAGTTGTTAGCAGTTCGTCTTGCACTCAGCCGCTTCAAAACGCCGCTCAGAGGCAAGCACGTTCTGGTCCGTACGGACAGCACTGCGGCCGTTGCGTACATCAACAAACAGGGTGGTCTACACTCCCATCGCATGTCACAACTCGCCCGCCATCTCTTCCTATGGAGTCAGAAGCATCTGAGGTCGCTTCGTGCCATTCATATTCCGGGCCTGCTCAATCGTGCGGCCTACGAGCTCTCATGACAGCCAGTGCTCTCGGGAGAGAGTGGAGACTCCATCCCCAGGTGGTCCAGCTGATCTGGAGTCGCTTCGGGGCCGCGCAGGTAAATCTGTTTGCCACCCCGGACTCCACCCACTGCCAGCTGTTCTATTCCCTGACCGAGGGGACCCTCGGTTCGGATGCGCTGGCACACAGCTGGCCCCGGGGCCTACGCAAATATCGTTTCCCCAGTGAGCCTTCTTGCACAAACACTGTGCAAGGTCAGGGAGGACGAGGAGCAGGTCCTGTTGGTCGCTCCGTACTGGCCCAACAGGACTTGGTTTTCGGAACTAGTGCTCCTCGCGACAGCACTTCCTTGGCCCATTCCTCTGAGGAAGGACCTCCTGACTCAGAGACGGGGCACCCTCTGGCACCCGCGTCCGGACCTCTGGAAACTCCATGTCTGGTCCCTGGACGGGACGCGGAGGTTCTAGGCGGTCTGCCACAAGCTGTGGTAGACACCATTACTTCCGCTAGAGCGCCCTCTACAAGGCACCTCTATGCGTTGAAGTGGAACCTGTTCGTCGAATGGTGCTTTTCTCGCCGAGAAGACCCCCAAAGGTGTTCGGTCAGTTCTGTGCTTTCCTTCCTACAAGACGGGTTGGAACGAAAGCTGTCTCCCTCCACCCTCAAAGTTTATGTGGCCGCCATTGCCGCCAATCATGACTACGTAGGCGGAAAGTCCTTAGGGAAGCACGATCTGATCGTCAGGTTTCTGAGGGGGGCGAGGAGACTGAATCCGCCTCGCCCTCCCTCTATATCCTCTTGGGACCTGTCTCTGGTGCTGACCGCACTGCAGAGGCCTCCCTTTGAGCCTTTGCAGTCAGCTGAGTTAAAAATTCTGTCTCTGAAGACAGTACTCCTGACTGCATTGGCCTCCATCAAGAGGGTAGGGGACCTGCAGGCATTTTCGGTCGATGAATCGTGACTGGAATTCGGGCCTGGTAACTCTCACGTAATCCTGAGACCCCGGCCTGGATATGTGTCCAAGGTTCCCACCACTCCCTTCCGGGACCAGGTGGTGAGCCTGCAAGCGCTGTCTTCGGAGGAGGCAGACCCAGCCCTAGCTTTTCTCTGTCCTGTCCGTGCTTTGCGGACTTACGTGGACAGAACGCAAAGCTTCAGGACCTCAGAACAGCTCTTCGTCTGTTATGGAGGACAGCAGAAGGGAAAGGCTGTCTCCAAGCAGAGGATGGCCCACTGGATAATGGATGCCATCGTCTTGGCGTATGAAACCCAAAACGTGCCCTGCCCGCTCGGGTTAAGAGCCCACTCCACCAGGGGTGTAGCTTCTTCCTGGGCGCTGGCTCATGGTGCCTCGCTGGCAGATATTTGTAGAGCTGCAGGCTGGGCGACACCTAACGCGTTCGCTAGGTTCTATAGCCTACGTGTAGAGCCGGTATCTTCCTGTGTGCTCACTTCCCATAGTCAGTAACACCGAAGTGCCTGTTCTAAAGTGTCGGCTTGCTGCACCACTCCCTTCCCCATGGAATGGATACGTGCGCTTATATGCTCCAGTCGAGTTCCCCAGTATGGCGAACCCTGTCAAGTCCTCCGCAACCCTCGGTAGTCGGACGTGGCGGAGCGTCCAACGCCAGGCCTAACGCTCGTATGCATTGGTGGAACTTGTGTTAGGCTGGGTTCCATATGTTGTGACCCCCACGGCGGTCCCATATGTGTATTCTCCACGGTAAGTCTCCCTTCGGCGAGCTCGTGTCTTTCCCTCGGCAGAGCTCACTCTGCCGTCTCAGTGTGGTGTGGACCCCCGCCTAAAATGGCCGGAGCCACCCCTGGGGCTTCCGTATGTAGCACTGCCCACGGCCAGTCCATACGTGTATTCTCCACATGGTAACTCCCTCCGGGCATGATGTGGCTTCCGCAGCGGCCCCCCGGGGGACGCTTTCCCAGCGTTATCCAATAGTCGGCTGAGTGGGTCTTGCGGAACAGCAGCTGACTCTTCCTGCGTGAATTTCCCCGCCCGGAACAGCCGGGGTCTGAGGGGCTTTCCCAGGGCGCTGGAAGTGGTAGCAACTGTGGCGTGTTCCAAAGGGATCCCAATTCGGTCGGTGACGTCCGACGTCGTCGAACGTGACCGACTGAAAGGGAACGTCTCGGTTACGTATGGTAACCCTCGTTCCCTGAAGGAGGGAACGGAGACGTACGTCCCGTCGCCACAATTGCTGTACCATCACTGCAGGCTGAGTCAATAGTTCGGCTCCTCAGTGAAAAACAAACGTGCGTGCATTTCACTTCCGCTTTATACCCGCGACGCGGGGCGGAGCGCGAGATGCAAATCTCGCACGCCAATTCTCATTGGCCTGTTCTCTATAATCTCGAAGCTGTTAGGGGCTCCCTGAAGTGATCCCAATTCGTCGGTGACGTCCGACGTACGTCTCCGTTCCCTTGGCATCATAAAGTTTGAAAACCCCTGATTTAAGCAATTCGCTTAATTTAAAATAAGACTTAAGTACATCTTTATTCTACTGTAATTATATGGTTAAACTGTACTGCCAAATTACAAGCATTTATGGCCAACTAAAATTTATATTGAAACCTATGTCATGTATTTAAATAATTTGATTTATAATGATTAAGTGACAATCTAGTACATTATATTATACAATACATTAACTGTTACAAAGTAACAGTTTTTAAGTGTTCTTCAATGTGTTAAAAACAAAATCATGAAAGTGCACCTTAATTAAGTAACTTAAGATTTGTGACTTTTAAGATTTGAAGTACACTACAAGTCTACACTCAATAAAATCAAGTACACTTCTTTTTCACAATGGCAGTCTTAATCATAAAGCTATAATTGGTGTATTTAAAATGACAGATTATTGATCAAATTGACAAGTCAAATCAAACAGTTGTACAAACGTTTGTAAGCATGAATATAAAAATGCTGTCAATAGCATTTATTATTAGAATCCATACATTAACAATATCTTTGCATATAGTTTGAAATACAATTATGACAGAACACAAAATTATTTTGTGCATAGTTTATCGAATAAATAAACATAGCCAAAGCAACAGCAGACTCTTGTAACATCTTTAAATTCGCTGTAAATTCGTGTTGCTCTTATATTTCTGATAATACTTTGTCCTGTCTGTAAGATTACACAAGAGATCTCCGTCTATCTGGATACATCACAACGTGAGGAACACCATACTGACATCTTCCCACATCTAAATAATCAACACCACAAGAACAACTGAACCATCCACCAGAGCTGTCCGTCTTCAGGGTTTGACCACATTCTAGACTATTTACTGGAAATGTGTGAGTGTTTAAATTGCTGGCCAAAAATATTCTACCGACCACCACATACAACAAAGAAAAACACATATACACTGCAATGCCATAGAATATAGTATAAATGCATATAAAAACATACATTTGTACAGTAGGATTTCTATTAAGATTTACAGTAGGATATAGATATATTTTTAATGTAATATTCATGATGAGAGAAAAACTTTTCCATTAAACGGTTCCATGCTGTAACACAATAAAACGTGAAAATGGGAGTTGTATTTTATTGGCACCTTTTATATGATTTTATTCAATATATGTAATAAATGTTTTCATTTCATCACACACAGATCACACACACACACATATATGTGCATGTGTGTTTGGTGTGTGTAAAATGTAGACTGCAGACAAGAAAATATACATAGATCAGGAACATAATGTATCTACAGTACATAACTAGGTTAAACAAAGCAAAAATTACTTCGGTTATTCAGCTAAGCTTTAGCCCCAGTGACTTGAATCATGGTTTGAAACATTTTTCTGTGGTACACAGAATCTGACAGGCCCATTAAAGGATAGTTCACCCAAAAATGACAGTTCTGTCATCATTTACTCACCATCATCATCCAAACCGGCATGTTAGGCAGAATGTTCAAGAAAAGCCTAAAGTGATCCATACAAAGTATTCTGAAACCATGCCACTGTCATGAACTGCATTTTTGTGTAGAATCTTAGTAGAAAATCAAAAACTGTTTGAAATTATAAATATATATGGCCATTTTCTACACTGATTTCCGCCATCTGATTTGAACACGGCTTAAAGGGGGCGTGTCTCCCTTGAAACTTCAATGTAAACGCCCACTGCTGTGATTGGGTAACGTGAAATAACAAATAACGGAAACACTTTACAATAAGGTGCCATTTGTTCACTACATCTTGAACTTACAATGAAAAACTCTAAAGCATTTCTTAATCTTTGTTTATGTTAATTTCAGGATTTACTAATTTATTATTTCAATTAAAAGTTGTATCTGTTGAACTAACAATGTAGACTGGGTAAACCCAGCCTGATCTGCCGGCGATTTGATTTCACCCTGCAGCTCAGTCTGGAAACCTGTACATTCATTTATCCTGCTTCTGTTACACTTTTGCGGGAACCAATCACAGACTGGCTTATCCAACTGGCGCGCTATCGGCAACACGATCACATGAGAATGCGTATCAATAGTATGAGTGTGCAATGTCGTGGAATGTAAAAATGTGTTTTTTTTGCTGTAAAAAACGAGTTTTGCCGTGCAAATGGTACGCAGTTTTTCGCGTGCATATGATACGCACTTTATGACGTGTATATGACACGCTCTTGGGTAGGCTGAGGGTAGGGGGGGTGAGGGGTTTGTGCGTATAATACGCCATAAAGTGCGTATAATATGCACGTGAAAAACTGCGTACCATTTGCACGCCAAAACTCATTTTGGCGTATACATTCCACGACATTGCACACTCGTATTATTTATACCCATTTTTGTGAGATCTGTCTCCTATTGGCGGGTTTAACATGATGGGTCGTTGCCCGTTGATCACGCCTCTTGTGGTCTGATTGAAGGAATATACAATTGCGTACAGAGTCATTTGAATTATGCCCATTGATCATGCCTCTTGTGCAGTAGAAAATACAGAGCAGACTCCCCAGACCAATGTTCAATCTTAAATTGAGTCTGGTGATAGCCAGACAACTAACAATGCACAGTATTATGAACTAACATTAACAAAGGTTAATAAATATTCTAACAAATGCATTGCTCCTTGTTTGTTAAAGGTATTTAATGCTTTAACTAATGTTATGTTAACAATTGGAACCTTACTGTAAAGTGTTACCGGAATAAGTATTACATTTGGAAATCTTTTAAAAACTTTTACTGCATTTTTAGTATTACAGCTGCTGTTAGCGCTGCATTATTTGGGGACAAAATCGAATTGTGATTTGAAATTTAAAATGTGATTTGAAAAAATCCAGGTTTGCTGTTCTTGTTTGTAGGGATGCACAGTTTGGCCCAAAATTTTTGTGATTATGTAGACCAATTTTGAACAGACGTCACATTTGTACGTGCGCATAGTGGTGGCAGAAAAATAGCAGTAACAAGTGGAGGAAAATGGGCAAAATCCACAGAATAACTTCCACAGGTCTTCTTTTTTATAGAATTCTGTCATTGAAGACACCCTTTGAAGCTAAACGCAGACGTTTATTTTGCAAGTCACAGACCGGACTGATGAAACCTGCAATGATTAGTCTAATATTAAAGCATGAATTTGATGTAAACAGTAAGTCTACATAATATTCACATAGGGAGTTCATAGGGGACATACATACACAGCATAAAATAATATTTCAACCTATAACATTTTACAGAGATAACTTTTAAACATAGCCTACAACATTTTTATCTCACAATTATTGCCATGTTGCATTTCCGTGTTTATATCTCCCAGTTCAGACTTAATCGCAATTGTGAGTTTATATCACAATTCTGAGGGGAAAAAAGATCTGTTTATCCTTCTAAGAATTGTGAGATATAAACTCAGATTTGCGAGAGAAAAAGAAAATTAGAATTGTGAGATATAAGCTTGAAATGAACTTTTTTTAGTCTTTTATTCCGTGGCTTCCACAGGTCGCTATTGCAGAACTGTAATTTTCTGTCAGCAGGTAGGCTCCGCCCACAAAAAACCCGTCATTGCTGTTTGCAAACACAAAATAGGTCTATAGATCAATATGCCTATAAATTATTATTCTATTAAAAAAGTAATTAATTAAAATTAGTATTAAGTAAAATTCCAAAATAAATCCAAAACAAGAAATATTACTATTACTACTGTCAAATTTAAATGAGTATTAAAGAAAAATATTACAAAGAGTAAAATTACAACTGTCTTAATTTCTTCATTTTCAAATGTTAAATCATCAAACTTTCATTTTGATGGAAAACCATAGGGCACCCTTTAAAGCTTTAAAGTCCTCAAATGCACATTATAACGACCCAAATGGATGGAGTTGGTGTGGAGCAGAATTTACTGTGAACGCTCCGAGATGCTGAAAACACAATAATAAGATAATAAGTTGCTCACATGTAAGAACACAGTGCTGCGCTTCACTCTGAAACACGCAACGCATATATTTGTTTGTTCGTCGGCCAGAGGAGAACTGGCACCCCGACTGAGCCTGGTTTCTCCCAAGGTTTTTTTTCTCCATTCTGACCCTGAAGGAGTTTTGGTTCCTTGCCACCATTGCCTCTGGCTTTAGGCTTGCTCAGTTGGGGACACCTAAATTTCATCTATATTACCGATCTGCCCGCATTGACACTATATGATACTTGAAATTAGCTGGATAACATCACCGTTTCACCTGAACGGCTGTACAAATTCTGTTGCATTATTTTCCTGTTAACAATGTGAAGCTGCTTTGAAACAATTGGACTTGTTAAAAGCGCTATATAAATAAAGGTGATTTGATTTGATTTTGATATATTTATTTAATTAAATCACAAAGTTGCAAATTGATAAATCGCACTAAGCCATGTCTTGATTTTTAGTTTAATTTCAATTAATTGTGCAGCCCTAATTGCCGTGATTATCTAATTGTAAAAAGTGTTGATTACAGCATTATATTCATATCTACTCCCATTGCATGAAAGGTTGCAGGGCTGAGCATCGTAGCCTATCATAGTCATTCCAGTGCAACTAGATTTCTGCACTTTCACTAAGGCTTTCATCATAACTAACACAGTGGAAACATAATGTAAATAATCCTGTTTTATTATTTCTCCTGCATGCATATCAAACACGCCAGAGGGCTGTGATGAAGATGTAGGTGTTGATTTGTGGGCAGGCAGTCTTGTGCATTTTGGTGGCATTTTTACCCCAAGCCCCTCTGGACAATATCAAATGCCACTGTGTAGAAAGAGCAAAACTGAATATTCTGCCAAACATGCAGGTTTGGAATGACATATATTACGTATGCATAAATGAGGACAGAATTTTCATTTTTGGCTGAACTTTTTCTTTAACACTTAGTGTCCATGGATGTTCTTGAACTGTCTACTGGCTGAGCTTTCTTGGGACTTCGGGAATGCTTTCTGTTATTTCTTTGAGAGATACTCTTCCAGGTCGTCATTGGAACACTGGGAACCTCCTTCTTTTTTAAAACTAGCTCCGACTGAACCACTCCCCGGATTTGCTCCTTGTCTTCATCGGAGGAAGCGTTACTCTTAGAGCTCATCTCCACCGTAGGCTCCGTGAATACTATCAGCTGATTTTTACGATGAGGGACTTGGACTGTAGGGCACCCATCAGCCCCTTTCTCCTTTGTCAGCACAGTGACAGTCATCTGGGCCACACTGTGGTTCAGAGATGCGCTTCGGAGGAGCATATTGGAGCGTGGCTGCACCATCTGGATCCCGCCTATAGGAATCGTGAGGCTGAGATTGGGAATCATCACCTGGGGCTGGGAGTGCAGGGGCAGGTGACTTAACACACGCTGACCTTCCCTCGGCTGCATGTTCCTGGAGAGACGCCCATGTGACAGAGGCCAAGACTGTGTCATGTTGGTCCTTCTCTGAGGACTGTGTGTTTTCTCCTTGAGGGGAGCGGGAAAGACATTTTTTAGTGAAATCACCAAGTGATCTGTTGGATATTGTAGAGTGACCACTAGTGCAGTCATCTTTATTCTAGGCAAAGGACGTTATTTCTAAACAGTGTGGTTACATTTTTTTTGCGGCTACAGTCTTGACAGCTAAAGATAGACCTGGTTCATCCCAAATTTGCACTTCATACAGTAGATGGTAAACAGATGAGTATATATATATATATTCATCATTTCATGGGTTAGTATCTAAGGTTTTGGCTTTAATTGTATGTAAAGACCGGTGGCCTGACTATTTGTAATTGTAGGTGCGACACTAAAATAACACGCTGTGTGCTTTTAGAATCAAGATATTTGTTTTTTGATGTTTATCTTGGATATATTTGGGTGTCTTGTTTTCAGACGAATTGCCGTTTTGTGCACTAATAAAAAAACTTTCTATAAGTGGAGTAAAACAAACTTAGACAAAGAAAGAAGCATCTACATATTTAGCTATCAAGACTAGAAACCCACAATTTACTCACTGCTGAAACAAGGATGAATGGATGTTAAAAGAGAACATGGCTCATTCTAAGAAACTATGTATTTTCTGAGAAACTACAAATATAGAAATAAAAGCTAATTCAAAATTGTAATAAATAATATAACAAATTATATTTTAAAGTAACAAATGGTTATATATAAATAAATAACACTCACTGAAAAATTATACTTTCGACCAACTTAAAAAAATAAATAAATGTTACAGCCACAATTAGTAGTTTTTATCAAATGTTTTCTCAGATGTTATGGTTCAGTTTAAACTTTTGATTACATTTTGATTTAATATTAATCAAAAATATTTATTTTCCCAAAGACATAAAAAAATGTATTACAAAGGCCATATCAACATATTAGTCAGTGTAATTTTGTTTACTTACTATAATTAAAGACAACTGAAATACTGCCCTACAAAGGCAAAAGACCTTAACTCGCTAGTTAAAAAAATTAGTGAATATTCTGCATTATGAAAATATATGACAGCACACAGGCTACACCGTAACTTAAACGCGGCAAACTTTAATGGACAGTAAAACAAAGGCGGAATACCGTAACTGCAGGTCGGCACAGTAACTTAATTTTGACGCATGGGTAAACAAAGGCAGAGTAGCGTAAATCAATTTGAGCGTTCCAAAACAAAGGCAAAGAGCGGTAACTGGTGTTACGGTGTTCTGCCTTGGTTTCTCCTGGGCTTTTGTAAGTTACTGTTAAGACAACCCATTACTTACTCAATAAAACAACGGAATTAAATAACGATATTTATCCATGATAAAGGAGGTCTTGAATGTCCCAAAAATATCAATAACATATTTTCGACCAAAAATGAAGTTATGGCCTTTTGCCTTTGCACGGCAGAATAACTTAATGTTTATTTTAATGTATTTTTAAAATATGCATATTTTCTGTAATGTACTAAAAAAGCACAAAAAAAAGAAAAAAAAAGAAAAATGAGTAAAACCCAAAATAATTTCAGCAGTCAGTAAAGCTGGCCAGTTTTTCTACAGTGAAAATACTATTTTAATAATTTTATAATTGTATCTTTTAGATTTTTTTTCTATGGGTGTTATTTGCTTTTAGACAAACTGATCAAAACAGGAAAACAGTTTAAACTGGAAACCATTATAAGACCAATATAAATATGCACTTTAAATAAATGGCACGTTTGTTTCACTTTTTCAGTGCTGGTTTAAACTGGTCAATTTCTGTTTCGGACTTTTATCAGTATTATGGTTACTTGTTACATCTTTTATTCAGAAAGAAAGAGCTACATAAAGACACTCACCGGTTTGCTCTTGGGGTTTAATCTGTTGGGTGAGACTTTTGTAGAATCTCTGGGTCTATCAGCTTGGTACTGAACAGTCACACTGGCCCCAACAGTCAACGCAAGTGGACAACTGTGAGATGAAGGTTGTATGGGGGACAAGGCTCTAATGGGGGACACGCGTCTTTCTGTGAACGATGAGGCTGGGTGTTTAGAAGGAGACAAAGAGGACATGTAGGATGATGGAGAGAGACTATGTCTTGGAGAGGGACAGCGAAGTGGGGACACGTCTCGTTGAGGAGACTGTGGTAAAGCAGGGGACATTTGCAGGCCCGGAGACAGGCTGCGGATGGGGGACGAGCATTTCCCTGTGGTGGGTTCGAGGTGTGGAAGGGTTACTATAGACTTTGTAGTCTTCGGAGAGGCAGCTTCTCCATAGTGGCTTGGTTTTCGAGGGCTCATACTGACAGGCGGTTTGGGATGTTGTTCCCAGCCTGGGTTTGAAAGGCCTGAGATGTCACAGGAGCCAGAATTATCTCTGGAGAGAGACACACTCTTAGACGATGACGAGGAGCATGAAGCTTGCTCGTCACCCTCATCATTATCATCAGCCTCGTCCACATCTGTCTCCTCTGCATCTGAGAACTGGTGCTCTTCCACCAGATCTGTCTCAAGGAAACGTTTATCACTGTCACCTAAAGCATAAGAGAGTCACTATATCAGCTTTCATTTGGTAAGATTAGTTATACCAAAAAAAAAAAAAAAAAAAGAAATACATTTAACCAATTCAATCACGGATTAAGTAACCATACTTAATCCATATGCCACGATGATCCATGGCACATGTAATTATTTCCAAATAATCAGATAAACCCATGTATCATATAATTTGCTTTGAGTCAAATTGACAAGGTTGTCAAGGGTTAGTTCACCCAAAAATTAAAATTCTGTTATTATTACTCACCCTCATGTTGTTCCAAACCCGTAAGACCTTCATTCATCTTTGGAACACAAATTAAGATATTTTTGATGAAATCTGAGAGCTCTCTGACCCCTCCATAGACATCCATTTAATTAACACTTTCAAGATCCAGAAAGGTATTAAAATCATCGTTAAAATACCCCATGTGACTACAGTGGTTCAACCTTCATTTTATGAAGCGACGAGAATACTTTTTGTGCGCGAAAACAGACAAAAATAACGACTTCAACAATTTTGTTCTAGCCTGTGCCAGTCTCCTACACAGTTTCTGTTGTAAATAGTGCCGCGCTCTTGAGATCTACGGCAGCCGATGCTGTTCACGTGAGCACCACGACACATGAACGGGATACAACGTAAACAGCGTAGGAGACTGGCACAGGCCAGAACGAAATTGCTGAATAAAGTTGTTATTTTGTTTATTTTTCACATGGACTATTTTAACAATGTTTTTATTAACTTTATGGATCTTGAAAGTGTTAATGAAATAGCTGTCTATGGAGGGACCTAAGAGCTCTCAGATTTCATCAAAAATATCTTAATTTGTGTTCCGAAGATGAATGAAGGTCTTACGGGTTGGGAACGACATGAGGGTGAGTAATTAATGACAGAATTTTCATTTTTGGGTGAACTAACCCTTTAATGCTTTCAACAAACAGTACTAGAAAAAGAAGCTATTAAAGGGGTACTTCACCGCTGGGAAGATGAATGTGTATTTAAACTGGGTCATTTATGTAGTAGAAATGTGAAATTATTTTAGAAGTTGGTGCCTTCTAGACTGAGAAAAGCCAGAAAATGTATTTTTCGCTCTTGTGGACGAAAGACAACAACTCCCAGAATGCACTTGCTTCGCTGCCCTACGAGGCCACTCTCAAGCCACGGCTACCGGTTATCACTTGCCCACCGTGGCAGTGGTAGCTCAGTTACAGAACAGACACTACAATTAAAAACTGAACGTGTCTGCTCAATACAGTGTGAGCTGAACGAGAGTCGCAGCACAAACGCAGCACGAGTCAGATTTCATTCGTCACGAGAGCGAGGAGCTCACAGACAAGATGATCACGAAAGATTTGGTTTCAAAGCAAAATGTAAAAGTGCTTATTTAAGTGAGTTCGTCACTGTACCATTTTGTTGTTGTGTTTTTCATTAGGAATAGAAACCCGCCCCCAAATTGGCCGAAACCGAAACTAAAATGAGCACGGTCGCCCAGCATTCATTCACGGTGCGTGTCCATTCTGGCACATTTTCAGATCATGCCTATGGAAGCTTAACTTTCATAGGAATTAATTGAAAACATTCACTTTGCGCTGCACCGCTCCGTTATGAATGCCTGAGTGGTCATGCGCATATACATTCTGTGAGTGAGATCCCACCCCTATGGGCGGGTCGAAAACATGCGGAACTGGCTGTAGTCTCTTGCCTCTGGCCAAAAAAGCCTCTGATGACGCAAAATGACAATATTTGAGGCATCGAAGGCTTATTTCCAGACATAAAATACATAGATGGATATGAGGGGGGGAAGCACGATCGTTTGAATATACTCCCAGGTTTCTACTGACACAAAGTCAGATTTCAGACAAAACGTGTCTAAATTTATATATATTATACATGTACATGGCTGCTGAAAATTCAGCTTTGCCATAACATAAATTACATTTTAAAACATATTAAAATAAAATAAAAAACAGTAATTTTTTATTGTAACAATATTACTGTCTGACTGTATTTGTGACTTGGTGAGCAAGAAGAAGAGACTTCTTTCAAAAACATTATGTTTTGTTTCTCACCTCCCTCATCTGTCTCAAGCTCGCACTGAACTGGTCCTGGAGCAGTTCCCTCTGGACACCTCTTCCCATGAGCCTTTGACTTCATATGTTTGGTTAAATTCCCTGAGGAAAGCAGTATGAGAGCTTCAACATGGGAACCAAAAAAAAAAAAAAAAAAAAATTATCAGGCGAGTCCCTGTGAGAGTACAGGTGTAGACATAGTTAACCATGTCCATATAAACAATCCCTGATGTCACTGAACTAGTGATATAATAACATCTATTATAAACCTCTATTTTTCTTGTGTTGACAATATTTCTATGACAGGACAGGGCGCACATTGATGATCTTATTCTACAGTACATTTTACCAAATATTTGCATATGCCCTCGCGCAGGAGATTGTCATCTATATTTTTGATGAATTTTCCTGAAAGTGAAAGACTGTAAATTTAAAGTGTGTATATCTGCATGCTAAAAGTTAATTTTGTCTTTTAGGTGTACACTATATATAGTAGATGGGCTCTAAGTTAATATTAGCCCTAATATTTTTTATAAATGTATATTTTATTTTATTAGTAATAAAACATAACATAGACAGACATTAACTTAAAGCCACAAATCTCTAATCATCAGTTGTGCAGCATACCTTTGGTTTTAAAGGCAAAGTTACAGTGCTGGCAGACGTAAGGTCGATCGTCCGTGTGTAGTCGTATGTGTTTGCGCAGCATGCTGGGTTTCTTACAGCGTATTCCACACTCTTCACATACATATCGTCCTCTCCCCCGGCCTCGTACATACACGTATTCCTCACTTGACCTGTAGCTGGAAAACACAACATAAAAGCTGAAAGAATATGTTGTGTGAACCTTCACTGGGCTTTGCCCATGATGAGGAGTCCCCGACAGATAACAGACTGACCTTTATAAGATGAACTACTAAAGGGAAAGACTATAGATAACACAGAAATGTCTTTCTTTATTTTTTGCCTTTTTTTTGTGTGTGCAACAGAAGTTAGTCTTCTGAGAACAATATATAATCATTGATGACAACCATGTTTTAATTAGCAAATTAAACACACGCAATAATTCACTTTTCCCCCCAAACAAAGAAACCATATGGCTTCAGAAGACTTGGAATTGATCACACATGTTGGATGAACTATACTTTTGATTTTTCTTGGAGCTTGATAGTTCTCATTATGAAAGAAATAGCACTTTGGAACCCTTCTGAACCCTTGTGAAAAAAAAGTACTTATTAGAGAAATTAAATACTGTAAAAGACTATACAAAGTGAATGTAATGTTTTCTGTATATATGTAGTTTTAGAGTGTTTTCTTGACCCACTAAAATAGGACTTAAGTACGTTTATATGCAAGTTCATATCTAATTCTATTGTCTTTGAAATATGATTGTATTGCAATTAATACACAATTTAGTACATTATATATACACAATATATTTACTTTAAATTAGTGCTGTCAAACGATTAATCGCGATTAATCACATCCAAAATAAAAGTGTGCTTACATAATATACTGTATGTGTGTGTACTGTGTATGAATATTATGTACATATAAATACACACACGCATGTATATATTTAAGCATTTATATTAAGCATAAATTATATATATATATATATATATATATATATATATATATATATATATATATATATATATATATATAGTATATTCATGCAACTATTTCTTAAATATATGCATATATGTATGTATGTATGTGTATTCAAATATACATACTCATTATAGAGAGTACACACACATATATTATGCAAACACAAACTTTATTTTGGATGTGATTAATCGCGATTAATCGTTTGACAGCCCTACTTTAGCCTTCCTGATCTGTCCTTCAATCCGTGCAGACGTGTTAACCGTCTGCCTGTCTTTATCTATCTCCTCCCCCAGTCCATACAAAAAATCCCATCACGTGACCACGTGTACTGTGTCATGTTTATGTTTTGTTGATGTTTTGTTGTGTTTTGCTATGTAATGCTTGCTAAATTGCATTCTTGTATTTCTGGAGAGCGTGTGGCGGCGCCTGACTAATCGGCTGCGGCCCGGAGGCTTGCTCCAAACTCATTTCGTTATACTGTACTTGTACATGTGTAATGACAAATAAAAATAAAAAAATAATAAAATATAAAAAAAAATAACTTGTAACTTGTAAATGGAATACTAAATAACATGGTACAGTTAAAATTATAATCAAGTACTTTACATGTGCTTTAGTATGTTAGTTAGCACATTAAAATAAGTGTACTTCTTTAAAGCACAACAAAATTATTTAAAATGTACTTTAAAGTGAAACATTTAAATTGAATTTATTTAAATGTACTTAAGTATTGAGGTGTTAAGAAACATAGTCATATATATATATATATATATATATATATATATATATATATATATATATATATATATATATATATATATATATATATATATTAGTACGTTTATAAGACTTGACTTGCACATTTATTAAGCGCACTTCTTTTTCACAAGGGAACAGTTGGGTTTGGACAAACATGAGGGTGATTAAATATTAAATAAAGACACCATTTTCAATGTTTGCCTGAACAAACCCTTTAACTAGCTGAAATGTGTGTGACAAAAAGGTGAATCATATCAGACTAGCGCTATTTTTTTCAATGTTTAATAAGTTAAACAAACAGAATGGAACTGAAAGGCAGCACATGTAGGTTGACACTGACACTGACACTGCAAGTTCTCAACAACACCTTTAGGTTAATTAAAATACCAGCAAAGCAAAGCATCTGGGCTGGAATATGCGCATAAAGAGGCATTGATCTCACAGGTCTGTGTGGGAGATCTGATCTCCAATCTATAGCACCTGCATGGTATGCTTTTAAAGGTGCTCTTAAACAACTTGGTATGCTTGGCACAGACCCTCTTTCAGACACCATGCATGCATATATATCCATACACACCCCCTCCGCCTACCCACAGACACACACACACTCGGTAGTCTGGCTGGGTATCCACCCTGTTTGTGTCCAGAAAGTCCCAAAACGGGGCCTCCACTTGACCTCAAACAGAGCGCCATTTATAATGTCAAGAACTAGGGCCCCCCCTCCCTTCCGACCCCCTTCACCACCACCCCGGCTCAAACATGGGGAACTTGCAATGCCGCTCTGTGCCCAGAGCCCGGGCTTCTGTGCCAATGCAAACAGCTGAGGGGTGAGTGGGGGGGTGACCCTGGACCCAACCAGCAGCTCATAACCAATAACATGAGTACAAATCAAGAACTGTGTGCCAGCTTTCTTAAAAAATAACAGCCATAATAGAGTTCAACTTTGGGTGGTTTCATTTTTTAGATTTAGGCCGTGCAGCCATTTAATTTGTGGTTGTGGTGTGATATATTCCCAAAGTAACAGACTACTGTTCACCACACAGTTAAGACCGAATTAATATGATCCAATAACACGTCATTTTAAACATACTGGAATTCCAAAACTTTCAATTAAAGTGGGACCAAAAGGCACTGCATTATATGATTCGATTTCAGTGATGCTTGGGCATGCAAAAATTGCATTTCTCTGCAGTTTTTAGCATGTTTCTACATAGTTGCTAAGGTGCTTTGCGTCGTTGCTTAAACAATGCAAGGTGGTTGCTCAAGCAGAGTCGAAGGAATCCACCTTCAAGTCTTAGGCCCTTTTTACACTTGGTGTTAAGATGCATTTTCAATGATCCACAAGTGGTCAGTCGACACATTATAATTTACACCTGGTCTTAACATGCACTTCTAAATCTCCTGTGACCACTTGTTGTAGACCCTCCCTTCTTATTTCATCACACTCTACATCACTTTTGTGGGAGCGTAGTGTAAAGCCATTACGCTGCCATTTAAGCAGCGTAAATGAAGCCATGAAGAAAGGATGATTTTGGCGCATTTTCACAAAACGTCCTATAACGGTCACATGGTAGGCCAGTGGGCAGTGAGGAGGCGGTCCCTGTTTTTATACATCTGTATTTAACCTTCAATGTATGTAAGAAAATTCACAATTTGATTTGAAAATTCTATTTTTCAGTCTCATTCATGTCTGTAGCATGGTGCGAGATGAGTTACACACTTAAGTTTAATAACTAAACCTAAGTATGAGCAATAGTGACAACTAATTATTGAGAGGTTAGAAATGGCCTGAAGAAAGGGCATCAATCATGTTACATAAACTCACATGTGAAAATTCATGACATATGCATTAAGTGAGGATGAACTGAGCAGAAACCACATAATTACCCTTCACCTGAAATGCTGGCTCAATCCATGTTCCAAACTTTCACGCAAAATCACTCTCCTCATACATCAACTAAAACCTCAGAGCTTCCATTTTAAGATGCACAAACCACCTTAACCACATTGAGTCTTTTCATTCTGAAGAGACAGAAATGTCTCCTAAACTCTGTTTCAATGCTCCCCAAAGACCATACTTGGAGGGTGAAACAGCACAGCACAAATGATGAGTTAATTTCATGGCTGCTGTGAAGAGTACGCTGTGTTTTAAAAGTGCTACCATTCTTCAGAAGTGCCGCAGATGGTTGTTTCTTTAAACTGATCTCAGTAACGACAGACTAAGTTACAGACTACATAACCTTTGTAGTTAACATAGGGCTTGAAGCCATACTGATTTATAGTTTTATTTCATAGCTCAGATTTATAATTTTTTTATTTATTTTTATTATATAGACCTCCCTCTTTTATTAAAAATAACCACTCACTCTAATGAACGTAAAAGACGTTTGTGTGAGGGGGTTAGAGATACGAAACGGTTTTGTTTAATGGTCATAACTGGACACTAGACAAAGATATACTTCAGCGCATTCAGGCTTCAAACCAAAGTATACTTTGTTTTTTTTAATGCATGCACACTTAAAGTGCACACATTTTGTCATTAACACAGTGCGCACAGGCCAATTTCAAAGAGTTTTATGTGTCGTATCTCTGTGAGGAATATCTTGTAATCAATGCAATGGATTATGTTGATTTTGGACTAATTTTAGTCATGAGAATCTGTGTAAATAATGCAATGTAAATAATGAAAATCATGAAGTTACGAGCAAAACGTGACATGAATGCTGCATCCGTATAATTTAGATATGGGTCTTGCGGGGCTTTACGTACAAAAATGCTCAATTTTAATCAAAGCCAAAAACAATTATGCTTGTTGTATTCTACTCCATGAGACCTTTCAAATGACATAAGACACATGACTATCTGAGCTGTATGATGTTTTTGACATATTACAGTATATAGTACAAAAAAAGTATTTCATAAATTATGAAGAAAACATTATTTAACAGCAAATAACTCTGCACTACTTAGGAGTTAAGTAATATCGCCGGCGGTACACTTTGGGTTTAATGGGTTAAACGAGTATAAAGACTTAAAGGGATAGTTGATCCAAAAATGAACATTATCCCATAATTTGCTCACCCTCAAGTCATCCTGGGTGTATATGACATTCTTCTTTCAGACAAATACAATCGGAGTTATATTAAAACATGTCCTGGCTCTTCCAAGCTTTATAATGGCAGCACAAAATTTGAAGACCAAAAAAGTGCATCCATCTATTATAAAAGTAATCCACACAGCTCCAGGGGGTTAATAAAGGCCTTCTGAAGCAAATCGATGGGTTTTTGTAAAAAATAAATAAATAAAAAGAAAATCCATATTTAACACGTTATAAAATAAAATACAGTGCATCCGGAAAGTATTCACAGCATTTGTTATGTTACAGCCTTATTCCAAAATTGTTTAAATGAATTATTTTTTTCCCTCAATTCTACAATACCCCATTATGACAACGTGAAAGAAATTTGTTTGAAATTTGCAAAGATTTCAAAAAACTTCTTTCCCGTTGTCATTATGGGATGTTGATTGTAGAATTAAGGAAAAACTAAATAATGAATTGAATCCATTTTGGAATAAGGCTGTAACATAACAAAATGTGGAAAAAGTGAAGCGCTGTGAATACTTTCCGGATGCACTGTATCTAGTTTTCGTATACTTTGTATACGGAATAGTATACTTTGAAAGCATACTGCGAAGTATACTTTGAAAGCTTATGTAACCATTTGTATGCATATGCTAGTGTTCATGTCAAAACTGAAGTATACTCTGGGATTTATGCGTTCGACTGAATGCATACGTTAAGCGCTCAAAATAAAACGGAAGTATACTTTGGGCTTTACACTAGTGGTTTTCAACTGGCTGGTCAAGACCCAAAGTAGGTCACAGGTATGTTTTGACAGGATTGAGAAATGCTAAATGCAAAATAATAATAAAAACGTAACTGCCATATAATTGTGCAAAGTACGAGAGCAAAATATATAGGCTTATTAACTGGTTGGGAAACAAAATTATACTGTACATATTTTTTGATGCTCATGTTCAGGTCCATGCATCCAATCAAACTGCACCCAAATGATACATTAAATATGGGTTCAATTGCAACAAGGGTTAAAATAAGCGGTTAAAACAGCCACACTAGACTTCCATTGTCTTTCATTCATATGCATGCTAACATGGGAGACCGAATACACAACCTAATGCAAAGAAGTTTTGCAGTTTGTTGTAAACAAAATTATAATTATTAATTAATTCGGATCATTTGGGTATTAAAGCAAATCCAGCTGAAAACCACTTAAATCTCTTAGATGTTGGTTTTTCATTCATCTGAAAACACCTCAAAATGTGACTCTACTGCCTCTTAGCCATCTCCATATCCCTTCAGCTCAATGACCAAAATCATTGATGCAGTATGGTGTAAATGGGACTCTGTGGGGTTCCACAGGAAGTGACCGCCAGGCTAGGTAGTTTCCTGGCTCGGGCTGTGTAACAGACGGTCCGTGTTGGCTCTGACAGCCAACCGATCTCCTGCAGCGGGGCAAGAACAACACTGCTCAAAATACTGACAAACTAGTGACAGAAAGCCACCACACATACAGTATGAGCAGGATGCACAGTGCTGGAACTACAAAGAATCTAGCTTTCAGATGGGTGTGGAGAAGAGGACATTCATAGCTGCTGTATCTATATCAGTTTTAAACACTGGATTTGCTTTAAAACACATTGCTTGCAAGGCAGCAAAAAAAGTTATAGGTTGGTTTTTGGTTCTGAAAGAAATGGTATATCAGAGCCGCCCTATCATGATGCTCACACACATCTGGTTTTCTTACAGCTGTGTACAAGAATCAACAGCTAACATGACATCATCTTTGGAGTGTAAAGACAGATATAGATGGTTAAATAAATGCAAGACAGAAACAACCAAACACAAACGCAAGAAAGAAGACCAATCATAAATCAGTATGCAAACAAGTATGCAAATATTACATTGTCATTATCACTCTGGGTTTCATTTTTAATGGCCAAATGCTAATGATGTAAGTACATTTGTATTAACTTTTACAAGTATAATGTTTACAAAAGCAAAAATAGACAGCACATGACAGTACACCTAAGAATAAAAGGTATCTACAAAACTAAGTTTAAATGTAGGTTTAAGCTGAATTTCTTGCAGAAAAGTGTGTGTGGAGAAGCAACAACAACAACAAAAAAATTATACAATGCTGCCTTGCAAACACAGTAACAAAGATATACTGAAAATCTACATTCATTATGCTTTTACACTTTCTTTTTGTTGCATTTATACAAGTGTTATGTATTATTATTACTTACCCTCCCTCACAAATCTGTACCCGTGAGCTGTACTTGGAGGTAGATAGTTGGTCCTCTTTCTCCACCGCTGTTTTCTTTTCTACCTCTGTCAACTCAGCTTGCTGGGCTTCTTTCGGTTCTGTGGGCTGAGTGGCATGTACCTACACTCGAGAGAGAACGGGCAAGTTCACCAACCCTATTCCGGGTGCCCAGGGAGACAGAGATGGGGGGGGGGGAGTCTCATTCAACATTTTAAGTTTACCTTTTATAAGTAAAATTTACAAGTTTACATTTATGTTGATTAAATTTAACGATTTAAATTTAAAAGAGTGGGGACAGTGAAGCTAATTATAAGATTTGTAAGCCACTTACCTTTTGTATTACATAAAACCTGCATTTTAAAATACTGAGCTAAAAAAACATAATCCCTCAATTTAATAATATCAATGTCAGCTAGCATATCAGTTATTTCAAATTCAGTTTAAAGTGGTCAAGCTGTTGTGGTAACATGGTAGCTGGTTAACCAACTAATGACCAGCTTGGAGCAGCTAGAAACCAGCTACCATGTTCCAAAACACAGCTACAAGCTTACGCTGAATTTCAAAGCAGGGCAGAAATAATTGACTTAATAAATGCAAGAGTTGTTACATTTACCTCAGTCACGTCAGGCTTTGGGGATTCAGGTGTCTCTTGTTTCCTGTCCAGAGTGGGTGACATGTCTGCCATGGTGTAGATGAGCGATTCTGGTCTCTGCCTGCAGTGCAACAGGGCCAGCATGTCCTTGCTTGTCAGGCCAGGAGGGTTTGGATTGCGGGTACTTGTACACCATGAAGAATAGACTGAGTTTTGCTGTTCACTCTGTATAGATGGATTGGGCTTTATGTAGTTTAGATAGCACCAGCTAAAAGTAAGGTTAGTGTTAAGAGTCAGAAATGGTGGTTCTTTGTGTTCTGTTGGTAAGATGACACTTTGCTCACCCAGTCTTTCATCCTTCTTGCATTCATTCAAAACTTCATCATTTCCCGTTTCATTTTCCTGGTTGTTCTCCTCCTCTTTCACCCGTTTCTGCTGTTGCTCATTTTCTGGGCTGAGCTCCTCACTACTTGTGGGGGACAGCACACGTTTGGTTGATCCAGCACATACTGATTTGGATCCATCAGATATTGGTTGTTGGTCCATGATTTCAAACTTTGAGGCCACTGCAACTGAACTGACTCCAGAGCAGCAAGGTTCCTGAGACCTTGAGGCAAATGTTTGTGAAACTGTAGTATAAATAGAGCCTGAATGGTGTGAAAGGTGTGAATTAAGACGGACTGGAATTATCTGGGCTGGTAAAGGTCTCAGTAGTTCTGCGTTTGAAGTAACATCAAAACCAAGATTCTGATGGTGGCGATAATGAGTGAGGTATGGTTGGTTGATCCTTGAATCAGAACTCACCAAATCATTCTCCATTGGAATTTCAAGCTTGAGTCCTGTCGACATTGAAGAATAATGAGCTCTTGCGGCACCTGATGGACAAAGCAGACTTCCCATTGTTGTGGGCTGGTCAGTGTGAATCAGTGGGTTCAACTGCAACGCATTCTGCTGGGTATTCTCTGATAAAACATCATGTGATTGTATCATCTGCTTCTCACTAAATGAGTGTACGGTATTGCTTAAAGACACAAGATGGGTGGTGTTTGGACTGTAAGAGATGCCTGGGCTATGGATAGGTGATGTGCTAGTCCTTTGAGCTGGAGAATTGATGTTGAAGACTTTAGAAGATTGATCCTCCTCCTCAGGTTCCATCACTGCACTATGCCTCATTAAAAGGCATTTCCGCCTTTCTCTCCATCCTGCAGGGGTCCGATCTGGAGACAAACTGCTGTAGTCAAATGACTTACTGCGAGTTTCCTTAATAAGGTTAACATGTTGAGGAACATGGGGTGCCTGCTCAGATGCAGAGCGCCTCATTTCTCTGTGAGAATTTGTGGGAATTGTCAAAGTATGAGTGGCTCTTGATTTCCTAGTTGGTGTCATATCTGCATCAGCTTTGCAAGCCTCTTCAAATGAAGTTGACCGACTGGAGGTGTGAGACACACAACTGTCTTGGCTTGGACTGTGAGGCAGGGACATTGATTCAAAACTTGAGTCCCCTGATGACTGGGCGGCTTCTGCAAGACGGAGACGTTTCTTTTTAGGCGGCAACTTCTCGATTGGAAGTTGGGCCAAAGTTGGACTTCTTTGGGGCCATTGGAACTCACTGACCTTTTCAGCATCCTTGATTTTAGGGACGGCTGGAGGAGGTGATACTGCCATGGTGTTGGTGTTTGAATCTTCAGTGACCAGAATCTCTGGCACTTGTACATTGTGTTGCCGTACAAGTTTACGGAAATATGGTTTAATTGTCTGCTCCTTTGATTGTGAGCAAGGAGAACAATGGGAGACATCATGAGAGACCTCATCTGGTCCAGGGGTTTTTAAAGTACTATCATGTTTCTCAAATGAACTAGTATGCTGTATGACAGATATTCCTTTCAAAGCACATTCTGTGCCATGTTCTTGACCTAATTCAATGGTCCCTTTAATAGGCTGTTCACAAGATGGTGTGTATCCTTTGAGTGATATATAAGAAACCGAGGGTAAAGCAGGATCGTCAAGTTCGATACTCTCTTCTTTTCTTCTTTTTCTAAATGCAAAAGCACCAGGACGAGTTGTGAATGTTCTTGTGTGTTCTTCCACTTGATAGACTGGATTTTCAGTTTGTTGAGAAATATGAACCGTGCAGCAGTGTTGTCTGTGTGTTTGATATCTCTCCCAGTCATTAAAAGCTATACCACATGTATCACACTCAAGTGGCTCTTGTTTCTGATTGGGATCAGGCACTGCAGGAACTGAGGGATGAAATGATGAGCTAGAATAGGGATGTTCATCTATGGTAATTTCAGCACCGATAGGCAATTCAATGGCAGGCTGTCGTCTTAGCATACCATGACGCCGATTCTGAACTGATTGCTGGTCATCAAAGGATTGGCTAAGGCGAAGGCTAAGAGAAGTTTCAGACACATCACTAACGCTTGAATCTGAGGGCATGGAGTGACTTCTCAGAAGAGGAGCAGTTGATGTTGGGTCGGTTTGTTGCATACTGAGAGAATGGTGCTGAAATTTCTCACAAGGTACACCAAGAGTAATGGAACCACTGCTCTTTGTACTCGCATCTATTTCTTTTGGACTGTGAAGAAAAGGCTCTTTAGAAGAGGCTGGCTTCAGTTCTGTGCTGCTTCTCCTAGAGAGTGAGAACCTTCTTGGTTTGACACTGTCAATCTTACTGGTGTCTACCACAGCCTCATTGATGGTGATGAGTTTTGTTATGTGGTCAATAACTTGCTTTTTAGGCACAGAGAATGGAATTCTTTTACTTTCTTGCCCAGCAGGATTAGCATGTTGCTGATGAGCAGTCCTTTGTAATTGACCAAGACGACCAAATTTTCCAAGGATGACCTCTGCATAGCTTTTAGCACTTGTGTTCGGTGGACTATCTTGAGAGACTTCTGTGCTCTCAGATCGAGAGAAATAGCCTGACTCTGTGCTACCTTTGCTACTTAGACCAAATGATGAGGATGTTTCATCAGATGATCCTACAGGTGTACGTCTTCCTCTGCTAAGTCTCATTGCAAGTCTCTTTTTAACTGCATGGGAATCCTCTGTACCTTGTAACTGTCCCTCAGAGCACTTTTCTATGGTATTTTGCTTTGGAATGGGCATCCTTTGTTTTTCTAAAAAGGAAGATGGTTGGCTTTCTTCATCTGATTCTGTAAGTGGCTCCTCTGAACAACTTATACTTGGTCCCTCCCTGTCTGCAGTCAGACCAGCTTTCACCCTATGAGTATGTGACTTTCGGTGCTTGTACAGGTTACTTTTAGTCTTGAAGGAGAATCCACATGGTGCACATGGGTAAGGTCTCTCTCCAGTGTGGGAACGAATGTGTTTCTGAAGCACACTGGGCTTAGCACAAGCACGACCACAGTATGAGCACACATACTTTCCAGGCTTTTGAGGTTTACGCTCACGTTTTTGTCGAGGTGTACCTTCCAGGGCCTCGTCCATGGAACAGGATGGTATAGCTGATACTTCTGAGGATGAAGCTCCAGATGGCATTTCACTAGGCTGCCTCATGTTATCATCAAGATATTCAAAACTACCAGATGCCCTTGGTGGCTTTCGCTCTTCAACCGTGTCTGTCTCCTGAGCAGTTTTCCTCTGTAATCTGAGACGCTTTCTCTCAAGATTAATACGTTTTTGCTGTTGTGCATGATGTTGTTGGGTGGCAACCTTGTTTTGTTCATGATACTGTGGGACTGAATGTGGCTGGGGGCTGTCCACTGGAGTCTCATTCTGATTTTCTAAACCTCCAGATTGCTCCCCTGTGGTCAACTGGCTATGCAAGGCCTCCATAAAATGGGATGAATCCAGACTATGAATGACCAATTAATTGAATTAATTCAGAGCATCGCTTAATACTTCGTTTCATTCAACATATGCATGTATTGTACATATTGGAGCATTGGCGCATTCTGTATACATTATTGCTTGATGTGAAAAGAGCTTCTTCAAATTAATTGTATGGATTACCACTACAACTTTTTTTTTTCAGTTACAGATAATGCTGCCTCTTCTGTTTCTTGTCCTTTCTTGTCCTTGGAAATCCATGGCAACTATGTTTTCCCATGAGTGCCCTGCCTGGTTCTCAAGTTCCTGTGTTCTGAAGATGCTCTATGTTCTGCCTGGTTCAGGTGATGATCCACTTCAGAGATTCAAATTCTGGGGAATACCAGAAGGCAAAAAAAAATTAGTCAGACTGTCAATTCTACATTATAATTGCTGATAGAATATAATGCACAACACACCCTATACACATGTGTAGCAAACCTCAAAGCCTCCAGACAGCACAGAGCATGCACACACAATAAATATGTGAGCATTTGAAAGCAGTTGCCTGTCAGTCAGATAGATCAAAGTTATTGACCCGAGTTTGTTCTAGGTATTACCAATACTGCATAAATTACACAATACTACTTTTTTTATTATTATTTTAGTTGACTTTGGTGCCAAAGTACCAAAACTTCTTAAATCACTTAATGAACTACATCTAATGGGATCATAGCTAACCTTCTTCCTGCTATTGACATACAGTTCACATTGACTGTTACACGTAAATTGGTTAAAAAAATAAAATAAAAAAAGACATAAAAGAGATATAAATATAAAAGAGATATACATTTTCTTCTCGTTCATATAAAATAGAATAAACATTATTTAGTATGTAACAAAGAGTGAAGACTACAGGTTCTTTGGTATTCTTAACAAAAGCACAATTTAATACAGAACTCACTGACTCTGACACTACTTTCACTAGAACACAATAAGGAATTAGGCATCCCACTCACTGACCAGCTGGTATTGGCACCCACGCTTTGCTTTAGGGGGCGGTTAGGTGTGGAATCACAGGAGATCCTGCTGGTACATATCAAAATCCCTGCCAACTATACATTCCAGCACAATGCTTGTGTGAATCCAACTCTAAGTGATCACAGACTTCCAATTATAGTTAAAACAGAACATATTGATGGCTGTATGATTTAAGAAACCTGTATTGTGGAGAGTAGATCATCTGACAGGTGACAATTATATTCAATAATTCAAAATATTTGATTCATGGAAAATGTAAAATACATATTTGTTTTAACAAAAGGGCACTGTGATTTGAAGACTTTAAAAAAAGTAAGATAAAACTGCTGGGTTGTATTCACATGTCATTCTGTGGCTCATGGTTTGTTAGGTTTGATGAGTATATGTAGGTCGGACGGATAGTGTAGGAGGCCTAAAACATGGTGGTTGTCTGGACTTGGATGTGAGTCAAGCAAGCATTCATCTCTCTAGAACCACCTGTTCTGTCCTCCCACTCAAAAACACTGGCGACCTTGAATCACAGACTGCAGTGGCACATCATAATGACTCATTTTAGCTCAAAAACAGTTCTATAACTGTTCCACAATTCTGTATTCAAACTACACCTATTGCTTCAACAGAGAGATTGATCTGCCCTCTCTGAGCTGTTTTTCCAAATATGTTCTTGATTAAGAGACAGGATTAGAATTTAACTTGAAACACACAAGGAAGTTGTTTGAGGTGAACTCATAAAATCTCTGCAGGTAATTAACTCAAAACATGATGTTCTCCTAGACCGCAGACGAAACGTACATTTAAAGGGATTGTGCCAGCAAAAGGGAAGAACCATGGGCAATGATTGTACTGAAACCATGAGAACATGAAAACATTCAATACTGTATGTGACAAAGAGAATCATCCGGCTGCATTGTGTATGGTTGGTCACTGGGCACCTGTGAGCATTTTAAAATATTTTATAACAAGGTCAGTGACGAGTCTTACCAAACCACAGCGTAAACCTGCCAGGCTCAGATTTTTAGAAACTGGGAATAAAGCTTCATCCACTCTGTTAAAACCACAAACACACAAAACAGAAGCTTTACACTGTACTTAACCAAATCTAAAATATGTTGTTTAAATACGTTTAAGAAACCACACCAAATTTCCCTTTCACTCACTAATGGGCACCCATGGTGGTTCCTATAGCAACGGCCCTAAACCATGCAATGGCAGATGGAAGCAAAGCTGGAGGGCTAAATTTATCTCCCAGCATCCTCCCTGACTACAGAGTGAGCGCCTGACAAGCCAAGGTGCCCCCCTTCCCTCCAAAAATCCCTATCTCTCTAGACAGGAGGTGATGGAAAAGGAAAAACAATTTCAGAAGCTAGTACTTTTCATTGTTTCCTTTAAATAATGAAATAAAACAAATGTCCAATTCAATTTGAAAAGATGAATGCAAAAACAAAATAATTTTAGGATTTCTTTCATTTAAAATGTAAAAAACAAATGATCATCCCAGGATTAGCAAAGCTATTGCACTATTGTGGTTCTATAACAAAATAAATACAGCAATAAAAATGTACACATACATGGTTAAAACTTAAAAAAACAAAAAAACTTGCAGTTACTGAATACTCATAATGACATCTCTGTATAACTTCACATTACATAACATTACTCATGCAGACAGAGATAAACTACATAAAGCGTCTATGCTCTGCAGTCATTCTGAATCTGTTGATGCACTAAACACCTGTGTCAGGCATTCCAGATAAGCCCTTGCTATGCATCTATTCTTTCAAGTCTCTTCCGTACACCTTACGCTTATCACATTAGCAAATCATCAGCCCAATCCCAATGACTTCATCTAGACTGTTCACGTCCATCTCCCGGGATTTAAATTTCCCCTCCCTCCGGTGAAAGAGCCCTGGGCCACCCCCGGGATCCATCCGCCCCGAGTCTCATTCATACGGCAGAGCAGCGTAGAGGAGGACACATACGCAGTACAGTCAGTCCATTCATTCTCTCTTTGCTTGCCTTCTGTACTGGCAGCCATTTGAAACACACACACGCACAGTACACTACAGGCAGCACGCAGCCTCCCAGACTCCACGTCAGTTAGTACATACTGTACAACCAGACATAAAACTCTCACAATTCAGCATAACACATAATACGATCCATACAGATAGCCGAGAGCCCTTTAAGATAAGCAGCATCAAGATCCCGTAAATGTGAGCTCTGCAGAAGTGGATGTGTGAAATCTGGTAATTAAGCAGATTAGACTAGTAATCATCATTGTTTTGTTTTTTTTATTTACCTGGAAGCTGCAGGTCTCCTCTTCAGCCCTGCTAATATGTGAGAGTAGTCAGGCTTTGAGTGAAGGCTGCGAGGCTGAGAGCGAGTGAGTCATAGCGAGAGAGACAGTGAGAGAGAGAGGCTGAATGTATGAATGAGCTGCCGTAGTCTAGCACGGTAACCGTGAGGGAAAGGGGAGGTGAGATTATGCTTCATGTACCGTGGATGGACAGTAAAGATTTTCTATGAGTGGGGAGGCACAGATGCCGCTTATCAATGGGAAATGTGTTATATATTTTCAGGGAGGGGTGTGGAGTGATAAAATCATTGACCATGTTTACTTTCTTAACACATCACCTGGTATTACTGTGAACAATTCATGTCAATTCATTGCTCGTTGCCCCAGAAATCAATGTGCTTTTGGACCGACGTCACGTATAGGCGCTGCAATCTATTGGGTAATGTTTTAGCAATCTTGCAATCAGGACAGGCTTCATCCTAGTATGTACTGCCCACTTTTCACAATCTAGCCAATTCCTGGCAGAACATGAAAAAAAAAAAAAAAAGTCTCGGTCTACATTATTTTATCACTGAACATTTTGTTTTCACTCAGAAATACAATTCATCACGCAAGAAAAAGAAAAATTTAATAGAGTAGCAAAAGACTTTGATTAACCACATCCTCTGATTTATTATGTTGTTAAATTTGAAAGGCTGTCAGTGTACAAATGCAAAGATTAAGATATTTGCTCAGATATCAGATATTTGGTGTCAATTTTTCTCCCAGTGAAGCATGACATCCAGTCGGGACCCATAATGATGTTTATAGAGTCAGTTGTCCAGCGAACAATCATCAATCATTCAATCATCAATAAATAATTTTTTTATCAGTATGTTAAGCTTGTGTAGTAAAATATCTAATTGTTCTATATAATACATAATAAAGAGTTATTTTCATATTAATAATTTGAAATAAGTTTAAAGTAATACTTCTAATGAGGGATGCATGATATTAGAATTTTGTGGATATCTGATCAATACTTTTTAACTCATTTTGATGATAGCCGATGCTGATACCATTATACTTATTTTTCCCTTTGTTTGAAAATAACACCAAGTCTCTCCTGTGCAAGAATTATAAATGAATTATTTTCATTTTAGTTAATATTGAGCAAACATTTTATTTTTGAGTAAACTTTGTAATTTTGAGGTCTTACCAAAATGTTACTTGCTGGAGCTTAATATATGCAATAAAAAGAACACAACACTTTTCAAGCTATTCTAGACACAATAGAAACAATATTGTTACTTTTTATATTAGTGAGGTGTCATGTGTTTTACCTGTGGTTATCATGATATAAATTAATGATACTATAAAAAGCTATGCTCTACCGGGCTGAGACCTGGTCGCTGACCATGGCAAACAGGCAGAAGCTGGCAGTGACCGAACGAGCCCTCGAGCAGAGGATGGCCGGTGTCAAGTGGACGGACCACATCAGCAACGAGCTACTGAGGAAGACGAGCAAGGTCAAGGATGCCGTCAACCAGGCCGAACAGGCCAAGAAGCGCTGGGCTGGACATGTGGCCAGGATGTCGGACGGGCGATGGGCGATGGACACGGGCCGTGACCAAATGGCTGCCTCTCGACATCAAAAGACCGATTGGCCGCGCCACAACCCCGATGGCAGGACTAGCTCAGACAAGAAATCGCAGATACTGGATGGGTCTGGCCAAGGACTAAAAAGCCTGGCAAAGTTGTTGTGACCTGCGTCGAAAGACTGAAATACAGACTCTGAAAGACCAATGGTTAGTTTTAATAAGAGTATAATTCTAACTCAGTAAGAATAGTTACATTGTACCCTTTAAAATGAGGTTGTTGATTTTTACAGATGGTACTGTTTGTGTTAATGAAAATACATTTACATCTGCATCCCAACTCAGGCTACTACCGATTCAATCTACTGTCAAATGTACATTTCCAAGAGACAAAACATTTACAAACAAAACGCTTTCAAGTCCAGTGGTCTCAGCGCACCTCAAGTACAGTGGTCTCAGTGCATCCGAGTTAGGTGGTCATCATTGGAGTTACTGCCACTGTCGTCTGCAATGTCTGTGATGACTACTGCCATCTTGTGCCACCGCAAACACTTCCACAGGCAGCGGCGACTGCTACAGGTCCTCCCGAGGATGTTATCTCTGTCACGGCCAAAGAGGCCGAATATGAACTCTCCGTCTAACATGTCACGTCTACGGAGGCCCGAATCTGAACTCTCTGTCTGCCCTGTCATGACCGAGAAGACCATTTATGAACTCTCAGCCAGCCCTGTCATGACCAAGTAGGCCATCTATGAACTCTCTTCCTGTCAGATGGATGTTCACATGGACTCTTGATATTCTTTTGTCAGTTCCTGTGTTTTTAGTTCCTGTTCCCTTGTCTCCATTGTAATCTTGTTAGTTTCCATATAAACCCTCGTTTGTTACCTTGTTAAATTATCACCTACACCTGTTTTTCACTTAGCTTGTTGTTCCCTTTGTGTATTTATACCCTTGGTTAGCTTCTGTTCTTGGTCTTGATTAGGGATGGAAAGATTACCGGCTTCACAATAAAATGTACTGACGGTTAGTATTATCGTTTAAAATGTAAAGTCCCAGTAAACCGGAAGTAACAAGTGAGTTTTTTTCAGTGCTGTGGCGTATTTCCAACTGAAACGGAATATTGAATAGAGGGCAGGGTTTCACTTCAGCGCTCCTCCTCTCCATCTCTCGCTCATAGCAGACTAACGGTTGGAGGGGAGTGGTTACGCATTTTCAAACCTAAGCCATCAAACTGACATCATCTGAGAAGGAACGGTGTTTCCAGACTGAAAGTTACTTTTTTTATTTTGATTAAAGATTACCACAACAAACATTTTTTTTTTTTCTGTGTATTAACTTGCACGGATTAAGGATTAATTGTTCACCCTAAGGCCTGTATTGTGTGCTAACAAAGTAAATAGGGTCAGCTTTGATTTCATGAGGACTTTAATTATCAGCCATAAGTGTAACAAAAAGTCCACTAAAGGCAAGTGTTCAGAACCCAAGTGCAGTTTATTCAAAAATCCAAAAAATAAAATAAAGACGTTGCAAAACAAACTTGGCTTGACTTGACTGTCATGTTTCTTAGTCTGTTTTGTTCTCTGCTATGCACTTCCTGGTCTTGTCATGTGATCCTGCCATGTGCTCCCTTGTCTTGTGTTCTGTTGTCATGTTCTCATTGGTTCATTGGTTCATTTTTGTTTACAGGTGTCCCTTGTCCAGTCTTTAGTCTCAGTGTATTTAAGCTCTCTTGTTTGTCTCTCCTGTGTCCTTGTCTTGTATTGATGTGTAGCCTGCTGTATTGGTGAAGTCTGGGGCCGGTTTGTAATGTCTTTGGTTTATGTTTTGAATTTTTGGATAAACTGCACTTGGGTTCTGAACACTTGCCTTCAGTGGACTATTTGTTACAGAATACAAGACTGCCAAACCATGAACCCAGCAGTTTCTCTGCTTTGCCTCGACAAGGTGATCAATCCGTAGAGTATTATGTGGTGGAATTTTGTGAGCTGTGTTATAAGGTGGACTTTGATGCATTAAAGGGCATCTTTTGCAATGGACTCAAGGACTTTAAGTTACCTAATGCCTGATAGCAGTGTCCAATGCCCGCACTTTTGCTGGCTGGGTCTTTTACTGTGGGGACTGTGGAAGAGGGGTGCCACAATCCCACAGTACCCTCCCCACCAGAGAGTCCCGCCCATGTCCAGAGCCAAGCCATGTCTGCGATCCACGCCCAGAGCCAAGCCCCAGACCAGCGTCCAGAGTGGGCTCCAGCCCCAGACCAGCGTCCTGAGAGGGCTCCAGGCCATGACCCCATAGTCCCGCCCAATATATATATATTTTTTTGCAGTGGATACCCTGAGAAGGCCTGGAAGGCCATGCTCCATGGTCCAGGTCCACACATGTTCCATGATCCAAGTCCGCCAATGCTCCATGATCCAGATCCGCCAACGCTCCATGATCCAGCTCTGCCCACACTCCACAATCCTTACATGATAAGGATCCTTACATGATAAACTCAAAAACATGAACATGGAACATGAACCCAAAAACACAGTGACAATAAGGAAGGAAATGCCACAGAATTAAATAAAGTGCATAGAGCTGCTTGTTTTATTTGTTGTTTGTTGCTCAAATATAAAACTTGTTGAAATGGTTTCAGTGTGTGCATCTGTTCTTTTTGAACACTTTCATCTCACTTGAACAAAACCATGATAATATTGATAATTTTGGTCACTATAATTGTGATATGATTTTCATCCCTAGTCTTGATTTCATTGTTCTGCGTCAAGCATCTTTTGTGGATTATCAAGTCAAGCGAGCATGTGACAATAATGGAGAAGCCCCCAGGTGTATCCACAACATTGAATCTGGCCCCTTTAAAAAGGTTTGGACACCCTTGGTCTACAGCAATACACCCACTGGCACAGACAATGTTGCTGGCTCTCGCACCTGGTCAGACTCTATCTTGTGAGTGGGCTCTGGGATGGAGAGGGCCTTTTGTTCAGACTCAGGCTCTGATCCTGGCGGGTACAGGCTCTGTGGTGGGGTCAGGTAGTATGTCTGTGCTGGGCAGTGTGGACTCTGGGTCCAGAGTGGGGCTGGTGATGTTCTCCTCAGCGGGGCAGATGGTGAATGGAGATCTGTTATTCATCAGTACCCACTCCACAAAACGCAGCAACATTTTGAGATTGGGTCTCAAAGGATTGTTGCTCCATGCAGAGCAGATGGACAACTGGTAAGTCCATTATTAAATCCTTTCTTGGTTCAGTCTTCTGTAACTGTGTGTGTTGGTGGCTATAATAATAGCACGGTGAAAGAGAATACCACAGAAAACTTATTTACAATTAAATAGTAGAGAGAGAGTAATAATAACACAACCACACAAACATAAACAAGACTGAACACAGAACCAAGGAAACTAAGGGCTTAAAACAACAAGATGGCGCCGCCGTGTTCAGTCGCCGTTCAGGTCGCTCCGCGAAGACTGTGCTTTTATTTATTATTTTACTCTTTTGCTCTCAATTTTTACAAATGTATCATCTGCATTGATCTGCTATGACAGCAAAACACTTTTGGACATTGGTTACCGCTACACTGGACCGTTTCAGGACACTTTCACCAATCCTCTGTGGCCATTTGAGATTCGTCGGAACGCAGAGTTGAACAATGGCTAGACGAGTCAAAGGCGAAGAATCAAGAAACAGCGAGAAACGTGCTGGGATCCGCAACAGACTGAGAAAAAGGGCATTCAGCCCACCTCTCGCGAGCATTCTGCTCGCAAATGTCCAATCCTTGGAGAATAAGATGGACGATCTTAGAGCGAGGATAAGTTTTCAATGGGACATGAGAGACTGCAACATCTATTGTTTGTCTGAAACATGGCTCACGCCCGCGGTCCTGGACACAGCTGTGACGCCGTCGGAGAACTTCTCTGTTTTTCGGATGGACAGAACAGCCGAGGCCGGTAAATCTAAAGGCGGTGGAGTGTGTTTCATGATCAACAAGAAATGGTGCGACCCCAGGAACATCTCCATTCTTTCGCGATCCTGCTCGCCTCATCTGGAACATTTAACAATCATTTGCCGCCCATTCTATCTGCCGAGGGAGTTTTCCTCGGTCATCGCCACTGCCGCTTACATTCCACCACAGGCAGACACAGGGCTGGCTTTATCTGGCCTTCATGATGTTACCAGCGGCTTCATAAACACCCCGATGCTGCTTTCATCGTTGCGGGCGATTTTAACAATGCAAACCTAAAGAAATTCTTGCCAAACTTTCACCAGCACGTCTCCTGTCCTACACGAGGAGCAAACACACTGGATCATTGCTACTCTCCGTTTAAGAACGCCTATAAAGCTCGTTCACTACCAGCTTTTGGCAAATCGGATCATGCCGCCATTTTCCTCACACCTGAATACAGACAAAGGCTCGTTCAGGAACCCCCGGTGAGGCGGGAAGTTAAACGCGTGTCACCCCATTCAGAGACCGCGCTACAGGCAGCGCTTGATGACGTCGACTGGGACATGTTCCGGGCGAGTTCATCTGATGTCAGCGAGTTCACGGATGTGGCGCTTTGCTTCATCAACACGCTTACAGAGCAAGCCACACAAACAATAACAATAACGTCCTTCTCAAATCAGAAACCGTGGGTGGACAATTCAATCCGCGCTGCAGTGAACACACGCACTGCCGCATACAACGCCGGTCTCCTAACAGGGAATATGAATGACTACAAATCATCCCACTATGCTCTCCGACACACAGTTAAATCCGCAAAGCTCCGTTATAAGGATTGAGTGGAGTCTCATTTCCAACTCAACGACTCCCGGCGCATGTGGCAGGGACTGAGGACCATCTGTGCCTTTGGATCTAAATCCTCTGCAGAGGTGAGAGCTGATCCGTTGCTTGTGAACGAGTTAAACTCTTTCTACGCTCGCTTTGATTGTAATCGCGGCAGCGCGACTCCGCCAAGTGACGCGTCAGAGGGAATTACTCAGAGCAGCAACATCCACGTGATCTCTATCTCGGAGGATGAAGTTCAGAGGGCACTCAAGCGTGTGGACGTCAGGAAAGCTGCCGGGCCGGAAGGTATTTCAGGTCATGTTCTGCGGTCCTGTGCTGATCAGCTCGCCAGGTTGTTTACATCCATCTTTAATGAGTCCCTCGCTACATCTGTGGTCCCCACCTCCTTCAAAAAATCCACCATCATCCCTGTCCCTAAGAACAGTAAACACTCTTGCCTAAATGACTATCGTCCAGTGGCTCTCACGTCTATAGTCATGAAGGTCTTTGAGAGACTCATTAAAAACACCATTTATTCCTTCATTCCTGACACTTTGGACCCTCTTCAGTTTGCCTATCGTCCCAATAGATCGACTGAAGATGCCATCTCTCATGTCCTCCACTCCTGCAGCAAAAGTGGGAACTACGTAAGGCTGCTATTTATTGACTATAGCTCAGCCTTTAACACCATAGTTCCCATTAAGCTAACCGCCAAACTCCTGGATCTCGGCCTGAATTCTTCTCTCTGCCACTGGATTGAAGACTTCCTCACTGGCAGGCCTCAGGTGGTGAGAGTAGGCCAGTTCACCTCCACCTCCATCACCCTGAGTGTGGGAGCTCCACAGGGCTGTGTCCTGAGTCCCCTGCTCTACTCTCTCTACGCACATGACTGTTTGTCCACACACAGCTCCACCTCTATCATCAAATTTGCTGATGATACTGTTGTCCTGGGCCTCATTTCCAACAACAATGAGACGGCATACTTGGACGAGGTGGAGCAACTAACATCATGGTGCCAGGACAACTGTCTCTCTCTGAATGTTGGCAAGACCAAAGAACTTATTGTGGACTTCAGGAAGAGACAGCAATGGACATACTCCCCTCTCATGATCAGCGGGTCACCAGTAGAGAGAGTGAGCAGCTTCAAGTACCTGGGTGTAAACATCTCCGAGGACCTGACCTGGACTGCTCACATTCAGACACAGGTGAAAAAAGCCAGGCAAAGACTGTACCACCTGCGCCAGCTGAGGAAATTCAGGGTTTCACCAGCTATCCTGAAAACTTTCTATTTAGGGGCAATAGAAAGTGTATTAACTCAGTGCATCACAGCGTGGTATGGGAACAGCACCAGTCATGACTGCAAAGCCCTGCAAAGAGTTGTACGCTTATCCAAGCGTATCTCAGGGTCAGCTCTCCCGTCTCTGCAGGACGTCTACACAAAATGCTGCAAAGGTAGAGCTACTAAGATCATCAAGGACTCTAATCACCCTGCAAACCCTCATTTCACGCTGCTGCTATCTGGTAAGCGCTTCCGAAGCCTGATGGCCAAAACCGAGAGACTCAGAAAGAGCTTCTTCCCCCAGGCCATCAGACTCCTGAACTCAGTTACTTAACATCACGTGACTTCACTTCAGGATAAACATCGACATATTGACATTGCACTGCACTTTCTGTTCTCGTTGTTACTGTGTAACAACCTGTTATAAACCTGTTTGCACATTATACTTTGTACATTTCTGTTAACCACATATTTATAAGTCTACAGTTTACTCACTGCACAGTTTATTTCACTTATTTTATTCCACTTCTTTATTTTTTTTTATTATTTTTTCTACTTGATTTATTTATAATTTCTACAGATATATATATATATATATATATATATAATATATATATATATATATATATATATATATATATATATATATATATATATATATATATATATATATACACTGTGAATTTGCACTGTCCATGGAGCGGACCTGTTTACATTTCACTGCCGGTTGTATATTCTGTATATAACTGTGTATGTGACAAATAAAACTCTTGAATCTTGAATCTTGAAATACACAGGACTAGATTAACAGAATTAGAGACAGGTGCATAATTAAATCAACAACCATGGAAACAGAAACCAAAGGAAACGGAACAGAATATCTAAATAAGAGTCCACAAAACTTTCCGAGACACATTCAGTTCACATTACATTAAATAATATATTCTTTTGAAATTCAAGAGTGACAATTATTATACATTATTTTTAATCATTGCTGTATTTTTATGAAATTGTAGGAGAAGCTGTATTTCCCACGTAATCTTCAACAGCAATGACTGAAACGTAATGTAGTGTAATGCAAATCTAGTGTCTGTTGGCACATTATTTAGAAGCATTTATAAGGATTCCCTCATTCAATATGGATAGAACTGGACATTTCTAGTTATTTTTATCTTTGTGTTTGCTTTTTCTAGCGTGGAGAGAGTGAGGTAGCACACTTTAAGCACACTTTCCCATTGAGTTTTCAGCTGCTCCCATCGGCCCTGAATCTGGACAAGATGGAAAGAATCAGGCCACAGGTGGAAAAAAGGGGGTCCAGTTAGAGTGACTCTGGAGAATGTCCTCTGCTCCAGCTGAAATAGGATCAGGAGCTCTGACATCACCACAGTTTTCTGTTTCTTTCCATTCATACGGTTTTAAGGAATCTGAAGCTCAGTGTGCAGTACTTTGTGCAGTACTGAAGGTAATAGGCTGCTGGGTGAGAAAGGGCAAACTTGAAACACATCCCTGCTGAAAAGACCAGTTTAGACCAGAATGAGTTCAATGCTGGTTCAGGGTGTTTTGGTGCTTCTCGTAAATTACTTTTGTATCACTGAATACTTTTCACACATTTTTATGTTGATTTGAGTCAGTAACAGCTACAATTTTTCACATTGAGAATTTTAATGAATAGGAAAAGTGAAAAAGTGATGTAAATGGACAACACACTTTCATGTGCTTTCCCGTTTTCTATGGTTAGAAAAAAACTATGACCTCATGAAGGTGAAAATGCCCCGTACTATCATCAGAATGTCACAGTTCTGTTCAGTTAGTTTCATTTTCATTCATTTTCCTTTTAGGCCTAGTCCACACATACACAGGTATTTTTATAAACAAATTAGGTTTTTTTTTTTTTGGGCGTGTGGGCAAACGGCCAAATCGCATAGAAAAAGTTGAAATACCCATGTGCGTGTAGACAATGCCTTAGGTTGTTTTTTCAGTCATGTGTTCTCCTTTGTCTTAGTTTCAATCATTAGTTTCTATGGACACTGAATAATCGCCACAGCTGCTTATCATTTAGTTCATCATTGCTGTCTATTTAGGTTCCTCTGTTTGTATCACTCATTGTCTGGTATTGTTTGTGTTGAGCACATTGTTTTGCGTGCCTAATTGTTCTTGGAGTGACCAGCCTTTAAGTTTAGTAATAAAACTTTGTTTTATTTTAAACTTTGTGGACTTCTTCATCATCTTACTCTTAGCGTTACAGAATACCAAACCTGAAAACGTGAAAATATGGATATTGCATCTATTAATGTTCCCCCATTGAGGGGAAACAAACTGTTGAGAAGAGCCACAGTTTATTTTTTTGCACTGTGGGTGAATGGATCCACATTCACAGTGGACAAAGTGGATATCGATTACAACATCAACATCCAGCCTCACCTTGCAGCCGTCTCACAGTCTGACCCAGAGCCCAGCCCGTAACCACCCCATCAATGGATTTCATGCCAGAGCCCCCCGCAGAGTGGAAGCTTCCGCCTGCCGTGACATGTGAGCCAGAGCCTGAGGAAGCCGAAGCATCTCAAAGAGTCGCCCCCCGGAAGCATCTTGAAGCTTCTCAAAGAGTCTGACCAGGGGTGTGAGCCAGCATCATCGTCCATTGCTGTGCAAGTCCTTGTGAAGTACGAGGGGATGGAGGCGAGCCCCACCCACCCGTCCACCACTCAAAGTGAGTAAGTCCGAGTACCGAACTTAAAGGACAATCTATGTGAGTGTGAGAGATAAAGGTGCATCATTGTCTTCAGTCCTGTTAACCCTGCCCAGCCTCCCTCTCCCACTACCTCTCCAGACTTCCATTAAGAATGCATTGTTTTTGGTTGGTTTCTGTGCTGTTCACCATTCTCCTCCTCAGTCCTCAGCCACTCCTGTCACCCGGTCATCGCTGTCTCCCATCATCCCCTTGATTCCACCTCAGCCTCCTCTCAGTGGCTATACCACTGATCTGCTGGGAGTTATCGCCTCCTGGGTGTGATGAGCCCATGGCTCCACCTTCAGCCTTGGAGTGTTCTGGTCCACTTTTCGACCGGTCGTCCTTAGTCCTGCACTTCTTCCTTCCAACTATGTGAATGTGATTTCACCAAATACAACATGTTCCTGGATCAACATCTTTCCTGGAGCAGCATTCCAATCAACCAAATTTGAGGGAAATTTACAGTTTATGTCAAGTTTAGGCTTACAACCAGGATTAGTTGCTTCTACATTAGTGTTATTCATCTATCATTTCCCTCTGATTTTAAGGATAATTTATGGGTAGAGTTAGGTTTAGCAGTAGGGACAGGGTTAGGACTAAAATATCATCCTGAGTAAAACTTTTCCACTGAAATGGTGCCGGTGCTTATGCTGGTACTGAACTGGGTAAACTTCAAACCTCTCTGAATGATGACATAAGTCAAATAAGTTACTAAACAAGCTTCCCATGTATGCCACATTGTTTACTCTTAATTTTAAGAATATATTTTAACTTTGAAATGAATTTAATTTATTTCATGCTATCACAGACTGCTTTTCATAGCTCAGCCAGAGCCACTGTGCAACACAAGAATAGGATGTCTGTCAACTGGAGATGACTACATCAGACATTTCCAGAGAAGACAGCTCTAGTTCCCTTTCAGTGAAACTTGACGGCGCATCATGGCGTTGACTCTATGGGAACACTTTGCGTGAGCCAGTGTCTGAAGCACGTGCCCAGATGCACCAATTCCTGATTGGCTATACTTGATGATGTAGCAATATAATGTAGTACATCACTGAAACCATAAATAGATGCCAGACCAGCGCATTGTCAGCTTCTTTGTCTTCAGAATCTGCATGTTTGCTGAACTATGTGTGTATCGTCTGTCATTAGTCAAGAGTTACTAAGAAATGTCTGGCTCTAAGTAGAGGTCTGCGTGGGACTGTTTTTTGTTTTTTTGTTTGTTTGTTTTTTCGTCCTGCTCCTGCTAGGTGTTATTCCGCACCTTTAATTCACTCTGTGTTCAATCGCTATCTGCTTAGAATGATTTTCTTCCTGACCTGACCAATGCTGCTAAATCCCATTAATTTCACATTTGAATTTTCCCTAAAGAAAGAGAGAGTGATTGGTGATAACAAATATAAAATGTTGGCTATACAAGAATTGTATTTATTTTTGTTGCTCTGGGCAGAAGAGATGTTCCTGTCTTTGAAAGCAGTTTACATTCCAGGACATGTTAAACGTGCACAAGTGGTGGAGACCATATGCCAGAGGTACGGCTGAGTGGAAACGGACCAGTTTGCCTCCAAGATGACAACCCACTGTCCTTTCTGGTTCGCCCTCACATCAAGAAAAAATAAAAAAAAAATAAAAATAAAAAAAAAACACTTTGATATCATTCACATTTATTCCAAGTAAATTCCATTTCCTTTTGCAAAACATTTAATTGTGGCTGAATACCATGAACAAAAATCACCAGGCTAAAGAACACTTACCCAAGGAAATTTTGCCTATGGTTTAAAGATATCATAGCAAAAACACCTAGCCTAACTAATATACATTTCAAGCATTATTAAAGACAAGTAAACACTTAGTAATAAAAATAAAAGGCATTCATTGGCGATCCCGGTTTTGAAAGAACATTTGTCTCAAGTGCAGGGGACAATCTACCACCCCAAGCCAGAGATCTGGAGACTTTGGGTCTAGCTCCTGAGGGGTACCAGCTCATAAAATTGAGATAATTCTGAGTTCTAGAACCCCTTCCACCAGGAAGCTCTATGCCCTAAAATGGCGACCCTATTTATGGTACTAGCAGTGCAATCTGAAACCAGTCAACTGCCCTGTTAGTTCAGTGCTGGAGTTGCTTTAAGAATGCCTTTTAAGAATGCTTTAAGAATACCTCCATCACCCTGAGTGTGGGAGCTCCACAGGGCTGTGTCCTGAGTCCCCTGCTCTACTCTCTCTACACGCATGACTGTTTGTCCACACACAGCTCCACCTCTATCATCAAATTTGCTGATGATACTGTTGTCCTGGGCCTCATTTCCAACAACAATGAGATGGCATACTTGGACGAGGTGGAGCATCTAACATCATGGTGCCAGGACAACTGTCTCTCTCTGAATGTTGGCAAGACCAAAGAAATGATTGTGGACTTCAGGAAGAGACATCAACGGACATACTCCCCTCTCATGATCAGCGGGTCACCAGTAGAGAGAGTGAGCAGCTTCAAGTAACTGGGTGTAAACATCTCCGAGGACCTGACCTGGACTGCTCACATTCAGACACAGGTGAAAAAAGCCAGGCAAAGACTGTACCACCTGTGCCAGCTGAGGAAATTCAGGGTTTCACCAGCTATCCTGAAAACTTTCTATTTAGGGGCGATAGAAAGTGTATTAACTTTTGTGTATTAAGTGCATCACAGCGTGGTATGGGAACAGCACCAGTCATGACTGCAAAGCCCTGCAAAGAGTCGTGCGCTTATCCGAGCGTATCTCAGGGTCAGCTCTCCCGTCTCTGCAGGACGTCTACACCAAACGCTGCAAAGGTAGAGCTACTAAGATCATCAAGGACTCTAATCACCCTGCAAACCCTCATTTCACGCTGCTGCCATCTGGTAAGCGCTTCCGAAGCCTGATGGCCAAAACTGAGAGACTCAGGAGGAGCTTCTTCCCCCAGGCCATCAGACTCCTGAACTCAGTCACTTAACATCACGTGACTTCACTTCAGGATAAATAAACATCGATATACTGACATTGCACTGCACTTTCTGTTCTCGTTGTTACTGTGTAACAACCTGTTATAAACCTGTTTGCACATTATACTCTTATACAAGTCTACAGTTTACTCACTGCACAGTTTACCTCACTTATTTTATTCCACTTCTTTATTCTTATTTTTTTACTTTTTTCTTCTACTTGATTTGATTATTTATAATTCTACAGATATATATATATATATATAGATATATATATATATATATATATATATATATATATATATATATATATTAGTACTTTTTTTATCCTATTTCTATTATAATCTCCTCCTTGTGTTTTTAACTGTGAATTTGCACTGTCCATGGAGCGGACCTGTTTACATTTCACTGCCGGTTGTATATTCTGTATATAACTGTGTATGTGACAAATAAAACTCTTGAATCTTGAATCTTGAATCTTTCAATGGGTTTGACCAATGTAGCATTCTAGCTAAAGGTCTATGTGGCTGCCATTTCAGTTCGCCACATACCTTCAGAGGGAGCTTCTGTTGGGAGACATCCTCTGGTGTCTCAGTTCTTGTGAGGTACCTGACAGATCAGGCCTATCTGCCAGTCGAGAGTTCACTCCTGGGACATAGCATTGGTCCTGGGAGCCTTAGCAGAAACCCCATTTGAGCCCTAGCAGAAACCCCATTTGAGCCCTTGGAGTCGGTCTCTGAAGAAATGCTGTTACTTAAAGTAGCTCTGTTACTAGCAATGACTTTGCTTAAGAGAGTAGGAGAGTAGTAGGCTCTTCCTGCTTAGACTTTTCTCCAGGTGATGTCAGAGCTATGTCCACAGCTCAGGCCAGGGGCATAAATCCTCTCAGCTTCTGGTCTGCTTTGAGGGCCGCAGTTGAAGGAATGTGGTCACCAGGCAGCATATCTCACATTGATGAGATGCAGGGAATGGCTTCATCTTTAGGGGTTAGGGCCCAGTCCCGTCTTCCAAAGCTCTCATTAGGGATGCATCCTTACCAGATGTTTGTGCTGCGACAGGATGGTCCTCTCTGCATAGATTCATCAGGTTTTATAGTCTGGACACAGATTCAACCCTAGGGTCTCAAGTCCTTGAGGGTTGATTTGGGACTGATTACTGTTTCTGTAGATACACAGCCTTGTTGGGCAGGCACTATCCCGAGGTACTATCACAGAGATGTTTTGTTTGCAATTTGGGGAAATCAGCAGCATCAGCAGCAAAAAAAAAAAAAAATATATATATATATATATATATATATATATATATATATATATATATATATATATATATACACACACACACACACTCACCAAAAGGATTATTAGGAACACCATACTAATACTGTGTTTGACCCCCTTTCGCCTTCAGAACTGCCTTAATTCTACATGGCATTGATTCAACAAGGTGCTGAAAGCATTCTTTAGAAATGTTGCCCATATTGATAGGATAGTATCTTGCAGTTGATAGAGATTTGTGGGATGCACATCCAGGGCACGAAACTCCCGTTCCACCACATCCCAAAGATGCTCTATTGGGTTGAGATCTGGTGACTGTGGCCATTTTAGTACAGTGAACTCATTGTCATGTTCAAGAAACCAATTTGAAATGATTCGAGCTTTGTGACATGGTACATTATCCTGCTGGAAGTAGCCATCAGAGAATGGGTACATGGTGGTCATAAAGGGATGGACATGGTCAGAAACAATGCTCAGGTAGACCATGGCATTTAAACGATGCCCAATTGGCACTAAGGGGCCTAAAATGTGCCAAGAAAACATCCCCCACACCATTACACCACCACCACCAGCCTGCACAGTGGTAACAAGGCATGATGTTCTCATTCTGTTTACGCCAAATTCTGACTCTACCATCTGAAATCGAGACTCATCAGACCAGGCAACATTTTTCCAGTCTTCAACTGTCCAATTTTGGTGAGCTTGTGCAAATTGTAGCCTCTTTTTCCTATTTGTAGTGGAGACGAGTGGTACCCGGTGGGGTCTTCTGCTGTTGTAGCCCATCCGCCTCAAGGTTGTGCGTGTTGTGGCTTCACAAATGCTTTGCTGCATACCTCGGTTGTAACGAGTGGTTATTTCAGTCAAAGTTGCTCTTCTATCAGCTTGAATCAGTCGGCTCATTCTCCTCTGACCTCTAGCATCAACAAGGCATTTTCGCCCACAGGACTGCCACATACTGGATGTTTTTTCCTTTTCACACCACTCTTTGTAAACCCTAGAAATGGTTGTGCGTGAAAATCCCAGTAACTGAGCAGATTGTGAAATACTCAGACCGGCCCGTCTGGCACCAACAACCATGCCACGCTTAAAATTGCTTAAATCACCTTTCTTTCCCATTCTGACATTCAGTTTGGAGTTCAGGAGATTGTCTTGACCAGGACCACACCCCTAAATGCATTGAAGCAACTGCCATGTGATTGGTTGATTAGATAATTGCATTAATGAGAAATTGAACAGGTGTTCCTAATAATCCTTTAGGTGAGTATATTATATATATATATATATATATATATATATATATATATATATATATATATATATATATATATATATATATATATATATATATATTAAAATACACTCTGTGTGTAATTCACTGAAATCACCTTTTCTTTGGCAAGCCAAAAGCCAAAGGCAACAGTGGCAAGGAACCAAAACTCCTTCAGGGCCAGAATGGAGAAAAAAACCTTGGGAGAAACCAGGCTCAGTCAGGGTGCCAGTTCTCCTCTGGCTGACGAACAAACAGTGTATGATTATAATTCTGGCAACATTTCAGGTCTTAAGTCATATTAGGTAAATATATATTTGTATGATTATTCGAAAGATTGGAGTCGTCACAACGGAGACGGGTTTACTGAGGATGTCGTGTCGATGCAGCATTTACAGGGGGAGTTTAACTGACTCAATCTTGAGTACCTATAGAGTAGTATTGCATTCTTCATATCTCCGAAGAGTCTTTAGTTTTATCATATTTAGAAAAGACAGATATGCTGTATCGATTCTTTCCGAAAACAGCTGAACTTATGAAGGCGTGCAGTGTGCGGAGCTAAAGAGTCACTCACAATCACACACACACACACACACACACACACACACACACACACACACACACACACACACACACACACACACACACACACACACACAATACATCATCACATTATCCCTAGATAACTTTCGATTCTCTATACGTTTGTGATGTTTACATTATATTACTTGCGTGCCGATTGCCAAAAAAACACAGACATTTGATGCAGTTTCACTCACCTCCTACAGTTTCAACTCATGACCAGGAACAAACAAACACACTTGCAGAACTCCGTTGGTGCTCCGGGAAAACAAACTGCATCCACTATTTCCTTATTGCTGGGTTGTTTGGGAAGCTGAACAAGGTTATCTTTCCCTCACAACCAGAAACACACTTTACTGTCTTTAGTGACATTGTTGATTTCGTGGTCTAAATGACAGTGCTGCCAACGGCTTCTGTAACCTGAACTAAGCAAGTTGATGTGTGCGCACGTGCTCATCCGGGGAAAGTGACGAAATGCATGGCCATACTCAAAAAAAAAAATTCTGAAACATGTTTGAATCCTGAAGGAGTGTATTTGCAACAGAAATACTCTGTCATAGATCCAACAATTTTTTTTAAATTTTGGCCATGTTTAGAATGAAAATCCATGTATGGAGCAGTTCACACAGAAGGGAGCCTTTAAAAAGATGTTGTCGAGCAGCTGTATCTTTAGTAAGGAAGGGTCTCAACACATGTTATTAAAAATGTGCGGTCACCTATGAGATGTGGCGCAACGGTCAAAAATGTGCGGTCACCTATGAGATGTGGCGCAACGGTCAAATTTACTAGTCATTTTCCAGAAACAACAGTATATTTGAAAACCATTGTAAAAGCATAGTCCCTGCACATTACAAAAAAAAAAAGCTCTCTTTAAAGCAAGGATAACAGCGCAGCAGATAACTATAGACAGAATACATGTATTCTGAGTTACTCAACCCGTCCTCGCCATGTCACATTAGACTAGAAAATCAGACACTAGGTGAGTCTGTCTTACCAGTGTACTCCAGATGGCTCGGTCTGAAAATCCTGTACTTTGCACCAAAGGAGAAAACTCTGGGCTCAATGTCACCTGCAAAACAGAGAGCGACAATCACATATAGTCACATATAGTCTAAACCAGGGGTTTCCAATTTTTAGATGTTACAGACCTCCAAAATGATCATTCTTGTGTGAGGGACCCCATCCTAAAATATGTATAAATGGTATATGCACTGAAAATGTAATAAATATTTGAAGTAGGGCTTTCAGCTTTAACGTGTTAACATGTTAACGCAGTGCAATTCATTCAATATCATCCTTAACACGTTAAAATAAATTAACACAAATAACGCTAATAAATTACTGAAGCATGTGCAATTGCGTCATTAGCGTAATTTATGTCATGCAGTTACATGATCTTAGAAGTAAGTCAGGAGTTTATCACACTGAGCATTTACAATGGCACAAACACCATTAACCCTGGTAGGCGGAAATTTATATTCTAACCCTTTAACCCAATTTCGTTTCTCTATTTGCGATCATATCATATTAAGCCGCTAAACTCGAGGAAAGTTTAATTCTTTCAAAAAGTCAGTCCAAAACAGTGCTAATGTAAAGAAAACCAGAATAAAGAGTATTCATTCCAGTGTCTGTTTAGCTTTAATACACAAGCTCGTCATTGTTTCTGAAGAGCAATCCCTCATGCATCACACTGTGTGAAATAACAGAACATCAAAATCCACCGCTGGCCAGATGATATGCAAACTACGTTTCTCAGTTGGATAAAGCAAACCACCATCTCACTAGTAAAGTTTTGAAGGATGTGGATTGTAATCAAGGCAAAGACAATTGCAGTGACCATACAGGTGGTACAGTAAGCATGTGCAAGTCTGTTAAATTGAAGTGCAAACAAACCGTGTGCTCTCAACGCATTGATCGCACATTTTATTTATGCACATTTCAGTATATTCAGTACATTGTTTCCACACACATTCAGGATAATGTTTTTATCTGTCATGTGTATGTTGCTGTGTTTAGTAATTCTGAATGGATCCGTGTACTGCAGTAGGTATATGCATGTGGTTCTGGGGGGTATTCCAGAAAGCAGGTTATGTGACATACCCGGGTATGTTTAAGAGTAAGTTAGCGGATAACCTCAACTTTCGGTTCCAAAAACGGAGGTAACTTTCAGGGTATGTAAGTAACCATGGCAACTCACTCTCTGAACATAACCTGCTCCGGTGTGCGCGGCAAAAATGACGTCAACGCAGAGTGAGCGGTCATGCGCGTTGAGAGCGCGAGACCCCATTTTGCTTGGCGGTGAACTTTCCGCACGGCTCCGCAACCGAAGATGCACGAGTTCGAGCCGAATCTGGCCGAGCATGACGTCTTATCACACCGGCACCCAGTTTGTGCGTCTAAATCAGTTGCTTATATTTACAAAATGAGCCAACAACAGCAGAAATAAGCCCTTTTATTAAAAATAAAGATCCATGTTTGATAAAAATGTTCACGAAACTAACTGAAAATGTTTATAGAAATAATTTTTTTTTTAAGAGATCGTTAACTTAGTTGTATACATGTTCTCCCATCCATGTATTCTGTTCTAATGCCACAAGCAATACTGGGTTTACTGGGTTTTACACGATTCTTTGGTAGTGTGGTTTTGGTAAAGTTTAATAAAGTAAACATTGTCACGTGTGTACCTTACTTCTCACCACTGTTTCCTGATGGTTTATAGAACAATTACTCTAAGTTGCCCTCCTGTCGTTTCAAAGAATTATGGGAAGCCAAAGAATCCAAAAGTGGGACGAGACAGCGGGATGTTACAGAGCTCGCGCGGGATGTAATCCTCACCAGCGCTGCGCTGACTAATTTAAACTGATACAAGTTAATTTGGCGCCACTCATTTACATTTTACCCATGAACCTCTGCTATTTAATGTAAATGGGTGAAGTCAAATGGCTATATGCACATTGTAGAAACAATTTTAACAACTCCTGACATTTTAAACAGAATTTATGAGGCTCTAGGGGACAGAGACATTCATTCAGAAGTTTTTATCTACAGAATACAAATTAAATGATCTTGAATAGTGTTACAAGTCAACAGTAGTGTTTTGTGCGTCGATACTGAACTGCACATATGTAGCCTATAGAGTTTTGCATTCAGCTATCATTTGTCCCACTCAACTTTAATTCCCACACACTATATGCCATATCTATATGCCACGCTATATCTTTAGTTTTAACATTTTATTCAAAATGAACAAATTATTGTTTTAATTATGGAATTCGGAAAAAGCTTAAAGTCTGCAAATGATAGCTGAATGCAAAAATTAATAAAATAAATTACCTGAACATGTAAACTCTCTGATATAATTACCAGGAGGTTGGCGTGCTCCTCAAGACAACTACGATATTGAAAGTCATTGAAGTTTCTGCTTTGTACAGTTCTTTCCGTATAGCCTCTATATGTATATGTGCAGTTATCAACGCACACCACTACTGTTGACTTAAGTAACACTATTCAAGATAATAAACAAAAGAAATGTATGCATTTCGTCCTGATTTCCAGAGAACCAATGTTTGCAAGGAATGAGGGGTTTCTTTATTTGTATATTTGAGTGTATTTATGGTTTGAGCTGCGCTGTTTAAATTGGTTTAAACGAGTCGTCTGCGCGGCTCGATCTAGTGTACCGCGCAGATGACATGTCCGTGCGGCGCGAGCTCTGTAACACCCCGCTAAAGAATAGCACAACGGCGAGCACGCCGAGTATAAACACTTCCTCAAACGGACGAGACGCGTACGCAGTCAGCGGACGCATGGTGGACGTCATGGTGGGGACGAAGCTCTTGCATAATTTGCAGACGACATTGGTCTGACCACGGTCAGACTTATAAGATCCAAAAAAGCTGCCATACTGGCGAGCTGACTTGTTTTCCTGATTTATAAACAATTTTCTCACTCGCTGCGGCACTCATTTTCCACGTATCACTCCACGCCGGTTCTGTTACTGAACTAAACTTGATACTGTTAAATGATTGACTGTTAGCGTGTCACTCCCTATGTTGCTAGGTTACCAGAGAGTGAGTGCCTTTGTCCATGTAACCAAACTTGCTTCGCAACCTCTGGTTTCTTCCAACGTTTTATGGAACGCATTTTTTATTGATATCGATTACGTGTCTATCACGATACATATCGTTATCGCCCAGCCCTAATTTCTTAGTTCATGACCCCTTTAATATTAATTAATCAGCAAAAGACAACTGCTCTTGACTGAATAACTTTTGTAGCATTAATAAGAAACTATGTATATTTAAGTCAGTGAAGACAATGCAGTCTTATTTGTACATTTGATTATTATTATTATTTTTATTAAACATAAAGCACTGTTTATTTCATTTGAAGCCTTCTTATTTTGTATTTGTCCTGTTGTTTTCATGTAGGGTACAACGGGGCTAAAGGCTCCATGGGGTAAAAGGCTCCTTTGATTTTATTTTCCTCTAAACCACTAGATGGCACAAAAACTTGCCTCAGCACTTTCCAAAACATCCACTTTTCAAGATGCACGTGGAAATTTGTCTGATCTTTGACGTGATCATGGGCAGCAGCGCAAAGTTGATTCTGCGCTCATTTGATCTAATATTTGAGGTTTTAAAATGTTGTAGATTTAAGTAGCAAATAAGAATCGCTAAAATGATTGAATATATTTTGAAACAAAGGTCTTGTTAATGTTTGTCAGTTTTGTTCAAGGTAATTAAAGCAACAGTTTTTCAATAACGGAAGAATATGTAAAAGTATGGTATTTGGGGTAAAAGGCCCCCCTGCTGTTGGGGCAAAAGGCTCCATATTTAACATGATAATAAACAGCGGCTGACTTTAACATTTGTTGACATGACATGATTAGATTCAGACCGTAAGTATCATATATTAAGTTGTGTGTCCACTTTAGAGATAATCGCCATATTTATAATGAAACCATCAGATTTAAAAAAGTGATATAATCATATCATATAATAAAATATAATTTATTGTCACTACTGTAAATCTATATTAATTATTATGGATCTCCTTCAATGCTTTCAGAATCTTTACTTTTTAAATGATTTTGTTTCTATATTTTTCAGATATATTTCTATATTAACATATTTTAATGACAGGATATTTACTGATCAAAAATGAATTATTTTATTCATTAAAATAAACAGAAAATAGTTCAGACTTAGCTAAAGTGATTGTTTTGAACAAGTATTCACTTTGACATTATTAAAAACATATTATTTTAGCTGAAGTATTTGTATTAATACTGTGTGCCTTTTGCCCCATGCTGGTGAGCCTTTTACCCCATGTGTGGGGTAAAAGGCCCCCCTCAACACCCCATACATTTTTAAGATTTTTAAATAAAAGAAACCTTTTATAATTTATATTCACACAAAATCTGAGCCCCTTTAGCCCCGTTGTACCCTATGCTTGACACTTTTTTTGGCAAAAATGACCTTCATTGTCTTGTCCAAGATCTTGAGAAACACATATTCAGTTAAATGTGTCAGACATCTTTACTGGTAGTGTACTGTATATCACAGTAGCTGACGATTTTAAAGTATATATGCGTGTTTGTTTAAGAAAGAATGTGTATGTGTATGTGCCATGTATTCACAATAAATGAGGGTCTTTCATTTCCCTGTAAGCATCCAGATGGGCACCTGAGAGGGCTAAAAAAAAAGACGTCTGTCACACTCCTTGTCTATAAACCCACACACATACACTAATACACGAAAATATGTACACGCACACATACAAACAGCCTTAAAACTGGGGTTATGATGGCCTTCCCAGGTAATGTAACACGAAAACCATAGACTGGACCACTACTTCAAATAAAACTGTGATCCGAAAAAAAAAAGTACAGGAGTGCACAAAGGGACCCCTGAACTTCAAACATATATTTGTAGCCACAACATAACTTGTGGTGGGACTTTTCTGGAAGATGTGTTATTAACTAAAAACAGCACTGTTTACACAGTATGTACCACTGCCAATATTGGTCCAGTAGTAATATAGTCTGTCTTGGAAAAGGTGGGCTCAGCATATTATTGTCACTGCTGTTAAAATGCTGCCACAGCACAGGATCACACATTTGGACCTTGGCAGATTAAACCAGGATGGATCAAACCAACTGTATCCAACCAGAAAGTGTAAGAGAAAAAAAAAAAAAAAAATTCATCACATATGAGTCACTTTATTTCCAGTAAAGAGCCTCACTGAGCACCCTAACAGTCTCATTCCTGACACTCGCTATTACTGTTTCTTGGGTTGCTTACTGGAAAAGCCCTCATTATTTTACCAAAAGATGCTCAGCATCTTTACAGTGTATAAAGTTATAGTTTAGTGACTTGTAGGATGGATATCATTAAAATGTTTTTGGAAAAAGTTGTTAAACACTAAATGGTAGTTCACTGACTGAAATTGAGAAGTTTTTAATGGAAAAAGGGAAATCACTTATATCATAAAAAAAAGAGCCGGTGAGGATTAGAATGGATAATAAATATAAAAAAAGAAAATATTTGCGCTTGTTTTGACAAAAATGTAAAGAAAATCAAAACATGCAAAACCATACAGATAAATATGGTTTATATGCGGGCATTCTCATTTCAACCCAATCACAGTACATTTGGAAATTATACTGTATACTTAATATATAATAATAATTATATACTAATAATAAGATAACAGATTTAATGTTTAAAATTATTTTTTAATTCTGGCAATGAAAATAATAATACATTTAATCCTGGTTTGTGGCCTGATGGTTAGAGAGTCAACCTTTGGTAACCCAAAGGTTGCAGGTTCGATTCTCAAAACCAGCAGGAAATGACTAAGGTTCCCTTGAGCAAGCTCCAGGTGTGTGTGTGTGTGTACTTGTACAACTATCTCTGTGAGGACAAGTTTGAGTTTTAGACCAGCGGAGTGAGGACAAAGAGAGTAAAGTGAGGACATTTTGGCCGGTCCTCACTTTCTGAGAGCCCTTTAAAGGTCTGTTTGAGGGTCAAGACTTGGTTTTAGGGATAAGGTTATAATTAGGTTAAGGGTAGGTTTAGGGTAAGGGTTCGGGTTAGGCACTTAGTTGTGATGGGTAGGGTTAGGTTAAGGGGCTAGAGATTGTATTGTGTCAATGAATGTCCTCACAAAGATAGATGTACAAGAATGTGTGTGTGTGTGTGTGTGTGTGTGTGTGTGTGTGTGTGTGTGTGTGTGTGTGTGTGTGTGTGTGTGTGTGTGTGTGTGTGTGTGTGTTGTAGTGTTTATTACTCACTACTCCTAATATGTGTGCACTGACTTGGATGAGATAAATGCAGAGGACAAATTCAGAGTATGGGTTAGCCGTCCACACCAATTATCTCAGACAACTCAGGTGAACTAAAAGTATAACAAACTACTATGCCAAGCTTTCCCAATCTACATCTATCTGAAAATCACAAGCTTATTGCTTCACACGTCATATCAGGCCTGCACACACTTTTAGTACACTTTTAGTATTGTCTTTAGAGCAACTGCTGAGTAGTTGAGCTGAAATGAAAGCATTATGTGATGCAATTCATAAAAAAACATAAAAGTAAAACAAGACTGGGGTATATAGGCAGCTGTTAATGCACTAGTTAACCACCACAAGGTGGTCGTTTTACTGTCTGAAAATGCTCAGTCTATGTTGTATCAGATGAGCCGTAGAATAGATCAATGCTAATGGTGTCAGGCAGGATGCATTAACACTCAGCTAATGTTAAACAGGATGCAAAGCTTTGTGTCATATACAGACCCAACCTTGAATCTTGACGTTCAATGCGTAATGTCCAACCCAGACACACTGGAAAAACGTGCCTGAGGAAGCATTTCTGCAAAATGATATTTCGCGACACTTTCAAAGTGAAATGTCCAGTGAGTGGCGCTAAAAGCATTTTAAGTTTTATCCAAAACAGAAGAACGTGAATCTCGCAAAGTTGCATTATGTTTATTGTTGTACATATTGCTGCAGTTCAGATACATCAGATTCATAACATTAAATAAAAATGCATGAGCTGGCCTGACCATGTCATTTTAGCTTTCTTATAAAAGAGCTCAATGCTGTACCAAGGGAGCTACCGAAAAAGTTTACATCAGAAAAGCCATACATAAGCTGGTTATTTGATGCAAATGTGAAAATGTATTAGTTTACAAGGCATGCACTATGTTAAAAGAATTTTGAGGTCATAGCAGTATTGTGCAAGGAATAATCAAGGAATGTGCCCATGTAATCATAATTTGTGTAAAAAGTTGTTGGGGTTGCCACTAGTGTTAATTTTAGCTGGAAACTACAGTGAATTGTAATATATATATATATATATATATATATATATATATATATTATGTCCAATTTTGCAAACATTTAGGTAAAGGGGCATTTTCCAATGAGCCTGGGTTGTTAATGCCACTACTGGTGTTATCAGTAACATTGTAAAACGAAACAAAGCAGCTAAAATCTAATAAAAGTCCAATTTTGTCCTGGTTTTTGAGAGCACAGAAAATATGAGAGCAGTGCAGGCAAACAGATCAGTTCTGATGGCAAGGTGATGTCATGCGGAGAGGGACCAGACATATGTTCTCTCATTTCACCCACACTGAATCAAGAGACAGGCTATGGCACACTTCCAAATCCCTCCTGCCCTGAAATCTATAGCTTTCATAGTATGAGATAGATAGATTAGGGTGGGTGATGGGGGTTTGATAAGTACAATCATGAATACTGTAACTGTTTGTTTGAATACTGTCATCTGTTTCTTTCTTTCTTTTTAGAAATAGCACACTTGTTAATCTAACAGGCATGAGCATTTGTGAAGTTATTGTGAAGCATTTGAGCAACCATAAGACAATGAAGAAAATGAATTCTAGTATTTATAAATCGAAGTACCACAATGGAAATGTGGGGGTGTGCTTTTTTTTTTTTTTGCATTTCCTTCTGCCTACCGGTCTGTTCTGTCCATAGCAGAGAGAAAGACAGAGAAAAAAGGGAAGATAAATATGCTGTGAATGCTTGAAGATTACATAACTGTAAGGTCAAGCTTATGCCTGTTGCGATAATCAATATATTGACTTATCACACGATATATGGACATGACCGCATTCATTTTTAACACAAAATAACACAAAAAATGTATCATCTTATTTGCTCTCCGTGTCGTAGGTGATAGCAGGGCTCAGGCAGCTCCTTCATACACAGAGCGGACAGGTGAAAAGAAGGCCTCATCCGAGGAGTTATAGTGTTTTACAGACAGTTTGGAAGAATAAGTCCAAATGTACTCGGTTTCCACAACACACTGTTCTGGTGCAAATCTAAACATGACAGCACAAAATGGTGCACGCTCACAGCTGGCGTCAAAGAGAACGTGTTTTTGCTTTTCAATGCAAACGTGCGGTAGACGGACATGTTTAATCCATGTATCATTCGTTCAGTCGTTTTTTTGATTTAATGTTGAAAGTAGAAAATTCTGAAAACAGCTCGTTGTAAAACACTAATACAAAAAGGAAAGAATAATGCGCTGCAACCAGACAACCGGAGAACAACAGAGATATTAAAATACATACTCGTTTATTTTATGATTTATGCCTTGTGTTTTGTTAAAATTGATTATAATTGATATCTCAAAAGGATGCTTGTGCGCTGCGCAAGCTCAGTAAGAATTGCGTTCCTGGGGTGATGGTTAAATCGCCTCCGGTCGAAATTAGAAATCGCATTCGCCGGGGCACTGCGGTGCGATCTAAAGGGGCACTTTCACGATTAAAGGGCTGCCCAAGCACTCCCCCCACTCGTGCTATACAGGGGGCGTATTACATTAACTTTCTATCTTAGGTCTTAACTTAAGACATAAGTTAATTTAGGATTTTTCACAATTTCGTATTAAAGAAGCAAATCTTAACTTGATTTAGGATTCTTATCCTATCCTACAAAATCTCATCTTATCTGTAGTTAGGAAATCTTAAACCGCTCCATCGAGTTCGGTAATCAACTGTCAGGTCTGTTACCAAGCAACCAACAACGCTTCTGAGGTAAACCTAAAATCAAAATGGAGAAACAACAGCAAGCAACAGCAACCAGGCTGCGCAATTTCAGTGCGGCAGAGATTGACATTTTGATAAGCTCCGTTGAAAAGTTAAAGCCTGTTTTGTAAATTGCCTTTTGCAAAAAAAATTAAAAAGTAAGCTTGTTGGTCGCGATTCGTCAACTACCTGCAAAATCATGTGTCGTGGGAGTCTGTAATTATTTACGAGTATTTTATCATCAAAGCACAGCTCATCATCTGGGTCCTCCAAAAGTCTCTCCACCATCAAACGTCGCTGCTCTTCGTCTTGCATAATTAATAAATGTAACGCCAATCTCGAAAAAGGCCTTTAGTACTGTGATTTTTACCGTTGGATTTCAAACTTGTCTGAAGTTAGGACACCAATGGGGTTGTCCTAAAGTCAAGACAGCTTTTAGGATTTTTTTGTCGAGTTAGGATGCTTCTGTAATACCATAGTTATGGTAAAATCCATAGTTAAGACAAGATTAAGAAATGTCATTCTGTAATAGCTTTTGTCCTAAATGCGGTCCTGACTGAAATTGCCATGGTTAAGCCAACAGATAAGATAGGATTCTAAAGTTAAGATGTTTCTGTAATACGCCCTGATGATGATGATGGAATAGTTTGATCTTCGGCTGACCAATCAGCAGAAAGGGGCGTATAATACCCGCTCACGTGTAGAAATTGTTTATTAATTTTTCTAGCCAAAATCTTGTTTTTTTTCTTTTTTTCTGAAAAAAACAAAACAAAACAAAAAAACAGCCGTTTTCAAATTATTCTACTTTCAGTATTAAATCAAAAAACGACTGAAAGAATTGCCATTGCGCTCGTGTCTTTCGCAGCATCTCATGCATGACGCGGCATTATAAACCATGGCGCTCGAGTTAAAAGAAGTTCTGTCATGACAACTTTCGAAGGGTTTGTCATGGTAATGGGTATGACAATGTTGATATGTTAGGTCTTTTCGGAATAGATCTGCTATGCTGCTGTAGGTGATTGCTGCTGCTGTAGGTTATTGCTGCTACAGAGCAAGTACAGGATTTGCTACCGCCAATACATACACGACACGCTGCTGTGAGCAAGTAAGACATGCTGCTACTGTACAATAGAACATACATGAATTACCCTGTAGCAGATCTATACAGGTGGAGCTGGGGAAGGTGGAGGGTTTCTGAAAGTACTGCTAAGGAAAATGCTACCCGAGTATTTGAAGGTTGAGCACGCAAGCTCATTGGTTAATGATACAGCAGGAACCAATCAGCTGTGCCCTAAAGATTACAAGCAGGTAGTTAAAGGACCTATTAGCGTTTCATGACAGAACTTTGTATTTTTTCAACTAAAAAAAAAAAAAAATGCCTCTAGAAAAATAGATTTAGCAGCAGATATGGCCTTGTTGATGCATCTGTGCCTTTGTTCATATGGACATCTGACTGCTAAGTAGGGTTTGTTTTACAACAATAATGTGTACCTTTACTTTACTGAGAAAAGAAGTTCAGGGAAAAATATGTAGATGGAAAATTTGCAAGTGTGTTTTTTTTCTGCTTATTTTGCACTTTTTGTTAGCAAATGTTTATTTGTTATTATATATTCAGTGGCATAAAATAGTCTTAAAATGACAATAATATTGCATATCGCAGTTATTTATGGGACAAAATATCGCCCAACAAAAAGTAGTTATCGTGACAGGCCTAGTCAAGCCCCGGTACACTTGTCAGCATTGTTATGGGTTCCAAACAAGATGTGCTTCAGCACCGTGGACAGGGGCAAACAGGCGGGCCAAGGACACAACATGCACATTAAACCACTCATCCCTAATCACAACAGGAAGCCAAGGAGCACCAGGCATCACACTTGAGTTTGGATTAAGTCGAGGGCATTTTGAATGAGGTCCTCAGACCCTTATGATTCATCTTGCTTTATGCACAAAACTTCTCCTACCGCAGCAATAAGATAGATGGATGGAGAGATCCTCTGGACTGGACAATAATCTGCATTAAATACTGCATTAAAAGTACTAATACAACTTTACATTTGTAGTAGATAACCTTCTAAAGGCCCTGATATAAACATCAAAATATTTTTTTTTTTTGGGGTAAAAAAAAAAAAAAAAAAAAAAAGTTATCCAAATAGTTATACTGTTAACAAATATCCTGAACAATTAATTTCAAGAAGAATTACAACTTCAATTTCTACTCTAAAGCAGCTATCCAATGTTTTCATGTTTTCACTCGCGTCTCACCTTAAATGAACCAGAGAAAGTTTCCACGTCAAAGAAAGCAGAGACGCAGAGCACACCTACCTATTACGTAATCGCCACACTCTAAAAAATGCTGGGTTAAAAACAACCCAAGTTTGGCTGAAAATGGACTAACCCAGCGATTGGGTTATTTTAACCCAGCGATTGGGTTATTTTAACCCAGCAGTTGGGTTAAATGTTTGCTTAAAACAACACAATTGCTGGGTTAAAACAACCCAATTGCTGGGTTAGTCCAATTTAGACCAATGGTGGTTTGAAAAGGTGTTTACCAGCAAGAGCATTTTTTTTTTTTTTTTTTTTTTTTTTTTTTTTTTTACATATCTGTCAAATGTAAAGGCTTAAAGGTAGGGTAGCCAATCTGTTTAATAAACACCTTTTGTTATTCTGGTTGAAGCTCTCTTCACATCCTGATAGCAACCAATAATATAAGTGTTCTAAATATTAAAACATGTATGTATAGAAGTCTCAGGCCCAAAAAATGTTTGTTCAATCATTGCATTCAGTCTGAATGCAACGTCATCAGCGCTATGTAGAGTTGTAGACAGTCACAGAGTGCCAAAAACAAACAGTAGCCACCTTTTACAGTTCCTTATACTGCGTTAAAGCCATGTCGTAAACGTAATCACGGTTCTACCCAGAGCTGTTCGCTTCCTCGTTTCTAAGTCAACACTATCAACACTGAGATGAATCTGCAGTAGTCAGGAGGCACAAGTAAGAGCTTTGTTTACGTTCGTTATTGTTGAAATGTTAAGTGGTTTGAGACATGACGTCGTCTCTTGTGACGTTTTGCAAACTGTGTGCGTTCATGTGTTTTGAAGGACGCAGGCTTTGGAGATGCTCTGAAGGGAGGGTGGGATCTCATGCTTTCAAAGCTAACTTGCTATTGCTAGCCTCTCCGCAGTTGCCTACCCTACCTTTAATTGTTAGGTACAATGTTTTAAGAATGATTACTCTTTCAATTACCTATCAGAACTACAGTTTTCTAGCCAGACGTCGTCATACTCCGACTCTTCTCAGAATATGAGTCTGATACCGCTCCATTGGGCTGTGATTATTGGGGCGTTTCAACCGAACCAGGAAAGAAAATGCCTCTGCAATCAATTGGATAGACCTACAACTGAGCGACGCATAGTTGTCAGCAGAACTCAACTGCACGCATGCTGGAAGAAGTAGAAGAAGAAGATGAGTGTAAACAATCTTTGCCGGTGTTGTAAAAATAATTTAAGGATACACGGAGTACTTACCAACACGATCATCATTTTTGAGAGATGCACTAAAGGTGAATGCATATACGAACAAGTTCTCCGTTTAGGATTAGAACAAATTCAACCCAAGCGCTCTTTGGTGATGTGGATGATTGTTACTGTTGATCGTCTGTCCATCATCCTATAAAGCCCGCCCTGACAATTTGATTGGTCCGAACAGCTCTGGTTCGAGCATAGTTACTCCACAACGGATCAAGTCCAGACCGAACTTCCCGACCTCAAATGTTGTGGGCGGGGCTAAGTTCAGCTGGCATCCAGGCTAACAGTTTCCTTTCCTATATATACAGAATTCTAGCCGTGCATATTGAAACTCTCAAATCTCTGATTTCAGTTGAGGGGTATTTCCCTCAGGTGGACTAGACTCCAGTCTAAGTTCTCCAAAGGGTCCACCTGACTGACAGCTACTCAAAGTGACTACATGGGAATGAGACATGAATATCAATATACACTTTACTGGAATTTGCTGTTGGCTGTACACTCAAACCTTTGAAATCATAGACAGTAGTGTTTCCATAATTCAGTAGCTGTTTGATTTGAGGCATGTTTGTGGGGAATTTTACAGTACAAAGAAATTAGGGATGCAAGAGCCAGTACCTCAGTACAAAGATCATTATAAAATCATTGGTAGTATCGGTAGTACCGACACACGAAACCTAAAATATGTCTACTATTCCTTATGTCTTTCTTTCTCATGCTTTCTATCTTTGCTCTGCTGTTTATATTTGATCCATTGCTTTAAAAATGCTTATTTGTGCTAGAATGTATTACTGAAAATTAACTGAATAATTATTTTGTATCATAAAATAATGCTTTAAAGGAAATGTGTGCTTTAAAGGCACTCAGTGTGTGTTTTGAATACAGTTGAATACAAGACTTAGTTCTGTAAGTTCTGTTTTAATTTTATTTGTTAATATTTACACTATAGTTCAATAGTGTTTTTGTTTTGCTGTGGTATTAAAATTAGTACCAAGAAGAGTTCAATTTCACTGGCATCAGTATTGACTGCTGACATTTTGGTATTATGGTAGCCCTAAATTCAACATATTTGGCCAACTTGGATTTACTGTAATCTCCTCAAGTTTTAAACTTTGGCAGAGTCAATATCAAAGCCAGAGTTTGAGCACGGTGCACACCACCAAATATGAGTCATGTTGTCATCCCTCTCATACACTTATCAAACAGCTCAAGCACTAAAGCAGATTTGGCCCTTGCTTGGCTCTTGTCTCGATAGTATGGGTTTAATTCCTTCTGAACTGCGCCTGTATCAAGTATCAAGAAATCAAACTCCGTATTGGCACTGATGACACACCTTCAGAGTGCCATTTGGGCTCTCGGCCTATCAGTTTCACAATCGAGGCTTTATTCCTCTGGACTATAACGGCTGAGACTTTAAGTATGATTACAGAGGGATTGTCTTAAATAACCTCAAAGAGAAAAGGCACTGTGAGCTAAACCTTATGCTGGCAGAACACATTTAGCAAAGAGGAGAGCTGAGTTGCGGGAGTTACGGGAAGGACAGTTAAGCATCAGGTTTGAGTTTTTAAGAGAATATTGGGATTATTTGAGGTAGCCATTGAGCGATGTAAGAAATATCTTTATATTTGGTTACATAACCAGATACTATTTACTTTACACACAATATAAAGCTGTCATTATGAAACCAGTTCCCTTTCCACATCGTCCTCTATTACTTTAATGCTGGACTCTGTTGTACATTTAAAGTTTACCAGTCATGTATACACTTCGGCCATGACTCGACTGGCATATTGCATGTGGATTTGAGCTGAGAACTGCAGGCCAACTGCACAGAAAGGAGCAGCTCAGTGCCGTAGACAGAAAGTAAGCTGTGTGAGGCAAGATCCCCGTGGTTCTTGAGCAACATTGCGCTTGTGCGCTCTTGGGATGTCTCTTAGAAAAAGAAGTGAAAGATAAATATGGGCACAGGCTTTCCTGGGAGCCACCGGGGAGATTCCTTGAGAAGGTATGGCTTGTCTGACACAGAGCAACCTGAAAAATCCCCCTTTTCTTCATTGGAAAGTCATTTAGACTGCCTTATCAGTATGTCAGCATGCCAGGCTATCTGAAACAAAAGGAAAGGTGCCTTTGTGGGCCCTTCATGGAAGAACTGATTCCATCACACCACATTCCTGGCTAGTGGCTCACATGGGTGTACTGGGTTTGATTAATAACTAGAATTTATTGGATGGTCCATGAATGGTTATTATTATTTGCATTAATCTGTAGTGACAACAGCCAATGGCACATCTACACAAAAATTTACTTTAAAGGGACAGTTCATTCAAAAAACATTAAAAAATTAAAATCTACTACTCACATTCATGTAATTCCACACCTGTTTTTTTTTTTTTTTTTTTTTTTTTGCACAATGAAAGTTAGAGGTCCAGTGTTGTTTCGAAGCCCAATTACTTTAAAGGTGCACTATGTAACTTTTCCGTCCTCTAGAGGTCGCCTATTCAAAACAAAGGCGTAGTTTGATGACGGCAAGTTTGCGTGCAGAATCTTGAGACATGCGGTCCTCACCTCACAGCCGGTGGAAAAGAATGGGGATAGGGCAGAAGTCAAGTTCATGGATGTGATTATTAACGTTACTGTAGTATGAAGCAGAGCAGGACCGAGTGTTGTGGGAGCTGAGCAAGGCCGCTGGAGCGATTGTTAATACGATGAACGCAACACGTGCCTCATGAGCAGCGGGCCTTTTATTATGCCACAGTCGCCGGCGCCATTTCCGTTTTTCTGCTCATGAATATGAGGAAACTCAACTCTGTTTATAATATTAGATACATCTGAGTGTGTTGAAAATTATGTTATGGCGTATTAGAACAAATCTTAAAAGTATATTATAATATATATTTGCAGATAATATAATATCAATGAAAAAAGCCACTTTTGTTTACTTCAAAATAGCACACTTAAGTGTACTATTTTGAAGTACACATAAGTGGCTTTTATGTCAAGACTGTTTCTTTACACAGTAAAGTACACTTTTGAAAAGTGCACATTTTAAAGTCCAGTTAATGTCAAATTACAAGTTTAACTTTAAGTACAGTTTAAATCTTTGTTTTAATAATCTTGTGCGTTCTCTGTGCGTTCACTCGGCGGCTGCTATGACACTTGTTGCACACTGCAGTGAGAGTAAAGCGTTTCTGCAAAATAAAACAGGAAACCGAGGGTAACGCAGATATGACGCAACTGACAGGCGACTCCCTCACGTCCCGCTTCATTGGTTAAAATAACAATTTTCTCACGATTTACAAATAGTTGGAAACATTTGGCATATTGTAAGTACTCAATTGAACAAAATATATAACACTGGCCTAGTGGTTTTTGGATATTTTACTGAAAAAAATGTTACATAGTGCACCTTTAATAAAAGCAGTTGAAACATTCTTAAAAAATTATTTAATGTTGGGTGCAGAATTCATTTTTGGCTGAACTATTCTTTCAAGTCATTATGCAAAATAAGTACACTTAAAAGGCAAAACAGTGTCAAAGCAAATCATGACTAAACTAACCAAGACAATTAAACTACACCGGGACAACTTAAGTAGAACTTAAGTACATATATGTCTTTGAAATATGGTTAAAGTGCACTGCCGGTGAACTAAAACACTTTAACTTTAAATGTAATATTGAAACATTACAGTCAAAATTATAATCGAAAGCTTGCACGTGCTTTAGTATGTTAGTCAACACATCAAAATAAGTGTACTTCTCTAAATCACGACACAAGATTATTAAAACAAAGATTTAAACTGTACTTAAAGTTAAACTTGTAATTTGACATTAACTGGACTTTAAAATGTGCACTTTTCAAAAAGTGTACTTTACTGTGTAAAGAAACAGTCTAGACATAAAAGCCACTTATGTGTACTTCAAAATAGTACACTTAAGTGTGCTATTTTGAAGTAAACAAAAGTGGCTTTTTCATTGATATTATATTATCTGCAAATATATATTATAATATACTTTTAAGATTTGTTCTAATAGAGCCTTCAAAATATGTAACAACAATCCATGATAATGTGGCATGGTACATCTTATTACTTACATTTAGTTTGTTGCATGCTTTGGTCACATTTTAAAATCACAGGAATATGTGTCTGTGTAACAATACCAAACTATATTATAATAATAGTGTGAAATTGTAAAATAGTTACTAGTGAATGGTGTGTTCTTGTGATATCAGCCAATCATAAGCACTTTCATGACATCATTTCCTGTTATTCACATGGCATTTTATTAAAGCACAACAACAACAAAAAACAAAAATATGATTTACATCACATCTTTTATACACAAGAAATACACAAGAATACTCTTGTACACTGATGTCAACTATAGCCCCTTATTAACAAATAGGTCAAAACCTGGAGGTATCGAGAAATGTTATTTGTCCTGAATTGCTCTCCGTCTGACAGCCCAGACGTCTAGGTTTCTGGGTGATGGGTAATATGAGTTTTACAGTATGTAAAATCCAAACTCTTGGTTTCATTTTTCAACAATCTCTCATTTGCTCATATTGTTTTCATTTTATAATGTGCATTGACTTATTCGGGCAGAATATGGCTGGAAATGGCCAAAAAGGTGGCTATAATTAGGCCACATTAACATAAATCACATGAGATATAGGCTAGCGTCATCCCATCCACAGCGAGAGCGACGCGACAAAACGACAACGCTCCCTTACAATCAGCCACGCTTATGCTTTCACACAGAACAACTGCTTCTGAGATTACACCTCGCCTAAAACGCAACGATAATGTCACAAAACGCGACGCAACGGCGAAAGATATCCGTACGACTGACTGGGTACAGAGACCAACCATTCAAACTAGCCCTGTGTGAAAGCTCCTTTTGTCGCGTAGCGATTATGTTAGGCGCTCGCCTCGAATTCTCGTGCAATAAAGAAAAGCAGAATCACTCTATAGGCTAACGACTACGTGCGTGCTGCACTACTGTGCGTATGTCGATGTAACAAAGGCGATGAACAAACGACAGCTAGATTGATACTAATCGTTTGAGGTGACATTTCGCATCTTTCTAGGATCGACAGGCACGCAACGACCTCCGTTTAACCCAATCCCGCATTCTGCGATTATGTAACATTATTGATGATTTCATCGCGCTCTGGACAATGTCGGGAATTCTGTGTGCCTACAGTAAGCTACTCCAATAGTTCAGTCCGGCGTGTTAGCGACAAAACGGAATAACACAAAGATGGCAAGGCGCTATATTAATTCTGTATATTACATTTGCTATAATCTGCATTTGCCCTTCATTATATATTTAATACTTCAAGTTCTCAGTGCTGGGGGTCTGGATTTCCCGATGACGTATAAGCTGCACTTGAAATCATAAACGGTAAGAAAAGAGCGATGATGTCATTTTACTTCAGTTCCACTATATTAACGTTTACTCCCGCTAACAAAGAGCTTGCATGTTAAAATGTTGATAGCCAAGAGGGCAGCTGGGAAACACATGACTGTGGTTTTACCGAAGCCACTGAACATGTTTAGTGACCCCCTTTACACCACTGACAATGCAACATACCCACCCTGTGCCTTGGCACCTAGAGTGATGTGCCCTACCTAATGAGCCCCACACCGCTCATGTGACTTCAACTGCAAAGACATGGGAATCTAAATAATTGACGCACTGAACGTTTGCATTTGTCGTCGTTGTAAAATATCTGGCTAATAAAGAATATTTACAGACCGCATGGGGCAGACTTGGGTTCTTTAGATGTAATGTTACTGTACCCTGCAGGACAGATCTGTGTACACAATAAAGCAATGTCAGAAAAGACGTTTACCTGACAGCGTGGCCGTTCCCTCTCCATCTATTATTCCACGATGACTCGGTCAACCGATTGCCGTGTAGCATTTAGGTCCAGAGAGGCAGGTCTGTCAGATGCTGGCACATGTCTTTCCTCTCGTCCAGGCTGGCACAAGCAGAACTGCAATCTCGCGCAGAACACGCTGCTTCGATGAGCGCAAGCGCCGCGCGCTACGCTATCCCGCACGAGACCATTGAGCGGCCCGCGCCACGCCCCCTTCAATGAGCTGTCAGAGGCAGTGCAGCCGCACGCTTGTCCCACTGCATGCTTTCAAACCGCTTACAGCGAGTTTGTTTTCCATTCACACTACTAGTGACACTACTAGTGTCATGTAGTAACTGCTGCTAGAGCTTTAGTCAGAACTAACTTCATTTTTGAGCCAAATTGACTTTCAATCAGCTTGGTTTGTGGATGTATGAAGTCAGTTTCCCTCAATTTCAATGTGTCCTAGCATGTGTAGAGAATCACATTATCTAACAGCTCCACTCATGAACTACGCAATATCTTTTAGCTTCATTTTGAGCAGTATATGTTTTTAATTTTTTTTTATTAATTGAACTTTTCCACAATTATTTTTTTTTTTTTAATAAAATCATCATGATCTGCTGTTTAGGTGTAATTGATCTGTGTTTGAGATTATATATTCAGACAAAAAGTATATTTGTATTTTTATGAGTTCAGGTTTAACTGCTGGATTTTCTTATTTTCTCTAAAAAGTAGTCAATATGATTACTGTCATTACTGTCACACAATTTCAAAAGTCTCGACCAGAGGTGCCAAAGCTTGAGGGCCATGGCTGAAAAGTTGCATAATTGTAACATTTCAAAACAAAGATAAAACAAACGGTAAAAAAAAAAGTAAAAAAGATAAATTATAAATGAAGATACTCTATAATGGATGGATGGATGGTGTGTGTGTGTGTGTGTGTGTGTGTGTGTGTGTGTGTGTGTGTGTGTGTGTGTGTGTGTGTGTGTGTGTGTGTGTGTGTGTGTGTGTGTGTGTGTGTGTGTGTGTGTGTGTGTGTGTGTGTGTGTTTTCTCGCCCTCTTGAGATATGGGATTGGGCCAAATCAAAGCGCATCTCAGACCATCAAATATACTGAAATCTACATCAAGGTTGATCAAGACAATGATCATATCTTTATTCCAAGAAGTGTTTTGTGGACACTGTATTAATATTTGATGCAATAAATAAAACTCTCAAGAAAAATGTTCTGAGTTTGCCCATTTTTATTCACAAGTTCTATAAAATCTCAAAGTAAAACAAGTTAACCCCTTCTACCGCACCTCCCATTTTGGCATATAAATAACATAAATGGGCAAGTCGTTCTGAATAGACACAACCAACATATATTTAGAAAGCCAACACTTGAGAGTTTACAGTTCAAGACTCAGAATTACTCAAGCCTGTTATTAATATAGAGATATATAAGCTCAAACATAAAAATAAAAATATTAAGAATTTATATTTTAAATTTATAAAATTATGTGGCTGTAGAAACTTACAATGAAGCTGAAGCCACAAGTGTAGTCATGCTTCATATCAAATCTTTTATAGCCTCATGTAAACTCCCCTGCACTCTATTGTCTGTCTGGCATGACAAACTGCCCCATTCATGTTTCTATTGTTCTCACTCGACTAACCTTTTACACCTCTGCATAGTATGAGACCTAATCTTCATTATTCTTTTGTTTTTATTCAGCCATGATTAGCCTTTATTCTAGCATTACATGGCTTGTCCATTCACATTGTTTTGATCCCAATATACATTTATCCAGCTATTATAAAAAAAAATGTATTTTGAGAAAACAAAACATTTTTGCAGCTATACCAGCTTCAACTGGGAAGGCTTTCCACAAGGTTTAGGAGTGCGTTTATGGGAATTTTTGACCATTCTTCTAGAAGCGCATTTGTGAGGTCAGGCACTGATGTTGGACGAGAAGGCCTGGCTCGCAGTCTCTGCTCTAATTCATCCCAAAGGTGTTCTATCGGGTTGAGGCCAGTCAAGTTCCTCCACACCAAACTCACTCATCCATGTCTTTATAGACCTTGCTTTGTGCACTGGTGTGCAGTCAGGTTGGAACAGGAAGGGGCTATCCCCAAACTGTTCCCACAAAGTTGGGAGCATGACATTATCCAAAATGTCTTGGTATGCTGAAGCATTCCCAACCCCTGAAAAACAACCCCACACCATAATCCCCCCTCCACCAAACTTTACACTCAGCACAATGCAGTCAGGCAAGTACCGTTCTCCTGGTAACCACCAAACCCAGACTCGTCCATCGGATTGACAGACATAGAAGCGTGATTCATCACTCCAGAGAACACGTCTCCACTGCTCTAGAGTCCAGTGACGGCGTGCTTTACACCACTGCATCCGACGCTTTGTATTGCACTTGGTGATGTAAGGCTTGGATGTAGCTGCTCGGCCATGGAAACCCATTCCATGAAGCTCTCTACACACTGTTCTTGAGCTAATCTGAAGGCCACACAAAGTTTGGAGGTATGTAGCTATTGCTTCTGCAGAAAGTTGGCAACTTCTGCATACTGTGTGCCTCAGCATGCACTGACCCGCTCTGTAGCCTACCACTTTGTGGCTGAGTTGCAGTTGTTCCCAAATGCTTCCACTTTGTTATAATACCACTAACAGTTGAGCATGGAATATTTAGTAGTGAGGAAATTTCACGAATGTACAGTTGGCAACCTATCACGGTACCACGCTTGAATTCACTCCTGAGAGCGACCCATTCTTTTACAAATGTTTGTACAAGCAGTCTGCATGCCTATAGGTACTTGATTTTATACACCTCTGGCCATGGAAGTGACTGGAACACCTGAATTCAATGATTTGGAGGGGTGTCCCAATACTTTTGGCAATATAGTGTATGATTAATACTATGCTTTTTCTGAAAACTCACTTTAAACCACAACTGAGTGTAATCATTTCCGAATGCAATCTAATGTGGGTTTTGGTCATATAATTTTGTTGAAATAATGTTATTTATATCCTTTTATAAGCAGCTAATCGCTGCACCTGCTTAGAATTTCTCAAGTACACATTCTTTATTCTGAAAATAACCCAAATCGCGTGAAAATAACATAAAATTAACCGTCTTAACCGTGTGTTTATTAGCTTCATGTTTCATGTGTAGACACGTTTCTCTCGGTTTGTTGTGCATGGAACAGACAGCAGAAAAGTGATTGAAAGTTTGTCACCGGAAGAGTATTTCATGCTGATTTTAAAAGCAAGCCACTAAACAGCATTTTTCATAATGAATGCTTTTTTTGCCTCTCCCCTGGTGTACATCCACACTGTAGGTCCTAAAATGAGCTCCAATGGCCAACACAATGAACACCATTAGGAGCAATTACTGTTGTTATGAAACAGGTGTAAACGGTTGCTGTTTTTCCAGCTATATAACCATGGCAGCCTCCCCACACACCACACTTGAGTCTCAGCGGCAGGGCAGCTGAACCTTTAATTACCCTGACAGCTAACACACAGATCCAGTCAGTGCAATAGGGTCCCTAGCCAGTGCATCATCCTCTATTTGAGTCAGTCCCTTAAGAGGGAGTTTGATATTGTGAAAAGCCTGTTTAGGGCCTTCAGCTTCCCGTGCCGGCATGATGGCAGCCACCTTACTCAAGCAGACAGACAGTCCCACTTTAAACTATGTTGTGGTGTAGTTACTGGTTATATAACAGAATTAGATTTGCCTACTGCTCTCTGGAGTGTGTGTATGTGTGTGCGTGTGCACCGCTGTGCTGACATAAAACCATCAGGAATAACGACAAGATAGACAGGGAGATACCCGCAGTGGGACAGCCGGCAGGTGGAAAGTGAGAGAGAGCACAATTAGTGAGGTCACTGCAAAGTGATGCGTAAAGGGAAAAGGATCCTCAGCCACGTCACACAATAAAGCTTTAGGATCTCAATATTACATCACTAGCAAATTACATTCAACATAACGACACGCATTGCAACTTTGCAGGGTTTGAACAGATGCAAGTTAAAAATGATATTTGTTTGGTTGTCATTGATTCAACTTTTGTTTTTCATTATGCATTTCTAAAATAATAATAATAATAATAATAAACTATAAGTCCATATACAAAGAGGAAAATCAATGTCATATAGTATACAAACATGCATAACAATCACTGTTCAGTATAGACGGTTTCATTGGACGCACGTGCGTTGCCACGGTTATGCGCCTGGCCAGAAGCTAACTTCTGGTCTGTGTTGTTTATCGGTCTGGCACACTACTCAGCAGAAACACATTTTTGACATACTATTCTTGGATATAAATGATATAAATATTAACGATCAAGTAAAGGGCATAAAACACCAGCGCAAAAACAGTGTATGTGTCACCAAAAAGCCTTGAAAGCATCATAAATATCCAATCTGACTGCATACGAGAGCAGCGTCTAATGTCATTTAGACTGGATGTCTAATGTAATTTACTTGTTATTTATTTGCTTATTATCAGACATAATCTACACTAGAGGTAACTTATTCTCGCTGCATTTACACTTGGCATTAACATGCGATCCTGTCAATCAGGACACAGCGCATTTACATTTGTTGACATCAAGTGGTCGCCATCTGGATAACTGATCGGATTTGCATTTCCCGCAAAATATTTAAATTGGGTATGTAATGGGGCTTTATCACGGAGTGTAAAACAACTTTAGCTTTATCCTCTATTAATGGCAGTGCCCATAGAGCAGATTCTTTAATGAATATAAAGTTAAAAAGAATCTCGCAATTCAGACTTTATATCACGCAATTCTGACTTTATAGCTCAATTCTGACTTTGTATCTTGCAATTCAGACTTTTTATCTCGCAATTCTGACTTTATAGCTCGCAATTCTGACTTTATAACTCGTAATTCAGACTTTATATCTCAATTCAGACTTTATATCTCAATTCTGACTTTATATCTCGCAATTCAGACTTCAGACTTTATATCACGCAATTCAGACTTTATATCTCGCAAAATTCAGACTTTATATCTCGCAATTCAGACTTTATATCACGCAATTCTGACTTTATATCTCGCAATTCTGACTTTATATCTCGCAATTCAGACTTTATATCACGCAACTCAGACTTTATATCTAAAAGAAATTCTCAATTAAATTCTGAATGGTACACGACCCTGCTGATGAGGTTGGGTGTGTTTTTTTGTTTTTTTGGTAATTTAATGAAAGCTTGTTTCACGCCACAGAATAAAACATGGAAAAGACAATTGTGACTTTTTCTCAGAACTGCGAGATATAAAGTTCAGACTTCAGACTTTATATCACGCAATTCTGACTTTATATCTCGCAATTCAGACTTTACGTCTCGCAATTCAGACTTTATCTTGCAATTCAGACTTTGTCTCGCAATTCAGACTTCAGACTTTTTATCACGCAATTCTGACTTTATATCTCGCAATTCTAACTTTATATCACGCAATTCAGACTTTATATCTCAATTCAGACTTTATATCTCAATTCTGACTTTATATCTCAATTCAGACTTTATATCTCAATTCTGACTTTATATCTCACGCTGACTTTATATCTGACTTCAGACTTCAGACTTTATATCTCGTAATTCAGACTTCAGACTTTATATCTACTTAATTCAGACTTTATATCTCTATAATTCAGACTTTATATCTCGCAATTCAGACTTTATATCTACTTAATTCAGACTTTATATCACGCAACTCAGACTTTATATCTAAAAGAAATTCTCAATTAAATTCTGAATGGTACACGACCCTGCTGATGAGGTTGGATGTGTTTTTTTTTTTTTTTTTGGTAATTTAATGAAAGCTTGTTTCCGCCACAGAATAAAACATGGAAAAGACAATTGTGACTTTTTGTCTCAGAACTGCGAGATATAAAGTTCAGACTTCAGACTTTATATCTCGCAATTCAGACTTTATATCTCGCAATTCTGACTTTATATCTCGCAATTCTGACTTTATATCTCGCAATTCTGACTTCAGACTTTATATCTCGCAATTCAGACTTTATATCTCACAATTCAGACTTTATATCTCGCAATTCTGACTTTATATCTCGCAATTCTGACTTTATATCTCGCAATTCTGACTTTATATCTCGCAATTCTGACTTTATTTCTCGCAATTCTGACTTCAGACTTTATATCTCGCAATTCAGACTTTACATCTCGTAATTCTGACTTTACATTACGCAATTCAGACTTTACATCTCGCAATTCTGACTTTACATCACGCAATTCAGTCTTTACGTTTCGCAATTCTGACTTTATATCACGCAACTCAGACTTTATATCACGCAACTCAGACTTTATATCACGCAACTCAGACTTTATATCACGCAACTCAGACTTCTTTATATCACTCTTTATATCACGCAACTCAGACTTCTTTATATCACGCAACTCAGACTTTATATCTAAAAGAAATTCTCAATTAAATTCTGAATGGTACACGACCCTGCTGATGAGGTTGGGTGTGTTTTTTTTTTGTTTTTTTGTTTTTTTTGGCAATTTAATGAAAGCTTGTTTCCGCCACAGTATAAAACATGGAAAAGACAATTGTGACTTTTTTTCTCAGAACTGCGAGATATAAAGTTCAGACTTCAGACTTTATATCTCGCAATTCAGACTTTATATCTCGCAATTCTGACTTTATATCTCGCAATTCAGATTTCAGACTTTATATCTCACAATTCAGACTTTATATCTCGCAATTCAGACTTTACGTCTCGCAATTCTGACTTTATATCACGCAATTCTGACTTTATATCACGCAATTCTGACTTTATATCACGCAATTCTGACTTTATATCACGCAATTCAGACTTTACGTCTCGCAATTCAGACTTTACATCTCGCAATTCAGACTTTATTTCTCGCAATTCTGACTTTATATCTCGCAATTCTGAGAAAAAAAGTCACAATTGTCTTTTCCATGTTTTATTCTGTGTCGGAAACAAGCTTTCATTAAATTACCAAAAAAAACAACAAAAAAACACACCCAACCTCATCAGTAGGGTCGTGTACCATTCAGAATTTAATTGAGAATGTCTTTTAGATTACACTTTATTTTACAGTGTCCTTGTTTATGCATTTACTGTAGTATTAACAGTAAAATTATGCATAATTACATGCAACTAACCGCAATCCAAACCCAATCCTAACCCCAGAGTGAGTGAGATTTTTTATTAATATTACTCAGTACTTGAACATATAATTACACTAACAAGGACAATAAAGTGTAACCGTCTTTTCATATTCTAATTTCTGAATGTGAATTACAGTAGAAAAATAAATAAATAAACTGATATTCAAATATATTTATGCAAGCATGATTTTTAAATAAGCAAATTTTGTCAAGATGAATTTTAAAACTTTAGAAAAAAAAAAAAGTAAAATGTATAAAAGGTCCTTGCACACTGAATGCAAAATTCTCGTCCGAAATTTTCGAGGGTTAAAAAAAAATACATACAACCTCACGTTGTGTCAATCACGTTCATACACTGCCGCTGAAACTTCATTAAAAAAAAATAAAATAAAATCAGGTTTTCTGATTTTCTGCGTTTTTTGCATCCGTAACAAGCATTTTGAGAGAAGTTTTGACAATTAAGATGTTGAATATGAAAAAATGTATACGAAAACTTCGGACCCAGTGTCTCTAGAGGTCCTTCCTTCAGGTCAAGGCAATGGGTTTTCTTTTTTGATTTTGCCCATTTTATCATTTGCTAGATGAAAACTGCAAGTCTGATTAAAAAGTAATTGCAAAGCTCTGTTATGTCTGTAGCAAAAACAGACTAGATCTCTCCTTAAGCTGCTATTAAATCAAGTCCCCTAGTCTTATTACTTGTAGGGGTTTGTTCAAATCTGTAACCCTAGAGTATAAACAGTTGTAAGTGACACTTGTTCAATAAAGAACCATTCAATAAACACTCTCTTCAGGGTAAGGAAGTGTACTTAAAACAACACTTCCATCTAGAGAAACAACTTGCTATATTACAGTAGCAGGCTGTGAATAACTGGATTAAAGAACCATAACTTCTTGTGTACATTTTTTTAATAGTTTTATAAGAATGAATAAAAGTACAAAACAGAACGAAAAACGTTTTGGTCAGGAGGAGCGTTATCATAAAGCTCATAAAATAAAGCTTTGAAACTGTAAATGGATACAGCTCTTATAGCCATGTATCACCAAAAATGCATCACCAAAATCTTGATAATAAGGCAATATTCACTTTTTACTGAACATTCATCTTTGATTTGATCAAACGTAGTGCAATTTGTAACAAAACTGGACCCAAGATATAAAGAATAAAATAAATGTGTGTGATGTCAGAATATGTGATTTGAAGTATACAAAGAATTGTAGATCATTTTTAAAACAGAAAGCATTATACATAATATAGACCTAGATAGAAGCATAATCTATGACAGGCTTTCTGAGGTGTACTGTGGGTACATTTGAAGAGGTTTTATGATTATGTAAGAACAAAAATGTAAATGAAAAGTGTCTTGAGAAGTGTACATAATTCAAGAGCTCAGAACATCTTAAGAAACAGCAACTTCTGTAATGTACTGTATAAGTGAACTCAGCTTAAGGTACATTACTTCAGTATAAGGCCACTTGTAGAATCTTATGGGCGTTTAGTTGAAGTCTCGGTCGGCCAGGATTAGTGGAGCCACAAGAGTCCAGAGGTACAGCGCCAGTCCCAGCCAACTCGAACAGATCTTCACCCACACAGATGGCATAGTGGTTTTCATGGCTGCGTAGTCTGTTTCAGGTCTGAGAAGGAAAGACAAAAAGTTGTATGGAACAGAAAATGTATGGAATAATCCTCACTCAATCCCCAATTTTTTTCACATTAACACATACACAGAACTCCACTCAAAAATGCTATGTCCACTAATTAAGTAAACACCCAATTTATTTTCTCCATAAAAAGTGATTACTGAGAATCTGTTTTGAAATGCCTATGGATTGAAATGCCTAGGATTCTCTAGACCAGGCATATTCAAATGGCAGACCTTTCCAACCGGACCGCGAGGCACAACTGTAGCACCATTTTACCGTTTCTACAGTTTAAAGTGAGCAACTCATCAAAACAATGGAGCGGTTCACACCACAAGCGCTCAGGTTTGTTTATGGTTATGATCTTTCGGCACTATATCCTTTCGGAACCCTTCCCATTCCAGGCACATTGTTTCTATCTCCTGCTAAAGATGCTGAAGCGCCACATTAAGAGCGGCAGATGACGCTGTTATTTTAAAAACAGTAGCAGAAACACGGTGAGCAGTAAAATTGATTGATACTTTGCTAAAACACTGCAGAAAACAATAATGCTGCAAATATAGTTTTTTTTTGTTTGTTTGTTTGTTTTATCTGTCATACATACATATGACTCTGACTGTTTAAACCAGGCTTGTGACAAGACGTTTTTAATTTTTTTACATTTAGCATTATTATTCAGCATGTTAAAAGCATTTCATAATAAACAAAGTTTTAATTGGGAAAGTTATTTGTAAATAGCAAGGAAAGACAACTTAAACTGAAATTACTAGTTAACTTTGCTCTCTGCTCATGATGCTCATTAAATCCAGACTAGTCCAGACTAGTTAGGAAAACCATGTACCCCCATACAGTATTTTACTGGCCTTCTGCCATGTATCTACATATGTATCTAAATTATAAAAACAATGATAGCTTGATAAAACATCTAATCTTACCTTCTAATCTTCATATCTAATTGGGTTCAATTGGGAGAAAAATTCTCAGATGCCACTGCTTTGGCTCTCATCTTTATTCTTTTTCTTTTACAAAGTACTACTGGTGCCCAGATGGAAATGTATAACCATTCCAAATATACATGTATACAGGAAATATTTAGACCAGACCTCTTGGAACTTTAAGTGAATACCCCTGCTCTAGACACTCACTGATACCAGTTGGTCAAGGTCATCATGATGTAGAGGGAGGCAAGTAAGAGAGAGAAATGGAAAAACGAGTAGCTGTAGGTGACGCCGTCCTCTTCGTTATCCACAGCTCTTCTCACGCCATCCTCAGTGACGCCCTCGCTGGCATCAGTGCTCGCCAGCCCCTGAACTTCCTCTGTCTGCATGAGCTTATTCACCTGGCTGTTGTTTGAGGAACGAATGCTAGAAAAAGAGAAGAAAACAACTGTCAAATGTGGCTTTGTTAATATTAAATAAATCTAACTTAAATTTTAAATATGGGCGATATACTGAACATTTACAATATACTGAATATGATTTTTGATACTGATGTAGACAGCCATTCATAAGTTTGGGGTCAGAAAGTAAATAAAAACAAAACAAAAAAATACTTTTATTCAGCTAGGATGTATTAAATTGATC